>OY728162.1:710717163-711154814 GCA_963277665.1 Viscum album
TCCTAGTAGCCATTAATAAACATTTCCTCCTGACTCCTCCAGTGTTAGGAATATCAAATTTCATCTGATAAAGAAGAGGTAAAACATATTATACTATAGAAATTTAAAGATTAGTCAAACACTAGCAAAATATCTTACCAAAATTGTCTCACATAACTGAGATATTATCACTTTTTCCATACTTCCCCAATCATCATACAAAATTCTTACTTTTATTTTACCCTGAGTTGATACAAAACTCTTAAAATATTTTTCATTTGGACCTCTAGGAATATCATTGTCATCAAAATCAATGAGTATCCTTTGGTCCTGGCTACAAACAAGTGATAATTTTGGTAAACATGTGTAGCCACATTTACCAACTCTTGAACTCTTCTTTGTTGTTATGGGAGAACATAAGGAAGATTGGGGAACATCAAGAGGAGCATGTGAATGTTCCTCCCCAAAGGTATGATCATGATGCTCATCTCTAGAATCATGTGGTTGATCAACTGATTGATCTGTCATTATCCTTCAAATCAAAAAAGAAAACATTAGTTCACAAATATACAAATTCAAATATTGCAATACTAATGTAAAAAAAAAACTAAACTAAGTTACGTAATAGTAAACATGGTTAATATGGTAAGCATTTTAAACAATGGTAAAAATGGTAAACATGCTAAACATGGTAGTGTAATTTTCATTCAAAAAAATCAATAAATATATAAGTTACGTAAAGGTAAATTATGGTAAACTATGGTAAACATGGTAAAGTAATTGTCATTCAAAAAAATAAATAGATATATAAGTTAAGTAATGGTAAAAATGATAAACTAAACTAAACAAAATTAAAATAAACAAAAATTTCTACTTATTTTTTTTAATACGCGTTTTAATAAACAAAAAAATTATAATATCTAACATTTTATGAAATTAATAAATGTAAACAATAAATAAAGATATATTACCTAAAATATTAGGAATGTACAAATGGATTTTTTTTCAAATTCATTCGTCATGATCATTCCTTATGGCGCAAACCATGTCTTTAACATGCTCATCATTATTTTCTGATAATCTTTCCATGGAAGTAGGGATCTCACATAAATCAGCATCTTCATCAAGTTGATCCTCACCAATATATTGTTTTTTTTTCTTGTAAAAAATATACCACTACATATTTGATTGATCAACAAAATAGAAAATCTCTTTTTCATGTGTTGTCATTATAAAAGAATCTTTTGTGTCTTCCAATCTATTCAGATTAACAAGTGTCATTCCAAATTCATTGTGTCTGACACTGTTTTTACCGATAAACCATTTGTAGTTAAAAAAATGAACTTTGATTTTAAAGTAATAAACCTCTCATATTTCTTCAATGACTCCATAATATGCACTTGATGCAGAAATTGGGTTTTTTTCTTTAGAACTCGAAAAATGCATTGCTTCTGCAAACACCTATACACCACTAATCTGAACTGCACCCCTGTTGTCCTGAGCTTTCATATGAAATGTATAGCCATTAATGTCATACCTAAACCATGTTATCACATTTAAACTTGGACCACCCATTAACCATCTTAATGTCTCTGATACATCTGATCTACCGAACAAGGTCTTTTTAAACCATGGAAAAATGTTTTGTTGTGCTCATTCAAAATCCACATTTCTTTCTTCTTTGGATGACATTGTTTCAACTCATTAGTATGCAATGTGATATATGGTTTAGTATCATCTATGTTATTCAAGATTTATAATTGTACCTTATTCATCTGCTCAGCTGACAACGATTTGACTTTTAAGCCATGAATCCTCTTTCCCTCATTATTAAATCATTCATGGCAAGATTGATGCAAACCTATGTGCTTTGTCGTAGCCAAGTAGCTCGTACAAAACTCTGTAACCTCCTTAGAAATATACTTTTGAATAATGGAGGCTTCAGGTCGATATGGATTCTTAACATACTCCTTCAATATTTTCATATACCTTTCAAAAGGATACATCCAACGAAGATATACAGGTCCACAAAGCTTTATTTCTCAAACCAAATGAACCATTAAATGCACTATTATATCAAAAAAAGGAGGAAAATACATTTCTAATTGAAAAAGTATAGAAATTGCATCCTTTTCCAAAATGTTTAAAGAATTCACATAAATCACCTTCTTATAAATTGAATTGAAAAAATAACATACCTTCATTATAGTCTTTCTGACATAGATGGGCAATATTCCATGCAATGAAAATGGTAGAAGTTATTGCATCATGATGTGACAATCATGAGATTTCATACCTATCAACTTTAAATACTTCAAAGAGACTAAATTTTTTACATTTGAAGAATAACCTTGAGACACTTTGATATCATGAAGACATTGACAAAAGCTAATTTTCTATATCTTGGATAATGTATGACAAGTAGAGGGAATAAATGTTCATCTTCCATTAGGAGTGGGAGCTAACTCCAAACATATTCCCATTGATAGTAAGTCTAATATTTCATTCAACCCATATTTACTATTTCCTTTAATATCTAACAATGTTCCAATCAAACTATTGCAGATATTATTCTCCACGTGCATGACATCAATATTATTTTTCACTTCATGATATCTCCAATATGGTAGCTCAAAAAATATTGACCTTTTCTTCCAAATATTTCTATCATTACCAGATTTATGTTTCTTTCCCAATGTCACATCAAGGTTTTGTACCCTCTCAAAATACACATCAGGGGATAAAGTTTTTAGAGCAATATCAAATTCTTGTGAGCCATTGAATGACTTTTTTAGTATTCTATAAGAGTGATATATAGGCAAAAACTTTTGATGACCCATGTATATTGTTTTCCTCCCATGATGCAATTGACAATATGAAGTTTGTTGTTCGCAAATTGGACATGCTTTATACCCCTTAACACTTTATCAAGACAAATTTCCATATGTTGGGAAGTCATTTATAGTGAACATAAGAACTACATGTAGTTGAAAATATTCCATTTTATAATAATTATACACCCTAATACCATCCTATCATAAAAGTTTCAAATAATCAATCAATAATGATAAGAAAACATCAATATCATTTCTGGGTTGCTTCGGACTAGAGATCATTATACTCAACATTGCATATTTTCACTTTATACAAACTTCAGAAGACAGGTTTTAAATTACCAATAAAACAGGCCATGAACTATCTATGCTACTGAGGCTTTGATATGGATTCATTCCATCTATGCACAACCCAATTATGAGATTTCTAATTTCATTTTCTAATGTAGGATATTGCTCATCAATTTTATTCCATTGTGGACAATCAGCTGGATGAAGTATTTTTCCATCACATATCCACTCATCAGCATGGAATATTAACCTTTTTGCATCATGTGAATTAACAAATAAACATTTCAAATGATGAATTATAAGAATATACCAAAATACCTTGGTAGGGATCTCTGTAATCTCTACATCAGCCTGTGATTTTTCTTTCAAATTATACCGTGATGTCCCACATTTAGGACACTCTGACAGAAATTCATAGTCCTTATATATCATACAATCATTTGGACAAGCATGTATTTTCTTGTATCCCAATCTCATCAGGAATAATATTTTCTTCACCTTATAATGTGAATCTGAAAGATCATTGTCTTTTGGAAGAATGTCTTTCAACAATTGTAGTAGCTCTTTAAAACTTTTGTCACTCCATCCATATTTCACCTTCAGGTTAATCAATCTTAACACTGCTGACAAAACTGTAAAATCCATACAACCAGGATACAATGGTTTTTCAACATCACCATATAGACGTGCAACTGTCGGTTCTATCTCAATTTGTTCTGCTTCAATATCATGAATCATTTCTTCAATTCCATCAGATTTACCATCTTACAAATCATCATCATCAGTAGATCTGACATTCTGTCCAGTTTTACCATGCCAAATCCAAGGGATGTAACTCGGACTAAAACCATGACAAATCAGATGATCTTTGATCTCTCTACTTTTCAACTTCTTAATATTCAAACATTTCAGGCATGGACAGAAAAAAAATGTTGTTGCTTGGAAAATTTTGTTTAGAAAATTTCAAAAAGGCATCAACACCTTCCTCATATTCATTACTCATTCGATGTGACATAATAAAACTTTGACTTATTATTACCTATAACAAATATCAAAATTATACATCTTGTTAAGATATGCCAATTTTAAATTTATATGAAAAATATCATAATTTGAATGTAAAACAATTTTGAAATATAAAACAAATATATGCGTATTTGAAAAAGATATGCATGGAAATAATTTAAAAAATAAAATCTAGTTATATGTAACAGTTTTATATTTATATGAAAAATGACATAATTTGAAAGTAAAAAAGTTTTGAAAAAACAATTGGGAATAGATGGGTTAGTAATTAGGGATTGGGGAACATTCAAAGGAAAGATTCTACTCAATTTCTATCAATATAGAAAAGTTAGTCATATCATAGAAAAGTGACCAATGAAATTATTATATGATGATGATAAAAAACCCATGAAATTTTTTTCAGAGGGTGTGAGAGGAAAGTGTAATTTAGAATGGAAATACTTTAGAAAGAAGAACTTGATTTCCCATGAAGATGTTATCTCCAAATAAGTTGAAGTGGAGGAATTTGAAAACTATATAGACTGTCTAAAGTTAATATATGCCAATGGTTTCAATAAAACCGTTGGGATATATATATACCAATGGTTCAAGAACCATTGGTATACATGTTGTCCAGCATATAATCTATTCCAATGGTTTCATGGAAACCATTGGGATATATGTATACCAATGGTTCAAGAACCATTTTCATACACTCTCTAGTATATAATATATTGCAATGGTTTATGAAACTATTGGTATATCCTCTTCACCCAATAACCAGTAGTATACCCTCTTCACCCAACAACCATGCAGCACTGTACCCATCATCCTCTTCCTGACTTCCAGAACCTATACACATGACTTCCAAAACCTGTAAAGGGGTGGGGGTGTCTAGGGGGTGGGGGTTGTCCAAGGGGGTGGGGTGTCCAGGGGGGGTGGGGCGGTCCATGGGGGTGGGGTTGTCTAGGGGGTGGGGGCTGTATAGGGGGTGGGGCTGTCCAAGGGGGTAGGGGTTGTCCATGGGGGTGGGGGTGTCTAGGGGGTGGGGGTGTCGAGGGGGTGGGGGTTGTCCAAGGGGGTGGGGGTGTCCAGGGGGTGGGGGTGTCCACGGGGGTGTGGGGACTGTCCAAGCGGGTAGGGGTGTCCAGGGGTGTGGGTTGTCCAGGGGGTGGGGGTTGTCCAGGGGGTGGGGGTGTCTAGGGGTTGGGGTTGTCTAGGGGGTGGGGGTTGTCTAGGGGGTGGGGGTTGTCCAGGGGGTGGGGGCTGTCCAAAGGGGTAGGGGTGTCCAAGGGGTGGGGGTGTCCAGGGGGTGTCCAGGGGGGAAGGGGGTGTCCAGGGGGTGGGGCTTTCTGGGGGGTGGGGGTTGTCCAAGGGGGTAGGGGGTGTTCAGGGGGTGTCTAGGGGGTGGGGGTGTCTAGGGGTGGGGGAAAGAACTTGCATGATAATGATTTCATGGTAGCACACACATGGAAGTACACACACACACATGATATAACACACATGGTAGTAACAAAAATCGTAGAACTTGCATGATATCACTCCTATAGTTTATTTTACCAGAAAAGAACATAGTAGTATAAAAGAATACTATGAAACTTACCATAATAGAAAGAACAATGATAAAAAAATAATATCTCAAAACATAAATTTAAGGCATCACGAAAAATAAACAATGAAACTGAGGCATGTGAGGCTTACTTGAGTGTTGCGAGTCGAACTGATATATCCGGTGATAATAAAGATGATGAATGATGTTGGAAAAACGAGGTTGGAGGGCACGACTTTAAAGAATCTTTTCCAGGTTTTCCATGTGAGAGAGACGAGTCGCAGGTCACCCGATCGAAGAAAACAGAATGACAGAATATGGGCCTGATAAATCATTTAAAAGATTTATCATGTCGGTTATTTAATAACTGACATGATTAACTGTTTTTTTATGTTTATCACGTCGGTTATTTAATAACTGACGTAGAAAATATTTTATCATGTCGGTTATAAAATAACCAATGTTATAAATCAGAATTTATAACGTTAGTTATTTTATAATCGACGTGATAAAGCACCGAGATTTGATTTATCACGTCAGCTATAAAATAATCAACATGATAAATCGCCGAGAATAGATTTATAACGTCGGTTATAAAATAACCGATGTGATAAATCAAATCGCGGTATTTTGTACGTCGGTTATAAAATAACCGACATTATAAATTGATTCTCAGCAATTTATCACATCAGTTATAAAATAACTGACGTGATAAAGCAATTTTTATAGCTTTGCACATCGGTTATATAAAACTGACGTGGTAAAACTTTTTTCACTAGTGTTTTTGTCCCATGTTTTAAGTTTTATGTACCTAATATTCCAAGACACTAGACTTTATGATCCTTATCTTGTACTCTGATGTATAATTATGCAAAAAATCATGTAATGTTGTGTGTAAAAGTCTAGGGTCATTGTAGTTGATATGAGAGGATGGTCGAGTTATTTTTGGAGATTAGGAATAGAGAAATTTAGTAAGAACCTTAAGGATGAGACTAAGTATAAGAAAACACCCCTCAATTTTGGTAAGTATAGAGTAAGTGGTTTATCAAGAAAACACATCCTTGTCTAGATACAAATAGGTAGAGGTGGCTTTGGTATAGATGTATCTAGGGGTAAAACCCAAAAACACCGCTTTGATCTAGACTCGAATGGGAACTGGTGCACGACAACGGGACTTGTTGCACTCTTGGTTTGACACTCCCGGGGGATATGTCATGGTAAATTCATGATCTTGGTACAAATCATTACTAAGGGAATGAAAATAAACCAATAATAATATAATTTAAGAAATATATCAAGGATAAACTAGATTAAAACCTAAGGAATCACAAGTTAGGATATACTTCTCCTTTACAATTTTATCCTCTTATGTTCAAAGTTTCCTTTTTATACTTAATATCTAAGTATTCAAACCCTCTAATTGTACGTTCTTTTTCTTATCTAATGGAGGGAAATAGAAGAACATGTTCCAACAATCAATGTGATAGGGAATGTGAATATTGTCCAAATGATATGCCTGATATGATGGGAACGAGTTCTCAAAACTTCATGAAAGTACTTGCTCAGCTGGATCAAGTTATGAATAATAAACTTGAATCATGTGGAACACCCTCCTCCTCCAAGGAAAGAGCAAGTTGTCATTGAATCCTTCATGTGGAAAAGTCCCCCCATGTTTAGTGGATATTATGATCCCCTCCTCGCGGAACAGTGGGTTAACTCCATTGAAAAAATAGTATTTTTCCTCTAGTGCTCAGAAAAGGAGAAAGCTATACTAGCGGTCTATCATTTTGATGGGGAAGATGATCAGTGGTGGAAACTAATCAAGAATATGAAGCCCTAGGAGGAAATTTATTCCATGGATTGGGAGGAATTCAAGATAGTTTTTTTCAATAAATATTTTCCTAGAACCCTCCATCTCAATATGGAAAGAGAGTTCCTCGAACTCAAGTATAAGGAAGATGAGTCCATTGGGGCGTATGAAGAAAACTTTATAAGGATTTCAAGGTAAGCCTCTGGCTTTGTTATGAACATCGAAATCAAGGTGGATCACTTCTTTAGCGGACTAAAGCTGATTCTATGAAAAGTGTTGGAAATTCGAGACTTCGATAACTGTGAAGAGATTGTTTGTTGTGCCCTTAAGGTTGAAATGGAGATTGGAGACTCCCAGTGGTATCGTGGTCCTAACGAAAAGAAGAGGAAAATGGAATCTCATGTGGGCAGTCCCGCAAATAAATTCCATGATGGGAAGAAGTCTGATCATCCCACGTGTAAAAATTGTGTAAAGAAGTATCTTGTGAATTGTCTAAAGGGAACCAGGAATTGTTTCAAATGTGGAAAGATGGTACATCTTGCTAAAAACTACCAAAGGGATATGAAAAAACCCCCTAATGTGGAAGAATAAAGGAAGGTTCAGATAAACTCTTAGCCAGTGGTGTAGTGTTACAACTGCAAGGAACATGATCATTATGCGAACAATTTCCCTAAGCCAAGGGTTGTCGGAGAAAATCAACAACCTCCAAGGAAACAAGGAAGGGTTTATGTTATCACTGCTGCCGAGGTGGAGCCGGAAAATGATGTGGTGATAGGTACGCTGGTTATTCATTCAAGAATAGAAAACGTACTATTTGATTCTGGTTCTACACATTCTTTCATATCTTTCAAGTTTATTAAAACTATTCAAACACCACCTCAAAACTTAGAGGATAAGTTATCTGTGAGAATAAAAAATGAGGGAATTATTGCATCCATGGTTTATAACTCCTCCCCATTTAATTTTTGTGAATTGAACCTCCCAAAAAATCTTTTCATACTTCCTTTAGTGGAGTTCAATGTTATCTTGGGCATGGATTAGCTATCTTTATTCAAAGACAACATCAACTGTCGGGAAAGGGATGTCACTCTTCACATCCTGAAGCATCCTCCAATTCTATACAAGTGTAAGGAGGAAGATGAATCTCCTTTAGAATCATTGTCTCAAGTATGGATATTAATTCCTTATGAAAAATCATGTCTAGCTCAAATTATTGAGACAAAGGAGCGAATCATGCTTGAAGACATGCCCATCGTGAGGGATTACACTAACGTATTCCCTGAAGAGTTGTCTGGTATTCCTCCTGATCGAGAGGTTGAGTTATCAATTGAAATTATTCTTGGATATCTGCCTATATCAAAGACACCTTATAGAATGGACATTGTAGAGCTGGAAGAGCTGAAGAAGCAGTTACGGGAGAATCTGGAGAAGGGTTTTATATTCCAGAGTACTTCACATGGGGTGCGCCAGTTCTCTTCGTCAAGAAGAAGGATGTATCAATGTGTCTCTGCATTGATTATCATGAGCTCAATAAAATCATGATAAATAACAAGTATTCCCTTCCACGGATAGATGACTTGTTCAATCAACTTTGTGGGGCCAGTTATTTCTCTAAGGTGGACCTTCGGTCGAGATATCACCAATTAAAAGTGGGGAAGGAAGATATTCTCAAGACTGCCTTTTGAATGAGGTGTGGACACTATGAATTCATAGTGATGCCCTTTGGACTCACTAATTCTCTAGAAATATTTATGGATTTAATGAATATAGTCTTTAGAGATTACCTCAACAAATTTGTGGTAGTCTTTATTGATAATATTCTGATATACTCCAAGAGCAAGGAGGAACATGAGGAGAATTTGAATAATGTGTTAAAGACTTTGTGAAGGGAGAATTTGTATGAAAAGTATAGTAAATGTGAGTTATGGATGGAGGAAGTATCATTCTTGGGGAATGTTATTACCAACAAAGGGATATCTGTAGACCCTTCCAAGACAAAGGCAATTAAAGAGTGACCCAAACCAACATTTGTAATGGAGATCTGTATCTTTCTAGGTCTAGCCGAGTATTATCAATGATCTGTGAAGAACTTTTCACGATTGTAAAACCAAATGACCAAGCTAACATAGAAGGGAGTAAAGTTTGTATAGACTCAGGAATGTGAAGATTGTTTTAAGGAGTTGAAAAAGAGGTTAATCACTGCACCAATAGTCACACTCCTAGAAAGTAGAGAACTCTTTGTGGTGTATAGTGATACTTCAAAGAATGGTTTAGGATGTGTGCTAATGCAAAATGATAAATTGATAGCCTACACCTCAAGGTAGCTGAAAATCTATGAGCAAAACCATCCTACACGTGATCTAGAGTTAGAGGCTATGATCTTTGCATTAAAAATCTAGCATCATTATCTCTATGGGGAGAATTGTGAGATATATACTACTCACAAGAGTCTCAAATATATATTCACACAAAAAGAGCTTAATATGCACTACGAATATAGATAGAGCTCATCAAGGATTATGATTGTTCAATCCACTACCATCCTGGTAAGGCAAACAAGGTGGTGGATGCTCTAAGTAGAAAGGATCCTACATCTTTATTAATGATGATAATTGAAAAGGATTTGGTCTTCTTATATTTTAAGAGGATGGACATGGGAATAATTAAGGGAGGTGCATCATCAATCCTTTCTCAAATGATTTCTAAACCATCCCTCATGGAGAAAATAAAGGATGCTCAAAGAAAAGATGTAGAAATTCATAAAAGGGTGGAAGCCATTGGAAATGGGAAATCCTCTGAGTCCATGATTGATGAGGAAGGAGTTGTAAGATTTGGGTCATGATTATGCGTACCATCCAATCCAGAGATAAAGAAAGAGCTTCTAAATGATACACATAGCTCAACCTTCTCTATCCACCCAGGGAGCACAAAGATGTATCGAGATCTATGCGAGAACTATTGGTGGGACAATATAAAGAAGGAGATTGTTGAATATACATCAAATTTTCAGGTATTTCAATAAGTGAAGCCTAAAATATATAAGTCTAAGGGGATGATGCAACCACTACCCATACCAACATGGAAGTGGGAGAACATCATCATGGACTTTGTCACCGGACTTCAAAGGAAATCTAGAGGAAACAATGCTATATGGGTCATTGTGGATCGTCTTACAAAGACAGATCACTTTATTGCAATTCAAGAGGACTTATCATTAGATAAATTTTCACAAATATATATTAAATAGGTGGTAAGGCTGCATAGAGTACCACTATCTATTATATCTGATAGAGATCTGAGATTCACCTCGAAGTTCTGGAAAATTCTTTAACATGCTCTAATAATTGAACTGAACTTCAGTATGGCTTATCATCCTCAAACTGATGGTAAATCTGAGAAAACTATTCAGAAACTAGAAGATATATTGAGAGCATGTTCTATGGACTTCAAAGGAGGATGAGACCAACATCTTCCACTGGTTGAATTCTTCTACAACAATAGTCTCCACTCGAGCATCCAAATGGCACCATATGAAGCCCTTTATGGGAAAAGGTGTAGAACACTGGCGTGTTGGGGTGAATTCGGTGAGCGTAAGCTGTTAGGACCTAAAATGGTCAAATAAATGGTGGAGAAGGTAAAAACCATTCAGCAGCACATCAAGGTAGCCCAAAGTCGACAAAAGAGTTATGCAGATAATCGTCGATGAGACCTTGAGTTCAAAGTTGGAAACATGGTATTTCTATGAACATCTCCATGGAAGAAGGTCATGAGGTTTGGGAAGAAATCAAAGTTAAGTCCCAGGTACATCGGCCCCTTCGAGATCCTTGGTCATGTTGGAGTTGTGGCCTATCGACTGACACTTCCACCTACCATGTCGAAAGTACATGATGTCTTCCATGTATCCCTCTTAAGGAAGTATATACTAGACCCTTCACATGTACTCTATTCATAGGTGGTATAATTGGAGAATAATCTTTCTTACGAGGAGTAGCCAGTGAAGATCTTGGAATGTAGAGATAAAGTTCTATGTAACAAGACTTCTCACCTGGTCAAAGTACTATGGCGGAACCATAAGTACGAAGAGGAAACATAGGAACTGGAGGAAGAAATGAAGGAAAAGTACTCGCACCTGTTTATGGCTTAGAATGTAAAAACAAAAACCAAAAAGAAATTTCAAGGGCGAAATTTCATAAGGGGGAATAATATAACGACTCAATGTTTTATAAATGGAAATTTTCCTCTTATAATTATGTCATATAATCATATGAAATTACAACACAATGAACTACTGAGTACCATGTGACCTTTAAACATAATATTTTCACTTCTGTGTTTTGAATTTTGAAAAACTAACATGCACGGTTGTGTTCGGTAAGATATTTAGAGTCTGATAAGACGGACATAAATTTTGATGAATAATAACATACCCTTATGAGTAGTAACATACCTTTATTAATAATAATGAATATAAAATCGTCCAAAAAAATAAAAACTTCAACCATGAATGTATAAATATAATTTAGACATCTTAAAAGTGAAAAAAAATGATTATAGTATAAGTATTGGTATTTTTGTATGTCATAAATATTTTATTTACAATTTTATGATTAATTTAGTAATTTTAAATGGAAATATATTTTTATAAAATGTAATCATAAATTTTTACTTTATTTTCTTATGGTTGTAAGATAATTTTATGGGACCTTGATTAATTTTTCAAGGTGTTATAAAATGAGTTATAGTTTTAATGTTGTTTTTTTAATAAATTATAATTTTATTTAAAAATTAAATTAAAAATATTTAGAGAATTATTTTCAAAAAAATGGATTTCATTTTTTAATTTTACACGTTAAAAAATTGTTAGGGAGAATTTTTGGGATTTTTTTAAAATACTTGAATTTTTCATGAATAGTAAAAATACAGTTTTGAGTTTTCAGTATGTTTAATGACATCATAATGATGTAATAATTAATATAAAATTATGGTTGACTTTTATACAGTAAAATATGATATTATATGTCCTAAGTGGCTAATACTATGGAAAAATACCATGGGAAATCTCATGGTTTTGCAAAAACCACTAATTAGGTGTCCTTTGAAATTAATAAAAAACTCTCTCTCTTTTACTATAAATACCCACCCATTATTTCGTTTTATTTCATTCCAAATCCATCATCCTCGAAGATCTGGTAGTTTTACCTCCCTAGGAGTCCTCCCAAGGTGTCCTCAAGCTCCCAAGATCCCATCCTTCAGGTTTTAGGAGTTACTCTACAAGATAAGGGAATCTACCTCCCTTCTATTTTTCAAGCTTTCATTTTATGTTATTTTTTTTAATTTCATTTAGATTATGTTGGGATATATCATTTCATATCCCACTTATTATTTATATTATGTAATAATTATGATATACCCCCTTTTTCTCTCATAAAAATATTTTATGAAATGTTAAGTGACGTCGTTAAGCTGCCGAATTTTCATAAGGGATCTCTCAACTTTTCTTTTATTTTCAAGTTCATCTCTTTTCTTTTTCTTTCCACACATCATTTCATCCAAATGTTGTGATAACTCTAGTACCTTACATGTACTGAAATTTTGTTATGATAAAAGAATAATTCTTTATCATCTCTCATTTCCCTTTCTTTTATTCTAAAAATGAAAACACCATTCGAGATGTGCTAATCTACCACATTCAAGGATGATGGGTTTTCAATTTCTATTATCATCTTCAATTCTGGTCATGAAACCATTCTTATGGTTGAACCAGAATATAATATGTGTATTATGTCTCATCTATGGTTCTGTAATTCTTTTGTACATATGTTTTTTGATTTATAAAACAAAACATGTTCCTTGTGGCTAAAAATCACCAATTAACCCAAACAGTTATCATTAAATAATTTATATAATGATTCGTTTTCATGCCAAGTAACCAAATGAAATTTACAACCATGTAACCTTCTTTATTTTCAATAATAACATTTCAATTTTGGACAACCATCCTCATTTTACATGATTCTCCGAACATGAATATAAGTGAACTGATCATTAAAACCAAAGAAACAAATGGACCTGAACAATGAAATTGAACCTCATAACCAATCAAAAAGGTTATGAATTAACTCAAAAAGGTTTTACTAAATAATTTACATATATAAAAGGTTATTTAATTATTAATTAATGAACCTAATTTGATTATTCAGGTCATTAATATCAAGTGGAGAACACCATCGAACTTAAGGTAATGGATCCCCTCTATTTCACTTTTATTCAAGAATGTCCTCTATGTTATGACCTTTCACGTATAATTCCTAATGACGGGGTATGATTTCAAACCTTTCCTATACTTACATCATGATGTATAAAAGATGAGAAATCCCTTTCTCTCTCATTAAGACCTCCTAAGTACACCTGATACCATGTCGATATTCCGTAAGGGATTCTACCCTAATCATCTTTATTCCTTCGGGTTGCTCTATCTCTCTTTATACCCAAATGAACTTGTCATTTCTTTTTATGTAAAATTTAAACATACTATGTATATTATTCAAACTCATGTTTCAATATCCATCCCTCATTCTCTTTTGGGGATATGCATGCTTTTAAGTGATTCCCTCTTCAATACTTCCCAATAAGCAAACTCGTTTTAAGGGAACTTCCCAAATTTTTACCCAATTTCAAGTAAACTCTACCATTTGTTTTAAGCCACCATTGTTTTTATAAAATCGGTTTTTTTATTATGAAAACCTTATTGTTTCACTTCTGGTTTTATATAAAAGATTATTCCCTTCTCAATTTTAAATGCTCTTTAGTATTTTCCTTAAAACCGCATTAAAATGTTTTAATGCTAAGAATTTTCTAAATAATCTTCTTACATGTTGTCACTTCTTTTTGACATCACTTACCGTGCTATATGCCTATTTTACCTTATTAATTTCCATGTATGTTTTAATTCCTTTCTATCATTAACACTTTTATGATAAGCTCATTCATTATGCTTTATGACATGAATATGATATCCATTTCTCTCCATGGGTTCCCTTGTGTTTATGTATGATTGATTAAGTATGATTATTTATGTGGAAAGAATATTCATGAACATGTTAATATGGGTGTTCCCAAATAGTGCTTCAATGCATTGGGTAAAGTTTAGTCTCATGAGACGTTTTGTGCAACGGTCTTGGCGGTTAGCCTTGACTTGTGCTACCATGTGCAACGGTCTTGGTGGTTAACCTTGACTTGTGCTCCTATGTGTGAAACGAGCCTTGACTCATGTTAAAGTCATGATTTATGTTGTTGTCACATCACTATGAATTCATTTTTATATGATCCCGTGTTTATATGTTATGATTCCATATGCAATTTTATATCATTATGCCATGATCTCTATCCCTTGTGCTAAAGCCTTGTTCTTATGTTTAATCCATCACTGGGCTTTTAGCTCATCCCTTTGTTTATGTGATCCCCATGGTACCCTATGAATATGTAAGGGCTCTAATGAAGTTAGGAGCTCTTTATGAAGATTAAATAAAGAATATTTTTTTGTCCCATGTTTTAGGTTTTATGTATCTAGTCTTCCAAGACACTAGATTTTACGATCTTTGGCTTGTACTCTGATGTATAATTATGCATAAACCCATGTAATGATATGTATAAAAGAATAGGGTCACTATAAAAAAAGCGTTTTAAATCATGTTTGATGTGCACTAATACAGATTTCGCTTTTAAAAACACTAGAAATAGGCTTTGTCAGTGCTAAAAGACGCTGACAATTTAAGTATCGTTAAAAGTCATGGTTTTTATCAACGTTAAAAAAAGTGATGATAAAGATCTCATTTTATGAGTGTTAAACAAAAGCACAAATAAAATTGATCTTTATCATCCCTAAAAAAGCACTGATAAAGACACCCTTTATTAGTGATTTTGTTTGAGCGCTGATAAAGGGGGTCTTTATCAACGCTGATAGAATTTGAAAAAAATATTTTTTTTGAACCGCTCGCACCTCTTTGTCGCTTGAACCCCGCTCTCACGCACCCCCTTTTCTTAGTGATCGCAATACCTATATGTTAGCACTTTTCCACTGTCCACCTACCTGTTCATCCTCACACACGTCTGGACTCAATCTTATGATCTCCCTTGTGCAATTCAAAGCCTTTTACCATTTCCTCAAGCTTGTTTTATTTTGTATTTTACAATATTTCTATATATATATATATATGTATATATTTACACAAATCTTTTTTATTCGTATATTTATATATATTTATATAATTATTTTTAAATACATTTATAAAATACATGTTTTTGTGTGTGATATGTATATATACTTATATTTATTTAAATACATTATATATTAATATTTTTATATATATATTAAAATATATATATATGTTTATTAATACACACATATGTATATATAAACATTATATATACATTTGTATAAGGATATATATATATATTCATATGTTTTTATAATATAAAAAGGTTATACATTGTTTTTAATAAAATAGATAATAATTGATTTCATATGATTTATATGATTATTTTCAAATACATTTTTAAAATATGTCTATATATTAATTGTATATTTAGATATAAATTTTATACATTACATATATATTTATATGTTTATATATTTGCATATATATATTTATACATATTTACATATAATTGTATATTTAGATATAAATTTTTTATAATGTATTTATTGATATTTATTGCAACGTTTATATACTATATTTAATGAGAATGATATATTTATAAAAATACATTTATATATGATGTATTTACACAAAATTGATACACACACATATGCACGTATTTACACACAAGTGCACATTTATATTTCGCACATACACGCAGAGATATTTACATATATGTGTTTATTTACATATATCATAATATACATATAAATATATATTTTTTTATTGATACATACGTATTTATATAAAAACATTACTTGTATAGGTGTGTTTATATATATGTATTAATGCATTTTTGTAAGTTAAGTAAAATATATAATTTTTTATTTTAAATAAAATGTCTAGCATATATTTATTTTCATACATATTATGTTTAAATTTTTATTTGTACAATTGATTTATTATATGTAAACAAAGAAAATATGCATATATTTAATCTATATATATTCTAAACTTGGCATTTTTCCTACGACGTGTCACCACAGAGGGAATCCACGTCTCCCAGCTCATGTATTCATTCCTCTCAAATCCCTCCGCACCCCGACACCCTCAATCCACCACTCTCATTTGCCTTCCGTTTCATCTAGGGTTTCAGCGCTCCGGTTCATCCGCTCCTGCTCGCGTCTTCCTTCTACAGCTGCCTCCACATTCTTCACCTCCATCCCCCACGCCTACTTCGTCCTCTTTACCTCCTTCCTTGTCGCGAGGTCCCTCTCCCTAATCTCCGTTATCTGCTACTCCAATATTTCTTCGTCGTTGTCAAAGTATCTCACTCCGCCTATCCACTACCCATCGGTTAGCTCCATAGTATGCACTGGGCGTCATATAGGGTTTCTCCTCCCTTGCATATCCACTCCCCTTGGATTACCTCCAGTGTATCTAGTGCCCGATGAATAGGGTTTCAGATCATCCATCATACTCCAGCTGTTGCATATCTGCGGCTACCTCTGCCTTAAATGTATGATCTAAACTCTATCCCATTGTTTCTGGTCATATGTTTCTACCTGCGATTAGTATATTCAAACATTTGGTCGCGGTTTCAGCAGGTGGGAAGGTACAATGCGCATCGTCCTCCTGTCCTCCTGTACTACGCACAGACGACATATTTCAGATTCTGTTGTTGGTTAACCCGTCATAAAGCTACAGTTTGAATTTATTTTATGTACCTCCATCTTCACTGCTTACAAAATCATCGGCCTGGCAGCTGATGCTGATAATTTCTGTGTATACCTCAGTATACACAACGGAACGTTTAATTTCTCCAAGTACAATGATTATTTTTTAAACCCGTTTTAATTGTTTCCCAACTGTTTCGAATTAATCTTGCCTAAACTTTCTGCAATATTCTCTTTTTCAGGAGTCCTATTTCTCTACTGTAATTATTGTTATAATTTCTATGTAATTAGTTATTTATTGCACCTTACATTTATTCTTACCTTCACAGCAACACAACTAGGACATTAACTTTCTTTATATGCAAATGAGGATGCCAGTGCATTACTGATATGTCTGCGCTCATACAGTGACCAACAGAAATTCATTCGGCTACACAACTAACGGTAAGCCTGATAAAGTACTCTGCTCCTAAAAGATGGTTAATCCTTTTGAATGTGTACTAATATGAATGGACAATTTACTCAGGCTGTCCTTGGTTCAACAACTGCGGTACCTACTGCAAGGTCTGTTATCTAAGTCCATTATATTCTAAGTATGTGAGTACAACTGTTCAACTAACCGTAGCACTTACTACAAGCACAATCTAAGTACTACTTGACTGCTGATTTTTACATGAACTATGCTATATGCACATTAGAACAACTAATTATACAGAAATAGTAGTACCGACAATTTTTTCTTTGAAAAACTGTTACTGTAATGGTTTACATTATATTTCTCGTATTATGCTTATTCTTTTAGAGATGACAACACTATTTATCATGGTTACGCGGTCCTGTTCAGTTTCTTAACACGCAAATAAATAGATAAACTGAACAAATATGCACTCACCGTCAAGATATAAAGACGCACGATTTTAAAGAAGATTACCACGGCAACAACGTCAATCAGGTTATCTTCTAAATACTGTCCACTACTTAAATAGTTTCTTTATTTAAGAATCAAAAACTTACATGTTTACTATATTACCAAATTGACAGGTAGAATCACCACTGAAAACATTACTGCACCTGAACCTCTAACACCAAATGAGCGGAGACAAACACAAAGTGGTATGTCTTCATTTTCCATGACTTTTTCAACTCTGATCAATATAGCCAAACATTATCTTCAAACTGTTTAAACAAGTTCAATTATGTCTGACAGGGTATAATCTTACAGTAGTTACAGTTTTATGTTAATAATGCCTATAGGAAATTGTATTACACCAGAACTGGTCACACCAGCTACTGACACTGTATTACGTCGTTGCATTCCTTTATCGTCTATATCCGTCAACGGTTAGTTCTGCTTATTGTATCTCATTGAATTATTTATGATTACTATCTGAAAATATACTAACCATGTATTCGTACAACTATGTCGTTCCCTATTCCACAGTCCCACAAGAGTATTCAGAGCTATCAATGACATATGGCGGCTCAAAGAACAAAAAAAAACGAACAAACACCACGATACGACATGGGATTCCATTCAGTAAACATCTCCTCATTTAAACTTCTTTTACATTTATTGTGAATAATATACACTATAGTTTCACAACTTATAGTCCTAATACCAATCTTACAAGGTATGGATTCTGATGGTTGTATTATTAGGGGGTCCAAATATGCATCCTCATCATAGTAAGCACCAAACAACCCACTACGTGTAGTCTTCTATACGGTAAAATATTCACTCTTACGAATACTTATACTTTTTCAAACAGTGCTAATTATACTACAACTGAAAACTATATACATCTGTCATCCACAGGTATGTTTCACATTAGAACTTTCGTCTCACTTTTATTATGTATAAATCCATTCATATGTACGCCCTTTTTTATATCGTCTAACATCTTAACATATCGTTTCTTCCAAAGGAGATATTACCAACCATGCAGGATTCATAGAAACAACTGATGAACAAGTTTCAATGATAGGTATATACATGGATACTACACCTTCAACGACGTGTGAGATATATCCTGCAATCAACGACGAAGGTATGTCAACTTGGAGATACTATTTCCAATATTACACTTTTTAACTCTATATAATAATACTAAATATTCACCAGCAGCAACTAATAAGATGATTAATGATGCAGTTATGCCAATACATCATCAAACTGCTGAACAGACAGGTGGTTTACATTAACTATAATCATTAATTACTACACATATTCCTTATGGGATTTAAAGTTAAACAGAATCTATATTTTCCATTTCATATTATCTATTCCAATCCTTTTCTGTTCAAAATATTTCGACTGCGGAGACCCTTCGAACGTATGCGAAAACTGCGGTTCTACCTTCTGGATTGAAGAGAGGAATAAAAAATATAGCCATAAACATGTCCCCCGTTACTCAATATGTTGCTCATTGGGAAAAATATCTTTACAACCTTTGCCTGCATGTCCATTATACCTTAGAACTTTGCTATTCAGTAAAAGCTGTCCAACTACTAAATCTTTCCAAGATCACATGCACATATACAACTCTATGTTTGCATTCACATCATTGGGAGGCAAAGTAGACAAATCTCTGAACTGTGGTGGGTATCCAAATATTTTTAGATTAAACAGACAAAACTACCATCGCATTGGTAGTTTGTGTCCTTCTAATGGACAGCCACCCAAGTTTGCTCAACTCTATGTATATGATACTGCAAATGAAGCTCAGAATAGAGTACGGGCAATCAGGTATCTAATGTTGTATATAGTAATACATAAACATTGTCTCTTGCATTTCTGACCACTACTTGACACTATCTTATGCAGTTTTGATGAAAAAAACAAAGATTCTAATATTGATGTCAATATTGTTCAAAAGCTACAGAATATGCTTCATCAACATAACAGTTTATCACATCATTTCAGAACAACAAGGGATATTATTGAGACATAGGGCATTACAAATTTAAAAATGCGACTACTTAGAAGAAGAGGAAGGGATGTACAGACATAAAACTTACCAACTACTTCTGAGATTGCAATGCTCATTGTCGGCGACATTGAGGATCTGAATAATGAAAGAGATATCATCATTCAAGGCAAAGATGGAGGCTACCAACGAATTTATGAGCTTCACCCACTATACCTTCCTCTTCAATATCCATTGATTTTCACGGGTGGAGAGGACAGATATGTTGACAATATACCCCATCGCACTACACCATTTAATGACAACGCAAGAGTCAGGAATGTTACAATGCGAGAGTATTTCTCCTTTCACCTTCATTCCCATTCCAATGATTCTTCAAGCCTTCTATTCTCTAGGAGGCTTCTTCAACAGTTTATTGTAGATGCATACACAATGATTGAGTCTCAGAGATTATCTTTTATTCACTACAACCAGAAGCGGTTAAGGGCAGAACTATACAATGGGTTGCAAGATTCTTTCCTTAGGGGTGATCGGGATGGTTCCTTATGTGGGAAGCGTATCATTTTACCTTCAACATTTACAGGTGGCCCAAGATATATGATTCAGAATTACCAAGATGCAATGTCAATATGTAATTGGGCAGGGTATCCCGATCTTTTTTTAACATTTACATGCAATCCAATGTGGCCTGAAGTTTATCGATATGTTAAAGTAAACAACCTGCGCCCATCGGACTGTCCTCAAATATTGTCGCGAATTTTCAACATAAAGGTCCAACAACTCATGAAAGATTTACGAGAAGGATCCTTCTTCAGAAATTCTCGAGTAGGTGTGTAACTATGTCGCTAAGCTATTCGTGTTTTTTAATTACTACCTCAACTAGAATTTGTTAAATGTTTTTTAATTTGTCTTCTTTTGTATAATTTTCAATGTAGTTGTCCGTACAGTAGAGTTTCAAAAAAGAGGACTATCGCATGTGCACATTCTATTATTTCTTAGTCAGGAAAGCAAGGTCATCACTCCATCAGACATTAACAGGATTTTTTCTGCAGAAATACCAAACAAATGTGACTTCCCAAAACTACATGCAGTGGTTGGCAATTTTATGATCCATGGACCTTGTGGTGAAGCCAACCGTCACTCGCCTTGTATGAGGAGTGGCAAATGCTCAAAGCATTATCCAAAGAAATTTTCTCCCCAGACAAATTCGAATGATGATGGTTATGTCGTATATCAGAGAAGAAATACAGGTTGTACTGTTCTCAAAAATGGTTTAGCATTAGACAATCGGTTTGTGGTGTCGTACAATCCTACTTTGCTCTTAAAATATAAAGCTCACCTGAATATCAAAGTTTGTAATCAATCTTACTCTATCAAATACCTTTTCAAATATATTAGCAAGGGGCATGATCGTGTTACCGCAACACTCTTTGACAGCAGCAATAAAGATCTTCAAGACAAGGGTGTCGATGAGATAAAAATGTATTATGAATGCTGGTACATCTCACCTTGTGAAGCTTCTTGGAGGATTTTCTCTTATGATATTCACTACAGATATCCTCCAGTTGATAGACTGTAATTCCATTTACCAGGAGAAAATGATGTCACATATGCAGACTGTGATAAAATTGAAGATATCTTGAATAAGGACAACATTTCTGATACCATGTTCACAGCATGGTTTAATGCAAATCAACTGTATCCAGAGGGCAGAAATCTTACTTATGCAGAATTTCCAACACAGTTTGTCTACCACTGTCGTGAAAAGAAATGGTACCTGCGAAAACAGGGTTTCAGTATTGGGAGACTTTGCTATGTCGCACCCTCTTCTGGGGAACTACATTACTTGCGTATTCTATTAACAAAGGTCAGAGGATCAATATCATATGAATCTATCAGAACAGTGAACAACATTACTCATCTTACATTCAGAGAAACATGTTCAGCAATGGGACTTTTATCTGAAGACAACGAATTCATACAAGCACTATAAGATGTATCTGCTTGGGGAATGGGATATTCTTTGCGAAGACTATTCGCCGAAATGTTATTCTCAAATTCCGTTTCTCGACCTGACATTGTTTGGTTTGCAACCTGGAAAATCCTAACAAAAGACATTTTATATGCCCAACAACAGCGACTAAAACGACAAGGTACAAACATCTTAATCTCTTGACTGTAATATATTGAAAGTTTCCCACTACTTTCTAACATTAATACACTATCTTTTAGACTTGACATTGACAGATCATCAAAAACAAATGTATGCACTGTCTGAAATAGACAACATTCTTCACATCAATGGAAAATATCTACAGTGTTATCCTCCAATGCCCCTTCCATAGTATACAGTGTCTCCTCAACCGAATCGACTTATTGCGGAAGAGCTTAATTATGATAGAGATAAGATGCATCTTGAATACACAACATTAGACAATATGCTTACTGATGAATAGAGAAATGTAATTCAAGAAATTATGTCTGCGTTATCTTGTCCTGATGGTGGCTTCTTTTTCTTGCATGGATTTGGAGGTATGGGTAAAACTTTCATCTGGAGAGTTTTAACATGTCTACTAAGGTCCGAAGGAAAAATTGTTCTAGCAGTTTCCTCGAGTGGAATAGCCTCATTACTCTTACCAGGAGGTAGAATAGCTCATTCAAAATTTCGAATACCAATTTCTATAAACGACCAGTCAGTCTGTAACATTCCACAGGGGAGTGATGTTGCACAACTACTACAACAAACCAAAATGATTATCTGGGATGAGGCTCCAATGATTCATAAACACTGTTTTGAAGCTCTTGATCGAAAATTAAGAGATATTATGTCATTAAATAATGAAAACTCTACAAATTTAGCTTTTGGTGGTCTAACAGTGGTCCTGGGTGGAGATTTCAGACAAATACTACTAGTGATCCCTGGAGGAGACAGAAGTGACATTATCTTTGCAATTATACGATCATCATATCTATGGCACCACTGTCGGGTTTTAACATTGACACAGAACATGAGGTTGAAATCACCCGATACTGTTGACGATCCTACCAAAGTTCGAGATTTTGCAAAGTGGATTTTGGACATTGGCGAGGGTCGCATTGGAGAGCATGTTGATGGGGGCGCGTGCATTGAAATACCATCCACCTACCTTCTTGCAACAGATAAATCCCCTCTAACAGCATCTGTTGCATTTTCTTACCCGGATTTCATTGAAAACTATTCAGATGTTTCGTATTTGAAAGGTCGTGCTATATTAGCACCAACACGTGACGTTGTTCAAGAAATCAATGACTACATGTTAACTCTTACTACTTCTGAAGGAAAAGATTATTTCAGCTCTGATTCTTTTTTCAATGCCAGTTTTGATACAGATTAGCCAGAGAACATATATACAACTGATGTCTTGAATGGTATCACTGCCTCTGGGTTACCTGGACATAAAATTACTTTGAAAATCAGAGTACCCATTATGTTGCTTCGAAATGTTGACCAATCAGTGGGGCTATGCAATGGTACACGTCTTATCATTAGACATTTGGGTAACCATGTCATTGGAGCAGAGATTTTAACTGGTTTTCATTCAGGATATCTTGCATTCATCCCAAGAATAAATATGACACACAATGACATCAGATGGCCTTTCAAATTACAAAGAAGACAATATCCTTTGACTGTTTCTTATGCAATGACTATTAATAAAAGTCAAGGCCAATCTCTATCTTCTGTATGTTTGTATCTTCAAAAACCTGTGTTTTGTCATGTACAACTTTATGTTGCCGTATCTAGAGTGACGTCACCTGGTGGTTTAAAAATTGTAGTTGATGAAAGAGAAAAACACATCACTAACTTTACAGAAAATGTTGTCTACAGGGAAATTTTTGATAACCTATGATAGGTATTTTTTCATTTTAAATTAATACAATTTGATGCTTTGATTATTTGATTATATATCATCACAAAACATTATAATGGATGCTTCATCTGTCATATCTGTACAATATTTGTAATCATGCAGAACTGTAAGCATGTCACGCAGAATCTGTCCTCTGAATGAGATTACTGTTGATGCGGACGAAACATTGAAAATAGAAGTGCGTGTATTGAATTTGTGGTTGAACTCCTCACCCAAATACGGTGTTGCAGCTGTCGATCTGATTATCTATGATGCCCAAGTGATTTTATCCATTGCAAAAATTACAGTTCATGTACTAATTCTATAACACCAACTATATGTATTTATTCTGTAGTAAGTTATTTCATGTCTCATAAATGTGACAGCTGAATTTTAAATATTCACCTAGAAATTTTATTGTTTTATGCAAGAGACAAAAATACAGTGTACAATAAACAACCGCCATGCAATTAACAAGTAAAAACCAGTCCTGTGCGAAGGAATTTTCTACATTATACAGAACTTCCAGATTGATCCTAATCAAGGAAGTTACTTGGGGGCAAGACATGCTTGCAGATTGTTTTTCACAACAACAACATTTGTTCGACCAACAGATGCTCAGTTACCATTATTCTGTTTCGAGTTCATTAATTTTGATGACATCATCAACAAATCCATTCCGGAACATCATCTAATAGGTACATTAAATAACACCAATTTTTTATTTAAGTATATGATTCAGAAAACATTAGTTCCTGCATGTTAAAATTATTTACTATGTACAGAAAATTATGATTCTAATTCTATTCAATCTCTTTATATTCTATAGTCTTCATACATTACTTAACAGTAATGCACTCTTCTTGAAAAACTACTCCTTTAAAATCATTCATGCCTGTTTTAGAAATTATTGGACATCTACGACAATCATACCCCACACATTCTGCTGGTACTACAAAACAAAAGCGTCAAGTCATTTTAGAGGATGACAGGTTTGCATCCTGCTCTTCCCACTACAATTGACAAGTACTATTGTTATTACCAAAACATCTCCTATGATTTCTTCCATAGGATTGCAAATAAATTGTAGCTTGTGGGGAGAGTTTGCGAACATCATGTCAGAGTACTTGGAGAACAACATGGAATCCTCTACAGTAGTGATCTTGCAGTTGGTCAGGGCGAAGCGGTTGACATGTAAGAAATCTATCTATGTGTTAAAAAAAATTCATTACATGTTTATCTTAATGAACTGTATTTTTATTAATATGCAAACTTCATTTCCGTCACATTTTGTTCTACATGTCCCAACATCTGTTATTATCACCACTTCAATTAATGCTTCGAAAATACTACTCAACCTTGACATCCCAGTAGTCCATGAGTTTAGGAGCAGGTAAACTATCAACTGCCATTATTTGCGAACTTATTCTGCCTTCAAATAAGTTCCATATGTATAAAATTAACATTATTTATGTTCCATAATAATTGTTTTACTTCATTAATCAGAACTGGATTCATAAGTCATTCACAGTTTCAAAGTCCTCCATCAACAAGATCAAACAAATGCATTACAACGATTCCTTATTGGAATAACAAAAAATGCATTTCTGATGTTAAACAGCTGCTGCAAGTCAGTATAGTATCCATTACCCATTATTTCAAGATGTCAACTATCATTCACTACATGTAATATCTTCTTTGATAACTGTATTAATATTATTAATTATTTCATAGCCGACAAGGTGTTTGATTGATGCAACAATAGTAAAACTTCAAAGCACTCATCACTGGTATTTTGAATCGTGCAACTCATGCACAAAAAAAATACAAGTATCCAATGGAAAATTTTGGTGCCAAAGTTGTAAGAAAACACCAGCCTTCACTACTCCTAGGTATTCATTTATTTTCTACCTTATTTTCGAACTCTTTATTCATTACTATGGTTCTTATATGACAGAATTTGTAAAGACAATACACATATATAAATATATCAGGTTTAGAGTACAGCTGCTAATTAAAGATGACATAGAATCGCTATCTGTTGTTCTCTTTGATAAGCAAGTCATGCAATTTATAAGCAAATCAGCTTCACAGTTGAGAGATGATATGATACAAGTTATCTTATTCACATTTCTATTTTTTTTTCATGTAAATAATGTTATTTAACTCACTTTCCCATTTTATTATAACATAGGACCATGATGAGTTTGGTTTCCCCCCTGAGCTAAATGTTTTCAAATCAAAGAAAGTTTTGCTCTCACTTGACGTGACAAAGTACAACATTCAAAATCGAAAACGCAGTTCTGAATAGAACACGTACACGGTGCTCTTTATTAGTGATAATGAAGATTTTATCATGAACTATAATCAGAGTTCTGTACACAACCAGGTATGCAGTCTCAAACTTCCACAACAATTTCGAGGCAGCATGCTGAAGATTACATAACAACAATGTTTATATAGTTAATTTTTTACAATTCAATTTTTTATGAAAACATAGACCACATACTTGAAAAGTTCTAACCTCTTTTAACCATCTTTATTAGGAACATCAAAGCGCTTATTCTTCAGGACTAAGCTTGAACATATGTGATGCTGTTGATATAAGTACTACTGCTATCTCTTTAACCCAGGTATAAATTTTCAAAATTCTAACTCTGTAACACTGAGGTTGTACATCTTCAATACAGTTCAGTATCTTTCTTCATATTTTTTTGCCCATTACCTATAATCTTCATAACACTCTATTGTTGGTGATTTTCCATCTGTTCAAAAATAATTTCATGTTACATTGGTATTACTAATAAGTATTTTCTTCTTCGCATTCATTACAATTGAACTATCATGTAGAAAAAATTGATGAATGACTTCGATGTTGAAGCTACTGTGGAAGGCTCCCTGTCTCCAGACCCGAAACCTGCATCATCTTTTTCCAATGAACATCATCTCCAAACAGTGCAAATGAGAAACAAAAAAACAGCAAAAATAGACAAAATGTATCTATGCCTAACCGACGGTAATTTTTAAAACTAACTCTATCTAATTATTTGAAAATGCCATTACAAATTTAAATCCATACATAATTCATGCGAAGTCTCTAAACTGTATTAAGGTTGTGTTTGTAAACCTTTTGTCAGTCAGTGTTCCTTTTCAGTTTGTTTATTTTTCATATCTCAAAAGTGCAATAACTACTGTATTCTGTACAATATAATTGGTTTACTTATGTTTAGTTAGTCTCATTCATTAGCATTGTTGTGTCATGTAGCATGTTGTCTGCTATATGAATAAGGTTTTCTTCATTCTTGAGATATGCAGAATGTCAATTTTTTATTACTTTTGTTTCATTTCCAGCTATCTTTATTTAATTATATTGTAAAGCTTGTTGTTTGTCTTTGGTGATTAATTGGGTGTCTGCACTGCAGTGTGGATTTGCCTCTTCATATGGATGTCTACCAATGCCATTCGACAACTTCTCCTTGAAGCATCTTCAATGAACTTTCTGTTCAGCATATTAAGTTGAAAAACTACATTCTGGTCTTTTTTGGATACATGACTGTTATGTAATCTAGATACGTTATCGTATCAGTTTTCAAGGATCTTTATGGATATGTTTCCCTATTTATGTTTTTAATTGTTGTTTGGATGATAGTCAAAATTAATTATGGTTTATTTTTCAGGGTGCATTCCAGTGTATTCTTCTAAGGTCAAAATATGTTTTCTGAATACTAAATCATTTGAATACCTTGTTGTTTGCCATATTTTTCACAGGGATTTTGTATTGAGGTACCATTAACAACCATATTTGGAGACAGCTGTAATTTTTCTACCTGAATAGTATGACCACTCTTAAAATTTAGTATACATATGGCTGTTTCACTTTGATGAATCAGTAGTATTTATTATCCTTTGGTTATATTCAGATTGTATTATTAAACCTTCTGACCTTCTGGTTTTGAACACAAATATTCTGGAGCAAACAACATTCAAGGATGGGGGTTTTCGATACTTAAATGACACGGTAGTGTTTAGAATTCCTTAGTTTAAAGTACATTGAATTAATAAATAGATCAGTTTTTAAGAGTGATCTTCATTTTACTGTGACTAACACTATTTCAGCATGTGGATCATGCATTATTTTGGGGTATTGTATCATGTTTTATGTTCAAGCAGTGTTTATGTGTTTTATTAGATCAATGAATCATTTTACGAGCAAAATATGGTATTGCATGGGTGTTTGAATTATGTACAGATTCAACTCCTATGGAAGGAGAACACTAGCATCTTCCAGCATGTGGAAGCATTGAGATGACAGTTGACTGCAAGTCATGATCATATTCAACTATTCTAGTACAACTTATTACATATGATACTGCTCATTGTTCAAAGGCAAGATTTCATTTTTGATTATGTTCAGATTCATGACTCATTGTATTTCTTTCTGTATGGGTTCATTTATGGTATTTCATGGGTGTTTGCATGCCTAAAGGTAAGCATCCCTAAATTGAATCTATTGAGATTCATTTGACAGTGAAACTTGTAACCCGATTTCTATTTTCATGATATCTGTCTAATTGAACCTTGTATTTTATCAATTTTTTCATTTATTTATCTTCGATCATCAAACACTGATGGATTCTCTTCATCTAATAGGTTTCCTATTGCTTCAATTAGATATGGTCCAGGTTCCCAGGTTTCTATTTACATTTTGGTTTCTACTTCAATTTATGGTGGTGCTATGAATGTCGGTCGTGCATCATCAAACTGTAATTGCACTTCCAGTTTCCATTTCTAGGAAAAAAATAGGACTGCAGGTACTGATTCTTATAGTACCTTGCTTTCTTTTTCCTTCTGTTGAATATTTCCTATGTAAATATGTGCTCCTCGAATCGTTTTTAGCTCATGAATGATTACAGAGATACTGTACACATTGAACTTTTAGATTTTTCATGTTTGCAATAGATTTATATAAATGATTTTTATGAATTTCTATCACTGCTTACAGTACATAGTGTTGTATACACTGTGAACTTTTATAATTTTTGAAGTTATATAAATGAATACAGTACACATAGCCGGTTGTATGTGTCATGGTAGTATATAGTACATATACAATGTTGTGTACACAGAACTTTTTTAATTTTCATGTTTGCAACAAATTTATATAAATATAGCCATATATTTCTATAAATACATACATTACACAGTGTTGTTTACAAGTGGTATTTTCAAATTTTTCCTTTTCATTTTCTCCGTTTGTCCCCTTGAAGCTGATGTAATTGGTTGCAGTTCGGCATGGAGTCTATTACTATGTGTACTTAGATGGAGTGTGACTATTTTTTCAAAGCTCTGACTGTCTTGCGTGAGGTACCATTTATTTTGAACCAATTTTATCTTCAACTTTTAGTTTGTAGGCCCTGTTAGCTGATTACCTGTTAGAAACATGAAAATAAAGATGTCCATGTTTGTGATCTGATTCTATCGTTGCATCAATTATTCTCTTCGCTTTTGGCCCATGAGGTGCATTAGGTATCACTGGCCCGTGAGGTGTATTATGTATCACTTGCACTAAACCAGCTGAGGGCATGCATGGAAGGAGCACACTGGTTTTCATTATAGGATTGAAAAGGTAAATTGCGACTACTTTTAATTTGATTTTTAATTATTACATCTATGTAATTGTTTTTTTATTCTACAAATTAAGGTGTTCTTATTGTAAGGATTTACATCTATGTAGAAATATTTTTCAGGCATTTCAAGTTGATATTTGTACAGTGTGGCATAGCTTCTCGATGACAGAAAGACTTCTGATGTATGTCTTCAAATGTAATTGTCCATCTGAATGTTCTTTTCATTCAAGTTCATTGTAATATTGTGTTCTTTATGGAATTAGTGTATAATAATTCTTTCATGTACTTGTCATAATATCTTTGTGACATTAATACTTATTTAATTTCATTCATGTTCCTTTTTTAGTGTACTTTTCTAATTGATGTCCATTTCTTCTTTTTATTCATGTATTTGAAAATTTATACTTCTGTTATTTTTCGACATCGTGATCTATTTACTTTTCTTTATTCTTTAATGTTTTCATGCACGTTCATTTCATTTTTTTTTTCAAAATTGTTGTTTTCATTTTCAATTCACTGTTATCCACTATATTCTCCATTATGTTTTATATGTTTTCAAATAATTTTACTTCCATTATATATTCTACTATATGATTTCCTTATATTCTCACTCATGCATTTGTATGGTTGATTTTGTACAGTGATGGTAAGCTTATGTTTTTATTATGTATTATCATATATTCTCTAATATGTTTTCAATATTATCCTACATATTCTTCTATGTTATTTTCTTCTTCTTATTTTCTTATGTTTTTAATTCTATATATTATATCCTATTACAGTTCAATATTAAGTATCACTGTTTTTTTCAATATATACAGTATTTAAGATCTTTATTAATATTGAAGTACAATTTTGTCTTCTTGAAATTAAAAATTGAACGTATTGTCGTGCGAATGCACGGGTAAGTACTAGTTATAGATAAAACTACAATATGAAAAACGATAAAATTTTAAAACCATAACATCTATATGAATGTAAACGCTGAGAATAAATTCAATCTTCACTGGGATAAGAATACTCTCTTAAACGAAGTTGAAATCTCATCAATATTACAAAATTAGGGTGTCTCAACTAAAAATCCAGTTTTGGAGGCCTTCTTTACCCTTTTTACCTCAAAAAATTGTAATACATGTTCTATGTGTCAACAATTGTGATTGTTTGAAGTTCAAGTCATGTTTTCAACTTATCTTGTATCGTTCATTGATTAGTTGAATTTTTATGTCATCCAATTATTATTAAATTACCACTACTCAACAATAATTATCAATTTATTAATTAATATTTTTTTAATTATTTTATAAGTATTTTTTCACTAAATATCTTATGTATTAAGTGTAAATGCTTATTTAGTCTTATATAAATCATATTTAATAAAATATATTATATTAATATTAATATAAATATATGTATATATTAATATATTATTTTTAATGATATATATTTTTTTATGAAATATGTTATTAGTGTTTTTTTTAGCGCTGATAAATGTGATATTTATTAGTGCTTTTATGTAGCGTTGATAAAGCCTGACATTGAATTTTGGGCGATCTATAGTGGTGATACCTGAAAAATCAAAAGGAAACATATTTAAAAAACAATAATAAAATAGAAATGAAAAATAAGACTATAGGATTGCCCCTGTAAATCCATATTTGTACAGGGTCCATCGATGACAAGACGAGACCCCTTGGTAGTTAGGTGCATTAGGTTGAAGGGCGAGGGATGGACGTCGACGAGTCATAGAGAGATGATGGTGTGGTCACAAGGTGGGTGGAGGAGTAGGAGGAGGGCATGGTTGCGGGAGACGACAGGGGAGGGTGTTGCCATTGGCATGGGGAGTACATTGATACGACGATGTGGTCACACGGTGGAAGGAGAAGAGCGAGTGTGCAAGGTGTGACAGCTGGTCACATGGGGGTGGTGACAAGTTGTAGGACGTTGATGATGATGAGGTCGTAGGACGAGAGCGGCGATACAACCATAAGAGTCAGTGACAACATGGTCACATACATCGACAATGGTGATGAGAGGAGGGATATTCCCCACTCCAAATACATGATTTCCATGGAAAAACCGATCTTTCCATTTGTGTTAGAAGGGAATATAGTTTGATGGAATTTGGGATTCCAATGGAAACTAGTTTATGAGTGCCAAATATAAAAAAAATGGGTTTACTTTTCCATTTCTGTTGTCACATGTCTTGTACCAAACAAACCTTAGTGAAACATTTTACAATGGCGAGCAAACAAAGATGGATGGAAATAAATCATAAAAAATGATCAACATCGATTCATCCTCTCTAAATATAAGTCCCCATCCTTAAACCTTACTTAATCTTGAGTTATTACAAGATTACACATTGAGGATCTTTTCGGGTTTAGAGTTTTAGAGAATTAGATCATAAAACTTGCATTACATTCCACATATAAACAAAGTGGTTACATAAAGATAGTATTCTTCTTTCCCATCAATGGAAACATATTTAAAATAAAACATGGATTCTTTCTTGACACTTCCTTGACACTATCATCATATCATGTACCTTTCCCTTGACCTGTGAAAAACATTTCAAAAAAACTTGGGATGAGCATAAAAAGCTCAGTAAGGGATATAAAAATATATGGAAAGGAAACATGGGTACATATATACATAAGAATGAAATCATACTTTACCTATAAAACATAATCACTTCAACATACCTCATCAAATAATGAATAAATCATAGAAATCATAAGACATAAAGGTAACTTGAGGCATTCATAACATTCTTACGTAGGGAGTAACCCTCTTGGTTACGTTTGGAATACCCATCACAGTATATTCCCTAAATCTCTTCGGAGAAACCTTAACGTTACACTCCTTCACATTACCCAATGCATTGGAGAGCTATATCGGGCTCACCCGCCCTTAGTTTATCACGGAACCACCCGTCTTTATAATAATGCCCAAGAACCTCAACATAATCGTATCACATAAAACATGCATAAAGGAAACATAACATTTCCACCTTTCAATCACAAGATATCAATACAACACATTGATATAAAAACATTATGAAAACCATTTTCAATACCAAAACAAAAGAAAAGTAAAACATGGTATTTATTTTTCTTTTAAAAAAAAGGTATGGCTTGTAGAGGAAGCCAAAACTCAAATAATGGTCACGGCGGCGGAGAAGTCGTTGTCGCCGCATACGTACGATAAAAACATTCCCTTTTGTCGTTTAGTAAAACTCTTCATATAAAAAAGATTCATTTTGGATAAATGTAAAAGTTAAAGGGGTTTATACACCGTATAAAAGAAGGTTTTGTATAAAACAAAATATGCCTCAATGAAAGGAGATTGAGACGAAGTCCCATACCTCGGGTCCGACTTGACTCGGTCGTTCTTTAATCTCCTGAATAATAAACTTGAGTTAATTTATACTTGTTTAAGAACCTTTTTCAAGTTCATTATTCCTTTTATATCACTTATTGCCATGTCATGAACACTATGTAATTATTTAAGTTAATAACGGTCGTTTTAACGATCATTGGTACTTGAGAAAAAAATAAGCCCTTTATAATTACAAGTTGTTCATGTATCCATTATGTCCAGAATGGTATTCATGATGTAGATATCATATATTTCATATATATCCAGTACATTCATGCATTTATAATATTACATAATCATTTAGAGGTAAGAAATGAAATGCACCGTTCATGGAGACGGTAAGTCGTACGTACGCATGAACGCTACTTTCATTTCTATTTCGTATTTTATAGAATGGAATCATAATGATATAAAGGTATATTATAATTCCAGTATAATATCATATATAATATCATAGTTCCATCCTTTATACGTCCCACATATGGTATTTAACGAATCAAATCACTTTGAGGGGGCGGTAGTCCGCACTTCCTTAAATGAAGATATCACGTTTACCCATAATGGAAACCATAAAGGTATGCCCAAAATGAAAAATACAGAAGATTAAGGAAAACATAAACATATTATATATCATATATAAATATAGTGACATCTTAATGGCCACCTTTGAAGGTGTTAAAAGAATGTTGAACAATCATCGTTTCGGGAGGCATAAATTCACCATCCACGGAAACAGTATGTCCTTTAACCATTAGATGTAGGTGTGTGTAAGTGTAGCTTGAATCCTTCTTATAACAACATCCTAGTATATTGAGGATACTTTATTTGTTACAAAAGAAAAGAATAAAAAGAGTTTAGGGGGTTGGAGAAGCAAAATCAAACAAAAGGACTCAAAAGAAGACATTACCTTAAAATCGGGTAACTCTCTTATATTTGAGCTCAAAGGATTCCTTGGAAAGAATTCTGCCCAAAGTGAGGCTTAAAGGAGTAAGATAGGGATGTGGAGATCCAAAATGGTCAGGGGTTGGCCGAGCCAAAGGCTTTGAGAGTGTGGGTAAGGAGGTAGAGGTGGGGGCCTTTTATAAGAGGAGAGGAGGGGCACTCTTGGAAGGTAAAGAAAAGTCACTTTATTTTAAAATGGTATTCGGATTTAAGAGGTCCCACATTGATGTGTTTCGAGGATAAGGTGATAAGGGTTCGAAATCCACCCATCCAATAGGTTTTTTCCATGTGTAGGTCTTAGATTTTACATTATCATTCTATTTTATTTAAATCGTTAAATAATGAGGTCATCGCTGCATCATCATGATGTCATAAATAATTTAATTTATTTAATGTCTAAAAATTATAAAAAAAAATATCATGATGTAGGAAATCTTTTTAGATTTCTAATGAATATTTATAGTAAAAAATCTGACTTGTATAACCCTATGTAAAAATTGTTTTAGTAAAACACCTCATGTGTGTGTCATTTTTACTTTAACATTTAATAAAAAATTATTTATGTCATTTCCCAACCAAAGTGGCTCCATGGGGTCCCCAAGTTGACCCATGGATTTTCTTGGTCGGCCATGACACATCCAATAAGGGTAGGACATGTGTCTAGGTCATTTCATTTTATTAAAGCATTATTTTTACCTTAAACTACACTAATTACCTCTAATCGCGATTAAGAACTTAAAAGTTACTATTCACCAAAAAATTATTTTAATCTCATTGAACCACATTTTACTTATTAATGACAACCATGTATGTCGGATTTTTGAAATTCAAAACACAGAAGTGGTAAAATTTCATTTAAACGAAAAATCAGTTTTTATAAGTACCACTTAGTGGTTTCACTATTCATTAAAAATTGAAGTTTTTCAGAAAATTACCAAAAATTAACCCTAAGCTATATTTGATATTTCGAATTCAAAAATGATGTCTATTTTAAAAAATTCAAAACATATAAGTTTCATTAATTAATTTAATAATTAATTTCCGCTGTCAAAACAAATAGTGTGTTTTTATGAAACAAAATGTATCAAAAGATTGACACTAGTTTAAGTTCGATTTCAAAGTGAAATTAATTCCAACGACCACCATTGGATTAAATGGTAAAAATATATTCTAATTTCACTTTAAAACCAATTCAGAAGATAATCCAATCATATAAATAAATTAGATTAAAAAGCAGTTTTGATGTAAAATGCAGTATTTTTCACTATTCATTTAAAAAAATGAACATTGTCAGAAAAATACCAAAAATTCACACAAAGTAAATTTTGATGTCCCAATCATAAAGAATAAGTTTATTTTGACAAACATAGCTTATAAAATTGTCAAAAAATAGATTTAAAAATGGTTTTCCATCAAAAGGCAGTAAAACAATCTTTTAAAAAAATATTAGTGTATTCCATGCTTAAGATTGGATTTATTTTCATTTTAAGCATCTAAAACACTATCTAATTCATTAATAGACATAGATAAAAATATTTATTATTCATTACTTACTTGGGATTTTACATCCTTCCCCCCTTTAGAAAATTGTGTCCCCGCAATTTATTTACTTATCAAATAAATGGGGGTACTTATCCCTCATTGCATTTTCAGATTCTCATGTTGTCTCTTCCATCATGTGGTTTTTCCACAAAAACTTTACCTGATTAATCACCTTATTTCATAACACTTGCTCTCTGTGGTCAAGAATCTGGACCGGTTGTTCCTCATAAGATAGGTTCTCTTCCAGTTGAACTACCTCTGGACTCAAAACATGAGATGGATCTGGCATATACTTTCTCAGCATCGAAACATGAAAAACATTGTGTACCTGAGATAAACTCGGAGGTAAAGCCACCCGGTATGCAATTGATCCAACTCTCTCTAGAATTTCATATGGTCCAATGAACCTTGGACTCAACTTTCCTTTCTTACCAAATCGCATCACACTTTTCCAAGGAGAAACCTTGAGAAAAACATGATCACCTACCTCGAAAGATAGATCCTTCCTCCGGTTATCCGCATAACTCTTCTGCCTGCTCTGAGCTATTCTCATGTGCTTCTGAATCAGCTGAACTTTTTCTGCCATCTCTTCTACCAATTCTAGTCTCATCAACTTCCTTTCACCCACTTCATCCCAGAAAGCTGGAGTTCGACACCGTTTCCCATATAATGCCTGAAATGGTGTCATCTGTATACTGGAATGAAAACTGTTATTATATAAAAATTCAACCAAAGAAATATGTTGGTCCCAACTTCCCTAATAATCCATAGAGCAAGAACGTAGCATATCCTCCAATTTCTGAATTGTTCGTTCTGACTGCCCATCTGATTGAGGATGAAAAGCTTTACTAAAATTTAATTCAGTACCCAATGACTTCTGAAGGCCTTTCCAAAAGTTAGAAGTGAACCTGAGATCACGATCAGATACAATGGAGAGAGGAACTCCATGTAACCTGACTATCTCTTTAAGATACAAAGGGGAAAGTTGATCTAGGGAAAAATTATCTCGTATAGCAAGGAAATGAGCAGATTTAGTCAAGCGATCAACAATAACCCAGATTGCATTATTACCTCGAGGGGTCTTCGGCAATCCCACAATGAAGTCCATGGATATATTCTTCCATTTCCACTCTGGCACTGGTAAAGGCTGAAGCATCCCTTTCGGTAACTGTCTCTCTACTTTAACCTGTTGACATGTCAAACACTTCACAGTAAAATCAACAATATCTCTTTTCATTCCATCCCACCAGTAATACTCCCGCAGATCTCTGTACATCTTAGTACTGCCAGGATGAACTGAAAACGGAGAACTATGAGCTTCACATAACAACTCTCTCTTCAACTGTGAATCACAAGGCACACACAATCTCTTCCCAAATCTCAAAACACAATCATTATCAATGTTGAATTCAGGCAACTTACCTTTCTGAACCAGCTCTACCTTTTTCTGCAACTCACTGTCTTGCTTCTGTGATTGCTTGATTCTATCTGATAGAGATGATCTCACTGATACCTGAAACAAAACAGAAGAACTTCCTGCACCAACAACTTCTATGCCAAAGTTCATCAAATCCTTAACCAAAGGATCACATTCCAAACGCAACATTGCTAATGAAGCATTACTTTTTCGACTCAAAGCATCAGCCACTTTATTTGCTTTTCCCAGATAGTAATGAATTGTACAATCATAATCCTTGATTAATTCCAGCCATCTCCTCTGTCTCATGTTTAACTCTTTCTGAGTGAATATATACTTTAAACTTTTGTGATCAGTATATATTTCACACTTTACTCCATACAAATGATGCCTCCAAATTTTTAAAGCGAAAACAACAACAGCTAATTCCAAATCATGTGTAGGGTAATTTACCTCATGAGTTTTCAACTGTCGTGAAGCATAAGCAATTACCTGATCATTTTGCATTAGGACGCAACCAAGTCCTTTCAATGAAGCATCACTTTATATAACAAACTCACCATTCCTGGAAGGTAGTGCCAAAACTGGAGCATTCACCAATCTTCTTTTCAATTCCTGAAAACAATCATCACATTCTTTTGTCCAGATAAACTTAACACCCTGCCGAGTTAGCTTAGTCATTGGACTAGATAACCGTGAAAAATTTCTAACAAGCCTTCGATAATAGCCTGCCAAACCAAGGAAGCTACGAATCTCAGTTACATTTGTGGGTCTTGGCCATTCTTCAACAACCTTTGTTTTTGCAGGATCAACGGTTATCCCATCTTTAGAAACAATGTGTCCAATGAAAGAAATTTGTTGCAACCAAAACTCACACTTGCTTAATTTCCCATACAATTTCTTTTCTTTTAAGGTTTTCAAAATAACCCTTAAATGTCTTTCATGCTCTTTTTTACTTTTAGAAAACACCAAAATATCATCAATGAAAACCACCACAAACTTATCCAAGAACTCATGGAAAATTCTATTCATTAAGTCCATGAATATATCAGGTGCATTGGTTAGCCCAAAAGGCATTACTACAAATTCATAATGGCCATATCTTATACGGAATGTGGTCTTCGGAACATCTGCTTCCTTTACCTTCAGCTGATGGTACCCCGATCTCAAGTCAATCTTTGAAAAATACTGAGCTCCCTGGAGCTGATCAAACAAATCATCGATATGAGGCAAAGGATACTTGTTCTTAACAGTAATATTATTCAAGGCCCTATAATCAATGCAAAGTCTCATTGAACCATCTTTCTTTTTAACAAATAAAACCAGAGCACCCCAAGGTGATGTGCTAGGTCGAATGAAACATTTCTCTAATAAATCTTGCAATTGATCCTTCAACTCTAAAAGTTCAATTTGAGCCATTCAATAAGGGGGTTTTGAAATTGGCTTAGCATCAGGAACTAAGTCAACAGTAAACTCAACTTCCCGATCTGGTATTATTCCAGGCAACTCATCAGGAAAAACATCAGGATACTCATTTACCACTGGCACACCATTAATCTGAACAGTTCCTTTATTTTCAACGATGTGTGCAAGGTAACATTCATTTCCATCTTTTACAAGTTTCTTGGCCTCTTGATAAGTTATCAACAGTAAGGGTTCATTCTTGTACACAAACTGTAAGTCTTTATGAAAAGAAACTTGTTTAGCTATACAGTCAATCTTAGCATGGTAAATAGAGAGCCAATCCATACCCAGGATAACATCAAACTCTACTAGAGGTAGAACAATAAGGTTTGCAAGTAGTTTTATTCCACAGATAAGGATAGGAAGATTCTTATAAATTCTTTTTGCCTCAACATTTCCCCCAGGTGTTTTTACCAAAAGTTCAGGAGTCATTTCTTAAGATGGTATTCCCATTTTACTAGAAAAGGTTTCAGAGATGAAAGAATGTCTAGACCCCGAATCAAACAACACACTGGCATAATCTGAAAAAACAAACAAAGTACTTGATACAACTTCATTTGATGGCCCGACATCTGCTGAAGTAGTTTCAAAGGATTTCACCACCCCTTTCTGCTTGTAGTCTAACTGCTTCCCATCACCCAAGCTCTTTGTCAGACACTCGTTTTCATAGTGACCCATCTCATTGCACTTATAACATTTCACTAACTGTAAATCAAATTTGGTCTTACCATCACCCTGATCTTTTCCAGTGCAATCACGAGCCTTATGTCCCATCTTACCACATCGGTAGCACTTTCCAGAATTCATAAGACATTCCCCAGCATGCCTTTTGCCACATTTATCACAAACTGAAAACTTAGTTTTCTTACCGTCAGACTTTTTTGAAGAATTCTTACCTTTCTCCTGCCACCTCGGTTTCTTCTTCTATTGGTTGTTATAGAACACTTGATCATCGACAAACTCCATTTCCACCTTCTCAGCACATCGAACAAGATTTTCATAACTTTTAAACTCACGAGAAGCTAATGCCCTTCGATATTTTGGCTTTAATCCTGAGTAAAAACGATTGATTTTACTATCAAGGTCTCGAATAAAATTTAGAGCATACATTGCCAATCGAGTGAACCTTTCTTCATAGGCAGCCACTGAGTCTTACTCTTGCCTCAATTACAAGAATTGTTTTTCTATCCTAATTCGAACAACCTTAGGAAAATACTTTTCAAGAAACATACCTTTGAATTCATCCCATTCAAGAGCATCAATCTCATCGGCGTCCCTGATATTTTTAACCATCGACCACCACTGATCTGCTTCACCCTCCAAACGGTAAATAGAAAGACTAACCTTTTGATTGTCTGAACACCCCATGACATCGAAAATCTTCTCTAGTGATTTAATCCACCCTTCAGCTAGCACAGGGTCAGATGATCCTCTAAATGATGGGGGATGTTGCCTCATGAAATGTTCCACCACTGACATGTTCCTCTGCGGTTGATCTGGTTGATCTCGTGTATGGATACCACCGCCATTTATCGCTTGAGTCAACTGCGCCATTACTGCAACAAACTGTTCAGTTCCAATTCCGACCATCTCAGGATGCTGATTCGGAAGGTTATTTCCTTCTGCATGCCTTCCTAGCACTGCTTCCCTGTTTCCTCTGCGGAAAACCATTCTGAACAAACATGTCTTAGATGAAGCAATATGGTAATCTTCAAATACTATATCACTTCAATTTGACCATAAAAAAAATTTGGATAATCATTTAATAGAATTCTAACTCCTAAAGTTATCTAAACCGACCTCTGATACCAACTATAAGGCCCCAGCCTTAAACCTTGCTTAATCTTGAGTTATTACAAGATTATACATTGAGGATCTTTTCGGGTTTAGAGTTTTAGAGAATTAGATCATAAAACTTGCATTACATTCCACATATAAACAAAGTGGTTACATAAAGATAGTATTTTTCTTTCCCATCAATGGAAACATATTTAAAATAAAACATGGATTCTTTCTTGACACTTCCTTGACACTATCATCATATCATGTACATTTCCCTTGACCTGTGAAAAACATTTCAAAAAAACTTGGGATGAGCATAAAAAGCTCAGTAAGGGATATAAAAATATATGGAAAGGAAACATGGGTACATATATACATAAGAATGAAATCATACTTTACCCATAAAACATAAGCACTTCAACATACCTCATCAAATCATGAATAAATCATAGAAATCATAAGACATAAAGGTAACTTGAGGCATTCATAATATTCTTACGTTGGGAGTAACCCTCTTGGTTACGTTTGGAATACCCATCACAGTATATTCCCTAAATCTCTTCGGAGAAACCTTAACATTACACTCCTTCGTGTTACCCAATGCATTGGAGAGCTATATCGGGCTCACCCGCCCTTAGTTTATCACGGAACCACCCGTCTTCACAATAATTCCCAAGAGCCTCAACATAATCGTATCACATAAAACATGCATAAAGGAAACATAACATTTCCACCTTTCAATCACAAGATATCAATACAACACAATGATATAAAAACATTATGAAAACCATTTTCAATACCAAAACAAAAGAAAAGTAAAACATGGTATTTATTTTTCTTTAAAAAAAAGGTATGGCTTGTAGAGGAAGCCGAAACTCAAATAATGGTCACGGCGGCGAAGAAGTCGTTGTCGCCGCATACGTACGACAAAAACATTCCCTTTTGTCGTTTAGTAAAACACTTCGTATAAAAAAGATTCCTTTTGGATAAACGTAAAAGTCAAAGGGGTTTATACACCGTATAAAAGAAGGTTTTGTATAAAGCAAAATATGCCTCAATGAAAGGAGATTGAGACGAAGTCCCATACCTCGGGTCCGACTTGACTCGGTCGTTCTTTAATCTCCTGAATAATAAACTTGAGTTAATTTCTACTTGTTTAAGAACCTTTTTCAAGTTCATTATTCCTTTTATATCACTTATTGTCATGTCATGAACACTATGTAATTATTTAAGTTAATAACGGTCGTTTTAATGATCATTGGTACTTGAGAAAAAAATAATCCCTTTATAATTACAAGTTGTTCATGTATCCATTATGTCCAGAATGGTATTCATGATGTAGATATCATATATTTCATATATATCCAGTACATGCATGCATTTATAATATTACATAATCATTTAGAGGTAAGAAATGAAATGCACCGTTCATGGAGACGGTAAGTCGTACGTACGCATGAACGCTACTTTCATTTCTATTTCATATTTTATAGAATGGAATCATAATGATATAAACGTATATTATAATTCCAGTATAATATCATATATAATATCATAGTTTCATCCTTTATACGTCCCACATATGGTATTTAACGAATCAAATCACTTTGAGGGGGCGGTAGTCCGTACTTCCTTAAATGAAGATATCGCGTTTACCCATAATGGAAACCATAAAGGTATGCCCAAAATAAAAAATACAGAAGTTTAAGGAAAATATAAACATATTATATATCATATATAAATATAGTGACATCTTAATGGTCACCTTTGAAGGTGTTAAAAGAATGTTGAACAATCATCGTTTTGGGAGGCATAAATTCACCATCCACAGAAACAGTATGTCCTTTAACCATTAGATGTAGGTGTGTGTAAGTGTAGCTCGAATCCTTCTTATAACAACATCCTAGTATATTGAGGATACTTGAGTTGTTACAAAAGAAAAGAATAAAAAGAGTTTAGGGGGTTGGAGAAGCAAAATCAAACAAAATGACTCAAAATAAGACATTACCTTAAAATTGTGTAACTCTCTTAGATTTGAGCTCAAAGACTTCCTTGGAAAGACTTCTGCCCAAAGTGAGGCTTCAAGGAGTAAGAGAGGGATGTGGAGAGCCAAAATGGGCAGGGGTTGGCCGAGCCAAATGCTTTGAGAGTGTGGGTAAGGAGGTAGAGGTGGATGCCTTTTATAAGAGGAGAGGAGGGGCACTCTTGGAAGGTAAAGAAAAGTCACTTTATTTTAAAATGGTATTCGGATTTAAGAGGTCCCACATTGATGTGTTTCGAGGATAATGTGATAAGGGTTCGAAATTCACTCATCCAATAGGTTTTGTCCATGTGTAGGTCTTAGATTTTATATTATCATTCCATTTTATTTAAATCGTTAAATAATGAGGTCATCGCTGCATCATCATGATGTTATAAATAATTTAATTTATTTAATGTCTAAAAATTATAAAAAAAATATCATGATATAGGAAATCTTTTTAGCTTTCTAATGAATATTTATAGTCAAAAATCTGACTTGTATAACCCCATGTAAAAATTGTTTTAGTAAAACACCTCATGTGTGTGTCATTTTTACTTTAACATTTAATAAAAAGTTATTTATGTCATTTCCCAACCAAAGTGGCTCCATGGTGTCCCCAAGTTGACCCATGGCTTGTCTTGGTCGGCCATGACACATCCAATAAGGGTAGGACATGTGTCTAGGTCATTTCATTTTATTAAAACATTATTTTTACCTTAAACTACACTAATTACCTCTAATCGCGATTAAGAACTTAAAAGTTACTATTCACCAAAAAATTATTTTAATCTCATTGAACCACATTTTACTTCTTAATGACAACCATGTATGTCGGATTTTTGAAATTCAAAACACAAAAGTGGTAAAATTTCATTTAAACGAAAAATCAGTTTTTATAAGTATCACTTAGTGGTTTCACTATTTATCAAAAATTGAAGTTTTTCAGAAAATTACAAAAAATTCACCCTAAACTATATTTGATATTCCGAATTCAAAAATGATATCTATTTTACAAAATTCAAAACATATAAGTTTCATTAATTAATTTAATAATTAATTTCCGCTGTCAAAACAAATAGCGTGTTTTTATGAAACAAAATGTATCAAAAGATTGACACTAGTTTAAGTCTGATTTCAAAGTGAAATTAATTTCAACGACCACCATTGGATTAAATAGTAAAAATACATTCTAATTTCACTTTAAAATCAATTCAGAAGATAATCCAATCGTATAAATAAATTAGATTAACAAGCAGTTTTGATGTAAAATGCAGTATTTTTCACTATTCATTTAAAAAAATGAACATTGTCAGAAAAATACAAAAAATTCACACAAAGTAAATTTTGATATCTCAATCATAAAGAATAAGTTTATTTTGACAAACATAGCTTATAAAATTGTCAAAAGATAGATTTAAAAATGGTTTGCCATCAAAAGACAGTAAAACAATCTTTTAAAAAAACATTAGTGTATTCCATGCTTAAGATTTGATTTATTTTCATTTTAAGTCTCTAAAACACTATCTAATTCATTAATAGATATAGATAAAAATATCTATTATTCATTATTTACTTGGGATGTTACACTAAATGTTGAATGTATTGGCATGACTAGATATTTTAGAAATTATATATTATTTGTTTAGTTCTGAATATCAGAAGTAATCCCACCCCCAATAAGAAAATCAGCTTAATTTTTTCGCGATTTCATCGATTTTTTAGGCGACTAATTAGTATAAACCAATCATTCAATAACTTTCGATTGATTTAATTTTTCCTGGGATTAATCAACGCCTGTAATTTCGTCACCCTAACCGCAAAATCAGCGACAGAACATATCCACGTTATTAATACCATCGTTCAGATAAAGTGACATTCCTGCAACTGTTCTGTTTTACCTGGTTCTCCGGTTGCCGAGGCAGGAGGCACATCATAAGGGTAAATTCGGAACATTGCCAGCTATCTCGCGGTTTTTCATCGCGAACAAACGCTGGCGGCGGCCGCCATCGCTCCCTGGACCCCCCAGTGGTGGCCGCCGCCCCATCCTCGGACTGACGGTATGCTATTTTCGCCCCTTTATAACTTATCGGTTAGCTCCTCATATATCGCTCCTCACTTCAGTTCCTGGAGATTGTTTAATGGCGCAGAAGTTATTTAATTTTGAATTTGTTTAAAACGATAGATACCTTGTCAATGACACTAGTACGATGACACCAGTACGAGCCTTGTTGACCCACTACGTTGCGGTGACACTAAAAAAAAAAAAAAAACAGCAACTCAACTGATAAACGGGGAAAGCGTTGAGTGATAGTGAAACAATGACAACAGTAATTGTTTTTCTAGGGTTTGAGGACAATTTTATTGTCGAATTTGTCTTAGTTCACAGCTTCCAGTGGCCCTCGAAGGACTATTGCTGTGTTTTTTATTGTTCTCTTTGGGGGAGCGGGGTCATGCATGGAAATGAACGATTGCATCTTCAGCGACAAGGGATCTCCGGTGGATTAGATCAGGGCTACGGTGATTTTTCTGCCTTTTCTGCGGGCCTTTGCTTTGGGAAAATTTGCGGCTTTGCTGTCTTCGCAGGGAATGGTTGGGCATGTTTTTTGAGCTTTGGTGGTTGGACCCTCCCCCACCTTTCTCGTTCGTTTTCTTTTTTAATTTAATGTGGTTTTTGTGGACCTTTTCGTTTTTCTCGCGTGCTTATTTTCCACCTTCCATATATTTCGTGGTTTATCCGAACACAAAAACTAGTACCGAATGCACCGCTGAAAATGCCAATCCTGATTTCCTATCGTCTAACGAAACTTACAATCTTAGCATCCTAACTTTTTTCTTCTTCTGTGGAATGCATTATAATTCATCATATCATTGAGCTTAATTATAATCAATGCTCAAGTGCGTCTCCCAACATTAAGTTGCTGCTTTAGTTTTCGTCAAGTCTCACCATATTCTTTCTGTTCAGATCACGCTTCCCAACATCAATAGTGCTGCCTTGCTTTTTAATCCTTCTTCTGACGACATCCTTCATTAATTAACATAATTTTCACAAAAATCTTAATTTGATTTGCCCCCGGTGTCACATCTTTAAAACGATTAAACATTAATTTTGATTCTTGAAGTCTCTTTGCATTTTTTCCACTAGAAAATCTCCCCTGATTTGATTGCATGTACTGTCCCGACCCGATTCATTGGGGCCCCACCTGGGCCGACAGTAAGCTGAATGTGACACTCCAAGCCCACTTTCAATAGATAATGAGTTGACGATTAGCGCCAAGTAGACATACCACATAAATAGGAGACCTTAGTCTAATGAACCTGTACACACGCACACCTCCAAGTACATCACAACCATGCGGGATTGATAAAACTATACTAACCCAAGAGGAAACAAATGCATGTAACCTCTAAGAATAATCAGAGTGCAACAATATAAACATATCCAACGTATGAAGGGGCAAAATATTCGCCTAACTAAAAATAAAGGGAGTCCTAACCCAACGACAGATGAAGAGGAAGAGTCATGCTCACGAACACTGAATCCAACCACCGTCTGAGCTCTCCATCACTGGGTACCGCTAAGCTCGCTAAGCTCCATCAACACCAGACCCGCCAAGGTCAACGTCTAATTGTCTATTGTCTGTATAAGACACGACATTTGCAGGAAAAACCCATACAGAGGTGGGTATATACATACCTAGTAGGACGCCCCGACAACTAAAGAGAAGCAGGAGAAATAAATAGTCAGCTCAACCCACAAGATAAAAGTGGAGTAGAAACCCAATAAACATATATGCTCATAGATTAAACCGAGTCGAAGAGAGAAGAGAGGAAACTCCCAATCTTCATAGTTAGCTAAGAATGATGAGTCTGCCGGCAACTCAAAGAGTCAGTGCTGCCTTGATGCTAGTAGCCTAATGTAACCTCGCCAGATCCGCTATGGGGGACCCACACCTCGCCGATGGCACGTCACGGTCGAGGGGGTACCGCCCCTTAGTGGTGGACCCACGCCTCGTCTGAGCTCATAGACTAGGGGGTACCAACTTCGCAGATGGAAGACCCATGCCCTGAATGGGTACGGGGGGTTCCGACCTATTAGAATGGAAACTCGTACCTCACAACGAGGCAAAGTGCTTAATCTATAGATGAGAAAAGGATGATAACCCACGCCGATGTGAGATGCAAATATTAAAAATATCTGATACTCTAATGCTTTTAACACTTCCCCTCAAGTTGGGACATATATATTTATCATGCCCAGTTTGTTACATAAAAACTGGACACGTGGTCCAGACACTCCTTTTGTGAGAATATTTGCAAGTTGATCAGAGGTGTGGATATGACCGAAGGTGATATTTTTCTTCTCAAAGTTTTCTCGAACGAAATGACAATCAACTTCAATATGCTTTGTTCGCCCATAAAAGATTGGATCTGTGACAATCTTGATAGCAGTTTGATTGTCATATCATATATGTGCTGGTTTCTTGGCAGTATACCCAATCTCTTGAAAAATTTGTTGTGCTCAAATAATCTCTGTAGTCACATATGCCATGACACGATACCCCGACTCTGCACTTGATTGGGAGATAACCGTCTGCTTGCTGTTTCGCCATGACATCAAATTTCCTCCAACAAATACTGCAAAACCAGACATAGATCTCCTAGAAGAGAGACATCCAACATAATCTTCATCACAAAATGTCTTAATATCTGTATGTCCATGATCAGAATATAGATGACCTAAACCTGGTTCATTTTTTACATATCTAACTGTTGGACCCCATTTTAGTATAACGGGTATTTCCGAGTCCCACATCAGAATATCCCTCGTAATTATTTTTACTCATCTATAAAAGAATATCTTCGCCTCACATTGAGGTAAGGGGAATTTGCCATTTACATGGTATCAAAGGGTACTTTCTAACCTGATCCCTCCCTCTCTTTTTTTTCTCTCCCGTCTAGGGTTGCGAGAAATACCCTGCGGATTCTCGGTTCTGTCCGGCCCCGCCTCTGCCCTAACCCTACTGGTTTCGGTGGTCCCTGTGCCCCTCTGTTCTTCCTCGGCCCGACTCTCCTCGGCGCAGGCTCCTCCTTCCCCGGAGCAGGCTTCTCCTTCCCCGACGCGGGCTCCTCCTCCCGGCGACGCTCCCTGCGCCCGCGCCCCTCCCGCGCGACGAAGCCCCACGACCCCCAACGGCGTCCCGCCGTCCCTCCCGAGGCTCCTTGTAACAACCCGAAATTTTGAATAAATCTTGTTTTCTAATTTTGTGTGTTATTTTATTTTTACACTCAACAAAACTGTTTTATTTGATAACATGAGTATAATTAAAATGAGACCGTTGAGTTTCGACTGTTATATGACCATTGGTCAATATGACCGTTGAGAACTAAATGTTGCGATTATTGTCTCTAAATACAAGTGATCTTGGTTAATTAATATAGAAAGAAGATTCGATGGCCTCATCCAGTAGTCTCGGGCCAATCGAAGCCCATCTAACAGAACTTGGGAAGGAGGTAGCACCACTGGGCTTTGCTCTGGACCAAACCCAAGCCGAACTTCGTTGTGTGAAGCTAGAACGGAATCGCTTTCGCGAGAAGTTCAAACTGATAGAAATTACTACTCGTGCGATGTTGGCCGAGCCGTCCTCAGATTCTTTCATCTTAGCACACCTTACACTTAGGTCATATGGTGAGGTTATAAGGGGCTATGTAACGAGACCGTAGCTACTTTATGTAATCCTTGGAGATAAATAAAATTGTGATTTCTTCTTATGGTGAAGTTTGCAAATTTTCAAATGTCCGGATAAATATAGAATGCATATTATTGTTGAATTTTAGAAAAAAGATATTTTTAAAATATTTATGTAAACCTTAAATAATTAATAATGTGTAATGATTTTCAAAAAATGGTCTTCTGCAGATGTGTTCAGTATGAAATTTAGAGTCTAATAAGATCAACTTAATTTTTTGATAAATAGTTAATTATGAAGAGTGATTTTACGTTTAGGATTAGTAATGTGACCAAATGGATTGGTAATCTCACTTAAAAAAACGTATTAATATAATTTAGGCACCTTGATTAAGTAATGTGATTCAATAAAATAGGTAAATAACTGTTTCAGAAATTATTAGTCAAGTATTAGTTTTTTCGGGTGAAGTGTTTTTTAATTAAAAATTAAATTAAAAATATTTAGAAAATTATTTTTATAAAATGGACTTTATTTTTGAATTCAGAGCATCGATATTATGTTAAGGTAATTTTTGGGGATTTTTCTGAAAAAAATGAATTTTTGGTGAATAGTGGTTTTATTTAAAAATTAAATTAAAAGTATTTAGAAAATTATTTTCATAAAATGGAGTTCATTTTTGAAATCAGAGCATCTATATTTGGTTAAGGTGAAATTTTGGGATTTTTCTGAGAAAGTTGAATTTTCGATGAATAATGAATTTTCAGTTTAGAGTTTCGGGTGTTTAATGACATCATTAAGGATGTAATAATTATGTAATAATTCTGGTCGACTTATGAATAGTAAGATAAGGTATGAGGTGTCCCAAGTGGCCAATACCATGGGCAAATACCATTGGCAAACCCATGGTTTTGCCAATAGCACCAATGAGGTGTCCCTTGGTCATTAATGCTTTGTCCCCTCACTTCCCCTATAAATACCAATCCATTCTCTCATCCTTTCGATTCCAAAATCCTCCTCAATGAAATTCTGGTCTCCTTACCTCCCAAGGAGTCCTCCCAAGGTGCCCTCGAGCCTCCCAAGGTCCCAAACTTCAAGATTTTGAAGTTACTCTTCAAGGTAAGGGATCCTACCTCTTTCAAGTTCCTTTTTATTATGTTGGGGTATGATCTCTATATCTATCATACTGATCTTTTATGTTCATATGATGAGAGACCCTATTTGATCTCTTCAATTCATTTTTTTGAAGTTTAAGTGACGCTATTAGACTGTCGAATTTTCATAAGAAAAATCTTATTTCTGTCTTCCTTCCATGTTTTTCATTTCAAATGGTATGTCCTTCAAATTTCATTACCATGTTCATATATCCTTTATATTCTGTCCCTCTACTGTTTTATGGATCATTTATGAGTGGGTGACCCATGTCCCCTCTCTTTTCAATGTATTCTAAAACCCTGTAACATAGCTGTTATGATGCAGATTTTTCGTCTCAAAATGTCTCTCTTTTTCTCAATTTTTTTTATTTTATCAAGTGAATACTCAAAGCTCTTTATTCTACAGGGGTATTCACATATATATCAAAATGTTCTATTTTAAATTCTGGGATTTACATACACGAAACCCGCTTTCTTTTTTCGTGGGTTTAAAGTGACATAAAGATCACGTCTTTAAAACAGTTTTTAAAATGTGATGACTATGAAAAGAAGCCCATTTCTTTTATGGTATATGGGTTGTTTATGAAATGATTGATGATGATATATATGACTCACATGATAATAAAGACAAATTTAAGGGTGCGCCCTGATAGCGCTCCAATGCATTGGGTAAAGACTTAATCTCTAGAGATGACCATTTTTAACAATACCTTGGTGAATAACTTTGGTAATTTTTAATGACACCTTAGGGATGGACCTTGGTGAAACGAAAATGATTGTCTATGTTAAATGTTGTAGCCACATCTTCAAGTTATGAAACACGTTATTTTTATTATGATATGCCTCATGATCTCTTTCTCATGTCTTAAAGTTATTTTTCATGACTTTTGATGTATTTAAGTTCACATGTAAAATGTTTCCCTTGTTTCCCTTACTGGGCCTTCTGGTCACCCTTTCCTTTGATGTATGCTCCCAGGTTATGAGACGCTGTAATGAACTTAGGATGAACAAATGAATAAGCCTTTCAAGTGTTTAAGAAAATGTTTTATGTTGTCATGTATTAAGTTCATGGTTTCCAAGACACTAAACCTTAAAGATCCTCGGTTTTGTATAATGTAATGAAAGTTTATGTGATAAAAAGGCAGGATGTTATACTCCTCGTTGAGAACCCCGCGCGACGACCCTCTCTTCTAGCGGTGCGCTCCCTGTGACCCTCTGCGGACCTCCGTCGCAACGAAGGCACGCTCTGCCCCGACGGCTTTGCTCCGCCTCGATGACGTTCCACCCTTCCCGTGACCCCTCTTCATTTTTCCAGGCGACAACCGTCCCTCCCGACAGCTGCGCTCCCACGGCCTCCTGCCCTCCCTCCCAGCGGGTGCACTCCGCCCCGACGGGTTCCCACCATACCGTGACTCCTCTTCCGTTCTCTAGGAGAGCCCCGCGCGACGGCTCTTCTAACCGCAACCTCTCCCAAATCTGTCTGACGCCTGCTCTCCCGGCGTCTCCCATTCTGCCAGCATCCAGTGCTGAATGCCGACGTCATCAGCAACTCCTAGAGATCTCCCTCCGATGGCCGCCTCGGTCCTGCCTCCACTTATCACCGCCTCCACCCGCGTGGTCGATGAGCGGCTCAACTCCACAAATTTCTCCGTCTGGCAGATGACCGTGCTGATGTCACTAACCGGCATGGACCTCGATTCCCATCTTGAGGATCCACCACCACTACCTACCGACCCGAAATATTGTTCGTGGAAGCTTGCAGATAGCAAAATCTTTGCCTTGCTGGTCAATTCTATGGACCGCTCTGTCAATGACATCACCCGTACAGCCAACACAGTCAAGGAACTCTGAGATTCCTTGACTCTCATGTACTCAGACTAATAATTTGGCTCGGGTATCCGATCTTCTTCTGCGGTTGTCCCTCCTCCGCCAACAAGCCCGTCCATTTCCAGCATACTTCATGGAATGGAAGGCTCTACGGGATGAACTGGTTGAGCTTTGACCCATTCCACACACCTGCGGAAACATTAGCCCAGTGGGACCAGCTATGTCTTTTCAGCCTCCTCTATGGCCTCGACCCAGAATATGCGACGACGGCTACGAAGATGCCAGCTTGCCCCTCGTCCCTAGAGATTCCTCAGGTCTATCATCGCCTTGGGAAAGCTCATCGAGCCCTTGCCCCACCCATCTCTAGCCTTGATCACACTGCTCTCCTGGGTTGTGGCAGTAGTCGCCCTACCGGACCTCATGGCCGTGGACGTGGAGAGAGCCGACCTCGTCCACTCTGTCAGCACTGTGGCAAGCTCAGCCACTCGGTTGACCGTTGCTGGGTCCTTCATGGCCGTCCCGCTTAGCACCCACAGCAGGGCTAGACTGCGGTCCAGGATGCATCCCCGTCTGCTGCCGCTCTTCCTTCATCTTTGGATCTCTCCATGACTGAGATCCAGATGATTCTCGATCATAGGACCACCTCCCTACCGGGCTCTTCATCAGCATCTCTTGACCACTCGGGTGGTTCCACTGCATTTGTCAGTCATCGCTCCCCTGCCTGGATGCTTGACTCAGGTGCATCCGACCATCTTACCGGTGATGCAGGTATGCTCTCCAATTACAGTCCTTATACTGGTTCCTCAGCCATCACTGTTGCTGATGGTTCCACTATCCCTATTACCGGCTTTGGTACATGCTCTCTGACCTCATCTCTTCACCTATCATCAGAGGCCCATGTACCACGCAGTCCTTTTAACCTTCTCTCCGTTAGTAAGCTGATCAAGAATTTCAATTGTAATGCTATCTTTACATCGTCTACTATTATGTTTCAGGAGCGGACGACGAACCAGGAACTTGGTAGATGCCAACTTCGAGATGGGGTGTACATGTTCGATGGTCTGACATCCGTCGCCTGCACGTCTGTCTCTGCTCGTGCCTTGGACCTCCATTCTCGGTTGGGCCACCCCTCCGCCTCCGCCCTTCATCAACTCTATCCATATATTAGTCAGCATTTATCTTTTCATTGTGAATCTTGTCCCTTTGCGAAACACCATCGCACTTCATATATTCCTCGAGTAGATACACGGGGTGTCAAACCCTTTGATTTGGTTCATTCTAATGTATGGGGTCCCTGTGCCACCTCGAGTCAATCAGGGTATAAATACTATATCTCTTTCATTGATGATTTTTCACGTATGACGTGACTGTACCTTATTCGCGATCGGACATAAGTTTCTTCTACCTTTCAGACATTTTACCATGAGATCCAGACACAGTTTTCCATCTCTGTAAAATGTCTATGCTCCGACAATGGGCAAAAGTACTTGTCCACTCCCTTTCAGCAGTTTCTCCAGGCACACAACATCATCCATCATACCTCCTGTCCTGATACCCCTCAGCAGAATGGAGTGGCCGAGCAAAAACACCGACATATTCTGGAGACTGCTCGTGCCCTTCTCTTCCACCGCAAGGTGCCTCTTTTCTTCTGGGGGGATGCCATTCTCACTGCTACTTACCTCCTCAATCGCCTTCCTTCTTCCATCCTTCAGGGGGAGACTCTTTTTCATACTCTGTTCCCCTCTCTCCCTCCTCACTCACTTCCACTTCGAGTCTTCGGATGTCTCTGCTATGTCCGGGACACTCGCCCCAACCTCTCTAAGCTTTCTCCCAAATCCCTCCGGTGTATTTTTCTCGGATATTCCCACACTCAGCGTGGATACCGGTGTTTCTCTCCAGACTTACGACGCTATATTATCTCTGCCGATGTGTCGTTTGTTGAGAGCTCTCCTTTCACTCCGCCCTCTCCTCATCCAGACACTACCATCGATGAGTGCCTTCCTCTCATCATTCACCCTCCTCTGGTGTCTCCTACTGGTCATCGCTTTGGGACGGTCTACTCTCGTCGCCCATCGACTGTACCCCTCGTCCAGGCTGAGGACAACATCATTCCCACCTCGTCCGATGCCTATCACAACACCAGATGACTTGCCTATTGCACTCCGGAAAGGTACTCGCTCTTGTCAGACTACTTATCTTTTTACATTTTCATACAGCGGTTTGTCAGCACTGAAGACATATCTTTCCCCCACACGGTTGGCGATGCTAAATCACACCCGGGGTGGTTACAGGCTATGCGGGATAAACTACAGGCTCTGGATAACAATCATACATGGGATCTGGTCCCCCTCCCTGCAGGCAAACAGGCAGTCGGCTGCAAATGGATTTATATGATCCGTCTCAATGCCGATGACACTCTTCATCGCCTCAAAGCCCCGTCTTGTGGCGAAGGGATTTGCTCAGACATACGACATCGACTACTTTGAGACATTCTCTTCGCTTGCCAAGATGACCTCTGTCTGCCTCTCCATATCTCTGGCCGCTCATCATCACTGGCTGCTTCATCAGTTGGATGTCAAGAATGCCTTTCTCCATGGTTTTCTTTACGAAGAAGTCTACCTGCAGCAGCCCCCTGAATTTCGTGCCTCTGGAGCCGACTTTCATGTCTGCCGTCTCCGTTGATCCCTCTATGGTCTCAAGCAGTCTCCTCATGCTTGGTTTGGCCGCTTCAGCACTGTCGTCACAGCCTTTGGCCTCTCGCAGTATGAAGGATCACACCGTCTTCTTCCGTACGACGTCAAACGGTTGTATTTTGCTGATGGTATATGTTGATGATATCATCATCATAGGGAGCGACTCCATTGGAATCGCCAAACTCAAGGCGTACCTTCACCACCACTTCCACACCAAGGATCTTGGACCTCTCACCTACTTCCTTGGCATCGAGGTCTCCCGTTCTGAGGACACCATCTCTCTTTGCTAACGAAAATATGCCCTTGATATCTTACAGGATGCAGGGTTGAGCCAAGCGACTGCAGTGGACACTCCTCTTAAGCCTGGGGAACGCTCTCTCCATACCGACTCGGCACCCTTTCCTCACCCAGAAAGCTATCGTTGTTTGGTGGACAAACTCAACTACCTCACCATGACACGACCAAACATCTGCTCATATCTGGTGTGACAATCAGGCAACCACGAAGATTGCATCGAATCCAGTCTTCCATGAACGGACGAAACATATCGAGGTGGACTGCCACTTTCTTCGCCACCATCTGGAGCAGAACCATATCAGTTTTGGCCATATTCCGACGGCGGATCAGCTTGCCGACATCTTCACCGACATCTTCACAAAAGGCCTCCTAGGAGCTCGCCTAGACTCTCTCACTACCAAGCTGGGTATTCACAGCCTCCACGACCCAACTTTAGGGGGAGTATGGATGACCTTGTTCGATGTCGTCTTTTTTCTTTGTGGGACTCTCAGTCCAAGCTGGGCATGTCCAGCTTGAGGGAGAGTGTTGGACCTCATTTTAGTATAATGGGTATTTCCGAGTCCCACATCGGAATATCCCTCCTTGTAATTATTTTTACTCATCTATAAAAGAATATCTCCGCCTCACATTGAGGTAAGGGGAGTTCGCCATCTACACTAACATTGCGAAGAACAGCCTCCCACTACGTTTTCTTTGAAGATTCCATAAACTAGCTCACTTTGCTAACCGTGCAAACAATATTGGGTCAAGTCATCGTCAAGTAGTTTTCCAACAAGTCGTCTATATCTGTCGGGTGATGAAAACATGATTTCTCTAAGATAGAAAAATTACTATCACATCTGGAGACCTCAATTCTCAAGAAATATCGTATAGGACCCAAATCTTTTGTTTGAAAATTTTGATAAAGAAAAGACTTGAGTCGACCAATGTGAGCAACATCACTACCAATAATAACAATATCATCCACATAGACCACCAAAAGATTGCTTGCTGCTGCAGATTGATGATTTAAAACAGTTGAATCCTTTATGTTTTGGCACATGTCAAAACTAAGCATAACAGTGCAAAAATAGCCGAACCAAGCACATGGTGACTGCTTGAGTCCATACAACGATTGACGAAGACAACAAACCTTGAAGGCCCCCCCGGAGCAACAAACTCGGGTGATTGCTCCATATAAACTTCATTAATAAAACCAGGAGGAAAAAAGTTTTTAACATCCAACTGATGGAGATGCCAGTGAAAGGAGGCACCAATAGAGATTAGTAGGCGAACTGAGACCATTTTTGCCACTAGAGACGAGGTGTTAAAATAATCAACTTCGCATAACCTTTGATAACACGGCGAGTCTTGAGACGATTAAGAGAGTCATTAATGTTGATGCGTACCGTATAGATCCATTTGAAACCGACCACCTTCTGACCCGGAGGAAGAGGGACAAAATCCATAGTATGGTTGGCGTTCAGAGCCTGAATTCATCCTGCATAGCCTGAAACCAACTGAGATGCGATATGGGCTCGACAACAGTGTGCGGTGTCGAGTGAGCAACCAGTGTCTCAAATAACTCATGATGTAGCCACAGATAGTCCCTGATAAGACTGATAGGAACGTGAGCCTTTGCGAAGTGTAATAGACAACTCCGGTGATAGAGGATCAGGAGCAGGTGAGTCGTCAACCGTGGTAGCAACATCAAGTGTCAGGCTGACAGGTCTGCTAGGTCGGCGAGTATATATCTGGCCAAATTGTGATCCAACAACATCATTAGAAAGAGATAAGAGTGGTGGTGTTTCGAGAGAATATGATAAAATAACTTCGGAGTCAGGAACATGAGATGGTGGTGGGAACTCGGGATCAAAAATAACTGATGATTCGACAAAGGAAACATCTGAGACAACATAATAACGCAAATATGGAGAGAAGCATCGATATCCGCGCTGGGTGCGAGAATAGCCAAGAAAGATGCATTTTAGAGGACGCACATCAAACTTGGTAATTGAAGGATGAATATCTCGAACATAACACACACAACTAAAAATGTGTAGGGACAGGGATTGAAGGGGATGTTGTTGGAAATAAAGAATGGAAGAGTGTCTCCCCTTAAAGAACAGACGAGGGAAGTCTGTTGATAAGATAGGTGGGTGTGAGAATGACATTGCCCTAAAAATGATTGGAACTTTCATTTGAAATAAAAATGCACGAACAACTTCTAACATATGACGTTTTTTTCGTTCAACAACACCGTTTTGTTGTGGTGTTTTAGGACAAAAAGTCTGATAGATAATGCCATGATTATCTAAAAAAGATTGGAATGCTTTAGATAAATATTCACGACCATTGTCAGAACGGAAACAGTGAAGTTTAGCGGAAAACCGGGCGGTGATTTCTTGATAATAGGAGCGAAATGCGGTAAAGATTTCAGAATAATTTTTCAACAAATAGACCAAAGTCATCCGTGAAAAATCATCGATAAAAGTAACAAAATATCGATAATCTAGTTTAGATGGACCAGAACTGGGCCTTCAAATATTAGAATGAACTAAATGAAAAGGAGTATATGCACGGGGAATTGCTCGGGAAACATATGAGACCTGGTGACGCTTTGCGTAGTGACAAAGCTCACATTCAAAAGGAAGAAGAGGACCCAACTCCAGATTTTTTTTTGAAAAATGGGGGCAGGTGGATGACAAGGCGATAATGAAGCTAAAGGGCATGATCAGAGGTGGCAGGACAGGCGAGAGCTGAGGCCGAGTCAAGCACATACACACCACCTTGAAGTTGTCCACTACCAAGCACCCGAGTCGTCGAAGGCTAGGCATAATCGTACAACTCCCATAACCGGTAATTTGCACTGTCTAACCATAGATCACAATAATTTTACCTCTAGTCGAGGTCGATCTATAGGACCGAAGAATACCTGCATCCCCAGTGATGTGCTCTGAGGCACCGGAGTTAAGAACCCATGAGGTGGACTGTTGAGGTAGACACGTCGCTGGAGTATCGCCATGGGCAACAGTGACGCTCGATGACGCCATAGATTGTGTGCTGAAATTGCACATTGACAGGCTGCTGAAGATGCACAGTTTGGTAGAGTGCTGAAGATACACGTTACGCAAGGATAGGACACTGAAAGTGCGCAGTGGGTAGAAAGTATGTCTTGAAAGTGCACGAACGGAGCATCAGAGTATCAATCATGTCATGGAAGGAGTGTCATAGACGACAGAGGGGTGAGGCTGTGCAGTTTGGGGCGTCGCATAGGGAGAAAGATAGGAGTGTTGGGTTGGTTGGGTTGGCGCATAGGGAGGGGCGAGCGGTTGGGGGTTGTCGCACAAAGAGGGGCGATGGGGAAGGGTGTCGTCGCACAAGAAGGGGCGACGAGGAGGGGTGCGATCGCACAAGGAGGGGCGATAGGAAGGGAGGTCATCGCGCAGGGAGGGGTGATGGGAAGGGAGGCCGTCGCGCAGGGGCTCGGGGTGAAAGGGAGCCGCCACGTAGGGAGGGGTGACGAGAAGGGAGGTCACAGTGTAGGGGCTTGGGGCGGAAGGGAGCCGTCGCGTAGGGAGGGGCTGTCGCACAGGAGGCCGTCCAGCAGGGGCTCGGGGCGGTACGCAAAGGGGGCCTCGCACAGGAGAAGAGCGGATGACCAGGGGCCGTCGCGCAAGGAGGAGCGACGCGTTAGGGGTGCGTCGCGCAGGAGGAGCGACGCCTTAACCTATCCCTGTGATACCATGTTAGAATGAAAACCCATACCCCACAATGAGGTACGGTGCTTAATTTATAGATGAGAAAAGCAATACAACAAATAACCCACACCGATATGAGATACGAATATTAAAAACATCTAATACTCTAATACTTTTAACACGACCCTATTTGTACCAAGGAAATGAGGGACCAATGCGCTGACATATACATGATGTCGGGGGGGTATCGACCCCGATGTCGCTCCGAAGATCACGATAGAGTCTCGACGTCCGCAATTCATGCTGGAAGAAGCGAACCGCTTGCGCCACCTCCTGCTGTATCTCTGATGTCAAAACAAAGGTCACCATCACATTCAATGCGGAATTCTACCCAGGATGGACCACTCGCAGGTCCAATTCCAAGCTTCAAGGAAGGTGATACGAAAGGTAGAACATATTGGAGTGAGTATACGATGTATCCTTTTGAGGTGCGTGGGGGTGTATTCCAAAGTCCAAGCCTAGCCGTGTCCTGCTGTCTTACATAGTGTGTGAAAGACCATGTACATGGTGTGTGGTCCGAGGGACACGACGTGCGGGACACCTGGGGTTCCGGGCGTGTACTCCCTGTACACGCTCAGCTGCCCAGCTAGAATCACATGACATGTGGGTCCGACCACATGGCCATGCGATATTTAACTTGGCCTGAAACCCTAGCCGCTGCAACACCCGGACTATACTGCGTGTATTCCTCTGGAATACACAACATATAGTCGGGAATTTCACTGCAAGTCAAGTATCCTGCTCGAAGCATTGCCGTGTCCGCCAATCCTGTCATCAATCTCGTCGAGATCTTCGTCCATGGTCCCGAATTCGAAGGAAACTCCTTCGATCATCAAAATTCTGACGTCCGATAGCCGAAAATTAGGATCCCCGTCGATCCACGCAAAGCCCTTCACGCCTTTCGTCGTCGTTCGAGGGTTCTTCCCTCCCGTCATTCATCCGCAATCCGCCATCATTCCTCATTGCTTTCGCAAATCATCATCTCCGCCATCAATCGCACATCCCATTGCGAATTTGGGGTTCAATCACATCTCGAACCGGATCGATAGTCGAATCGTTGACCTACCGCCGACCAATGAAAAACATGCGAGAATGAGGGGATAAAGACACAATCAACAAAGTGAGTTCATTGATGGTCGTTGTGAACTCGACCATCGATTGTGAACGTGGAAATCAAAAGTGGATGGAAAAATCCAACGCAAAGAATTATTTCCAGGGTAAAGGAAAAAGATTAAATTGATAGGGCCATGCCAAAAAGAAAGGAATGAAATCATAATCCATGCTTGTAGACTGCAATAATAGGGCAAGAATCCACAAATAACACGCCCCACCTCATCGTTGGATCGATCACTAGTGAAGAACGGATCCGCGTCGACGCTATTAGGGATCCTCGTCGATTCCGTTCGTTGATCCATGAATTCTCCTTGATCGCTCGTCGAAGATTCTCCCAGCGGTGACACTCCCTCCCTCCCTCCCTCCCAATTATCATGGTTATGTGGCTAACCATGACCTCATGTCGTGCATAGGGTAAAAACTGTGTTCGAGATTCAACGACGGTCTCAGTTTCTCCATCCATGACTTCGTTCAAAAGGAAATCCATTATTTCTTGAAAGATGCACGCGGGTTGATATATTTAATATTTTTAATATATCGATATTGGGGCTCCGCAACACCCGAAACTCCGCGCCAACTCCGAAAAGGAATTTAGAACAATATATTGAAATATCCAAAGGGTTTAAACGCAAAAACCAGAGTCGTTATATTCTCCCCACCTTCAAGACTTTTCGCCCCAAAAAATAGAATTTACTCAAAAAAGTGAGGATATTAAGTCCGCATTTGGCTCTCACATTCCCACGAGCTCTCCAGGAGGTTCCCACCAAAGAGCTCGCACCATCGGAATGACTCGTCCACGAAGGATCCTTTCCAGCCGATTCTCGATGGCTACCAGGTACTCTGAAAATGTAGCTTCATTCTTGATGTCTAGCTTGCCCCAGTCAATAACGTGTGACAGGTCGTGCACGTATTTGCTCAGGCTTGACACGTGGAAGACGTCATGTACTCGGTCCAACTGTGGGGGTAAAGCTGAGCGGTAAGAAACCTCGCTAACCCTGCGCAGGATCTGGAACGACCCGATGAACCTTAGAGATAACTTGCTACCCCGACCAAACCTCCGCAAACTTCGTCGCGGAGAGACTCTTGGGAACACATGGTCTCCCTGTTCGAACTCGAAGGACTTACGATGTCGGTTCGCGTAAGATTTATGTCGACTCTGAGTGGCCTTCATTCGCTCTCGGATCACCTGAACTTTCTCCGTCGTCGACTGTACTAGTTCCGGTCCCATAAATGTTAACTCGCCTATCTCTGTCTAGTACAAGAGTGACCTGCAGGGTCTCCCGTACAAAGCCTCGAATGGTGCCATGCCGATGGTGGAGAGATAAATGTTATTGCATGTGAACTCCATCAATTGTACAAGATCCTCCCAGCTCTAACCGAAGTCCAACACACAGACTCTCAACATATCCCCCTAAACTTGGATGGTTCTTTCAATTCGACCATCTGTTTGGGTGTGGGACATCGAGCTCATTTGTAATTGGGGTCGGAAGGCCTCCTGTAAACCTTTCCACAACCGTAATTTGAGTGAGCATCGCGGTCGGAGACAATCGCCAAGGGTACCCCTTGAAGCCGAACGATCTCCCGCACGTACAAGTGCTCCAAACTCTCCACCGAATTCTGCTATCGAATGATAAGTGAGCCAACTTGTTATGTCGATCAACAATCATCGAGATAGCGTCGTGGTCTCTCACTGTCTATGGAAGCCCTGTCACAATATCCATCGATATGCCATCCCACTTCCACTCTGGGATCTTAAGTGGTTGAGTCAAACCTGTTTTAACCTGCTGCTTTGACTTCACCTGTTGACAGGTGAGGCATCGAGAAACAAACTGGGCAACACTCTGCCTCATGCCTGCCCATCAAAATTGACGTCGAAGGTATTGATACATCTTCGTCACTTCAGGATATACCGTCAAAAGGGAGGTATGAAACTTTCTTAGTATCTCCTCACGCAACGCGACCAAAACCACTGTTCGTCCTTGGAAACAGATGTTGTGCTCCCCACATTCAGAAAATCCATCCAGTGCATCTCTCGAGGACATTTGACTGCGCAGAACTTCACAATCGACGTCTCCCAATTGAGCGTCTTTCACACGTTGGAGAAGCGATGGAGTCATTACCATCGATTGGAGTTGAGCTGCCCCTCCCCCCTCTACCAGGGTCAATTGTAACGAGTCCAACTGCTCTTATGCCTCCTCCACCAAGTGAGAATGAGATTTATGCTAAGGGCATTTGCTACCATGTTGCCTTTCCTGGAGCATAGTCTATCTCAAAGTCGTTGTCCCACAGAAACTCCAGCCAATGCCTCTATTTCTGGTTGAGGTCTCCTTGGGAAAAGATGTACTCGAGATTCTAGTGGTCTAAATTACAAACCGCTCGCTTAGAAGATAATGTATTCACATCTTCAAGGTGAAAACTATTGCTGCCAACTCCAAGCCGTGAGTTGCGTAGTTATGCTCATGAGGTCTTAACTGCCTGGACCTGTAAGAAATCACCGTCTGCCTCTGCATCTACACACACTTGAGCTCAGCTCTAGAGGCATTGTAGAACACCACGTATTCAACACCCTTTGGTAGCCTCAAAACACGAGCACTGATCAACCTCTTGGCATAGCCGTTTGCCCAACACCCTTTGTCTTCAGTTCCTTGGAGCAAGGCTTCGCTTGGCATGCCTGCGTGAACCACCACCTTGATGACAAAGTGTTTTTTTGGGACGGTGACAGTGATAGAGACCTGTTATACCACTTTTAAATAATAAGGGCTTTTGGGTAATTATGGGTTGAGTTTGTTTGGGGGGGATCAGTCGGTTCCACGTGTAGGCAAAGGGGAGGGTATGCTATTAGTTTTTTAAGGGGTGAGGTGTTATATAAACTGGGGGGGGGGGAGATATCTTGAGCCATCAAAGAGAATATTGGGAATCGGCCTTGTGAATCGGCCTATGGGCTTGGGCGAGGAGCACTTGCTCTCTCGAAGTGTCCTACTACTCCTCATCCTCTGTTGCAATTCTCTAGTTCTTTTCATACTTGAATACAAGTGTTGGACCTATGTTCCTATCAGTTTATTGTGTGCAACTCTGAAAACATCTCTTTGTAATTGTGCTTTCGGATTTTCACAGTGAAGTGATTCTGTCTCTGTGGACATAGGGATTATTCCTGAACTACGTAAATCGCTGTGTCCGTGTCCATCTTCTTTTTCTTTTGTTTTGTCTTTTTTTCTTCATCCACAAACCTTTTTTTTTGTTGCTGCGACTCACGGGGTTTCTGCAACAACTATATGGATTGCTGGGTTTTGAATCGGTTGAGTTTCCCCAATGAACAACTTTAGGGTTTTGGGATTACAACTGGTACAGGGGATTTTGGTGAGTTCATGGGGATATTGTGGGCTAATGTGATTCTTTGTTGACCATTGCACTGACAACTCAAGTACGTAGACTCAAGGAGTGGAAACTGAATTTTAATTTTCTATCCATTCATGAATTTTAATTTTCTATCCTTTGGGAACTTGTGCTGTATTGTCACCTTGGGTCCCCTGGCTCCTGCTTCTCTACTTAAAAATCTCTGCTCAGCGAGAATAGGTAGAGGCCACTTCTTTGAATAAGTATTATTTTTTAGTTTTCCCCTTGCAACTGATTATATGAGTTGTACTCATGGGCATTGAAACCCTTTTTATGCTCGGCAAGAAATTTTGTGTATTTTTATTCCCCCAATGATTGCATTCTGTTCCTACAACCAAGTTTGTCAAGGATATTTTTTGCCAGCTTTTGGATTGCATTGCGTCATTCATAGTCACTATTATCTCAATTACTAGAAAAAAAACTAGGTAACACTGCTGACTCAACATTGCTACAATTACCACATTCAATATTGAGCTTTCGTGCTTGATCTTCAGTGTCCTAATGTAAAGTTTCGTGTTTTTGAACCGGGTTAAAATACGATTTTTTTTGAACTTTTTCGTTTAATACTCGGGTCGGTTTTAAAACCAATGCTTCGGGATGAAGTTTTGCTAGTTAAGTTCGTTTTAAGTATTGATATCGGGCTTGAGTAAAGGCTCTAGGAGTTTCCTGGGTGGCTCGATGGGTTTCGGGAGCACCGGACCCGGAAACTCAGTTTTAAAAAGGCAAGGCAGAGGCGTTCTCATGGGCTGCACATGGTTAGTCAAACCGTGCGAATCAGCCATGCAGGATACTCCAGGTATTCGGTAGCGGACGCATGGTCTGCGCACAGTCTGTCAAACAGTGTGACTTACCCAATTTTGAGTTTCAGATTAAATTAATTTAATTAAATTCATGGTTGAATGGAATTTAATTAAATGAGCTGTTGAAGGTTTCATTTAATTAAATTAAAGTTGAGAGAATTTAATTAAATGACGTTGAGATGAATAAGTTATTTAATTAAGTTGAGATGAAAACAATTAAATTTATTTTAAATGATGACGAGCTGGAGTCTTTATTTAATTAAATTGAGATGAGAGGAATTTAATTAAATGATATGTAAATTAGGAGTTAAGGGTTATCAAAAAAGTGTAATATTAAATGGTAATATTAAATGACGTGTAAATGAGGAGTTGAAGTTTCATTTAATTAAATTCAAGACAAAGAGGAATTTAATTAATTAATGCAAAATAGGGGTTTTATTTAATTAAATTCAAGGTTAAGAACGATTTAATTAATTGTTGCGAAATGAGGGTTATTATTTAATTAAATTGAGATTGAGAGAATTTAATTAATAATGTTGATGAATTGAAGTTTTTAATTTAATTAAATTGTGTTCAGAGAGTTTAATTAAAATAATGAATTGGAGAAATTATTTAATTAAATTCTGTTGGGACGAATTTAATTAAATGATGATTAATGAAGTGGTGGAGTTTTTTTAATTAAATTATGTTGAGAGAATTTAATTAAATAATAATGAGTTGGAAAATTTATTTAATTAAATTCGGCCGGAAAAGAATTTAATTAAATGATGTGTTAAATGTGGAGTTGGAGTTTTATCTAATTAAATTTAAGTTTAAGATGAATTTAATTATTTGATGAAAAATGAGGGTTTTATTTAATTAAATTGTGTTGAGAGAATTTAATTAAATAATGATGTGTTGGAGATTTTATTTAATTAAATTCACAGGAAAAGAATTTAATTAAATGATGTGTAATTGGAGAGTTGTGGTTTATCAAAGATGTGTGATATTAATGGGTAATAATAATAAAATGATGGTTATTATTATTATTATTATTAATATTATACTAATTCTTATAACAAAATAAGGAATTTAATTTATTTATAGAGAAAACAAGAGGGAGAGGCGCACAACACATGTGAGGCGCGACCCCTTCCCCTCTCGGCTCTCCCATGGGTGGCGCACCGCCCGTTTCTCCCGACTCCCTCTCCGCGCGTCGGTTTCTCCTCTGGTGTAATGTGTTTTCAGAATCTTCTCTTATAACAGTTTCTTTCTAGATTCTTCTTCTCTCAAATCTAGAAGCTCTATCAATTGGTGCTTTCATTGAGAGGCATTCTAGAGAGTTTTCTAGAGAGAGAAACTAGAAGTAAGAGCTTCTAGAAGAGTTCTTATGGCTACACGAATGGAGAATCGGATTTCTGAATTGGAATCGTCTGTAGAAGAGTTGAAAGTCGGACTCCAGCGACAGGATAAACTGGAAACTGCAGTTTCGTCGATTCAACAACAGATGTTAGATGTTTCAGCAACTTTGAGCCAACTCAACAGTTTCGTCAGGCATCCGGCAGTGCAATTCAGTAGCGGAAAAGAGAAGGTCTCGACGTTGGCAACAGATGAAGGCGATAACAGACTGCAATCGGAAGCTGTAGAACCGAAGCAGAAACACTACACAACAACGGTTGATCGCAATCCACAGAAGATTATTGGCGTGGAGCTGCATCAAAATTCTCGGCAAGTAGAGATGCCAATTTTTTCCGGTGAGGATCCTATTTCTTGGATAACCAGAGCCGAGACATATTTCTTAATTCACCGGACACGTGAAGAGTTGAAAGTTCCGCTGGCACAGTTGTGCATGGACGGTTTGGTTTAATACTGGATGATTTCATTGAAATCTACTAGAGCCGGAATCACTTGGACACAGTTCAAAGAAGAGCTGCTTGGTCAGTATGGAAGCGCCGAGGAAGAAGATCCGGTAATTTTCCTCAAGCAACTTCGGCAGACAGGAACAATGGATGTATATATCGATGAGTTTGAAAGAGTGGCTATGCGAGTACCTGATTTTACAAAAAAATGGTACATGAGTTTGTTCATTGGTGGATTGAGGCCAGAAATTGGAAGTTCGGTAATGACTCATGAACCTCAAAATAAGGCGTGGCTACTGACTTTAGCTAGAAGAATAGAAAGAGAGTTGATTATTAAGGGAATCATTAAACCTGCAGAAATCCGATCTAGAAATATTCCTTCTGGACAGCAAGGAAAGAGTTGGAACACTATTCCAATGAGGGTGGCCACTACAGGGGAATTTAATGAAAGGAAAGGAGGAAACGTGCCGAGATGGAAAGGAACTAGAAACCTATCCAAATAAGAGTTCGAAGAAAGGAAGGCTAAGGGATTGTGTTACTCATGTGGACAAAAATTTGGTCCTGCTCACAAATGTCAAGAAAAAGGGTATAAACTGATGGTCTGGGAGTGTATTGAACCCCAAGAAGAGGATTAAATTGAAGTGGACGGGTCAGGAAAAAAACCAGTGTTTGGGAGGAGAAATGGTTGAGCTGGAGATGCATGTGGAGTGGATTCGGCACAAACAGAACATAAGTCCATGTTAATGGAGGGCAGCATTGGGGGAGTTCCTTTATTAATCCTTGTGGATAGTGGAGCAAGCCATAATTTTGTCTCCGAGCGATTGGTTAAATCTCTATCATTACAGGTTTCTAAAACAGAACCATTTCGAATTCGGTTAGGGGATGGCCACCGAGTGTATTCTGAAGGGACGTGTCAGAACCTGGGAATTATGCTTGGAACAGAAAAATTTGTCGTTAATGCATGTCTTTGATACCACTGGGCCAGACTTAGTATTGGGGATATCCTGGTTGGAGACCTTGGGTTATGTCACAACTCATTGGTTGAAAATGACGATGGAATTGGATAGAAATGGTAAGAAGGTGATCTTGCAGGGGGTGAGAACTTCCAAGGAGACATCAGGAGCATTAGAGGAATTTTTGAGTTATGGTAAAATGGGAAAACTACGGGGAACTGGAATGGCAGAAATTGGTTTGGAATTAGAAAGCGAACAGCAGTTGCAAATGCAAGGGATTCTTAAGCAATATCGGACAATTTTTGAAGTTCCTCAGGGGCTTCCTTCGAAGAGGGAAACTGACCATGCTATAAACCTGAAGGAAGGGGCAGAACCTGTTAACATTCGGCCTTATACACATGCTTATTTTATGAAGAATGAGATTGAAAAGTAGGTACAAGAGCTTTTGGAACAACAATTTATTAGACATAGTACTAGTCCATATTCAAGTCCTATTATCTTGGTTAAAAAAAAAGATAGAGGGTGGAGAATGTGTGTGGATTATAGGGCTTTGAACAATTTAACAATTCTGGACAGGTACCCTATTCCAATAATAGAAGATTTAATAGACGAGTTACATGGGGCAGAATTTTTCACAAATATTGATTTAAAATCAGGATTTCATCAGGTTTGGGTAAAAGAAAAAGATGTGGAGAAAACAGCTTTTAAACCTCGTAATGTCCTTGGATTAATAAATGCACCAACCACATTTCAAGCAACCATGAATTCGGTGTTTTGGGAATTTTTGAGGCAATGTGTGTTGGTATTTTTCGATGACATAATTGTTTACAATAGAAATTGGGAAGAGCATATACATTCGGTACAGGTAATACTTTAGCTGTTGATAGCAAACAAGCTGATTGCTAATATCAAAAAATGTTCCTTCGGTAGACGAACTGTGGAGTACTTGGGGCACATAATATCTATTTAGGGAGTGACTATGGACCCAAAGAAATTGGAGGTTGTTAAATTGTGGCCGAAACCCAAGAATGTTAAAGAAGTGAGGGGATTTTTGGGGCTTACTGGATATTACAGGAAATTTGTTAAGGGTTATGGGAAAATAGCCAGACCGCTCACGGCATTGACTAAAAAAGGGGTATAAATGGACTCCTGAAACTCAGGAGGCGTTTGAATCACTGAAAGAAAAGATGACTACTGCTCCTGTTTTGGGAATGCCTGTTTTTTCTAAAGGATTTTCTATAGAATGTGACGCTTCGGGATTCGGTATTGGGGCTGTGTTGATTCAAGAAGGGAGACCTTTAGCCTATTTCAGCAAAGCATTATCTGTCACTAATTTGAAGAAGTCTATTTATGAGAAAGAGTTTATGGCATTTGTTCTATCAATCCAGCATTGGAAACAGTATTTGATTGGTAGGAGGTTTGAAGTTTTTACAGACCATAACAACCTCAAACACTTAATCAAAAAGTGGTTTCAATAGATCATCAATGTTGGCAAGCAAAATTGCTTGGGTATGATTTTGTTGTCACTTATAAACCAGGGAGAATGAATAATGGTGCTGATGCTCTATCCAGGGTGCCGCAAGATAGGTTGTATTTGCAGATCTCAATTTCAGAACCCGGATGGGAGGAACTAGGTGTTCTTAAGGAAGAGTTGGTTCAAGACGCAAAGATTTCAGCAACAATGGATCAACTCAAGCGAGGCAGGGAGGAGAAACCTGGATATACAATCTGGAATGGACTCTTATTCTATAAGAACCGAATGGTTTTACCCAGTGAGTCTTCTTTGATTCCAAAACTGTTACTACATTACCATTCTTCTCCGATGGGAGGACATTTGGGGTATTTGAAAACATATAAACGCCTGGCAGGAGGTTTATATTGGTTCGGTATGACTCGTTGAGTTTTGCAGTTCGTTCGGGAATGTGAAATTTGTCAAAAGAATAAATATGAGGCTTTAAGCTCGGTAGGACTTTTAGGACTTTTACAACCACTTCCAATCCCCAGTTTAATTTGGGAAGAAGTTTCAATGGATTTTACTTATGGACTTCCAAAATCACAAGGTTATGAAGTTATATTTGTCGTGGTTGATAGACTCAGTAAATATGCACATTTCATCCCTCTTAAACATCCATTTACTGCAAAATCAGTGGCAGAAGTTTTCCTAAAGGAAGTTGTGCGTTTACATGGAATTCCTTCCGCTATAGTCGGTGACAGAGATCCTCTGTTCACTAGCTTGTTCTGGCGAGAGTTGTTCATTACAGGGAACAACACTAAAAATGAGCTCTTCTTACCACCCGCAAAGCGATGGACAAACAGAAGTAGTGAACAGATGTTTGGAGGTTTATTTGCGATGTTTTTCTTCTGATAAACCCAAACAGTGGGCCTCCTGGTTGTCTTGGGCGGAGTACAGTTACAATACTTCATTTCACACCTCTATTGGTAAAACTTCTTTTGAGGTTGTATATGGTCGCAAACCACCACATATTATGCATTATACCAAAGGAGAGGCTGCTGTTGAAGTTGTAGCAACAACTTTGGTAGCTCATGATGATACACTGAAACAACTACGAGTTAATCTGCATAAAGCACAACAACTTATGGTGAAGTATGCTAAAAAACATCGGCGGGAAGTTATTTTTCAGGTTGGAGATTTGGTATGGGTAAAAATTAAACCCAATAGCCTTGGTGGTGTGACCAAGGTAAACTCCAAGTTAGAAGCCCGTTATTATGGACCCTTCCCTATTGTTGAAAGGGTTGGATTAACAGCCTATAAACTACAGTTTCCTGGGAACAGCAGGGTACACCCTGTTTTCCATGTTTCTCAATTAAAGTCTGCTATAGGGAGAACCCAAGCAAAAGAATTTTTACCGAAAGAATTTATAGAAAAAGATGAATATCCTGTGGCGATTTTGGCAGAAAAGACTCAAGGCAGGACCCTATTTTGGCTTGTCCAGTGGCATGGCAGAACTGCAGGAGAGGTGACTTGGGAAGATGCTCTGGTGATGAAGGCCCAATTCCCTAATGTCCACCTTGAGGACAAGGTGGTTTTTCAAGAGGGAGGAATTGATAGCCAACGGGAGGAGTCAGGTGGCTAGCGGGAGGAGTCCGGTGGCCGGTCCAGGCCACCTGTTTTGTTTACATATCATATAAGGGGACGGAGGAGTCCGGTGGCCGGTCCAAGCCACCTGTCCAGTGGCGGTTATAAATAGGAGGGGAGGTTAGTTTGTTAGACAGTCTGGTATTTGGTTAGAAGGCAGTTCGGCCTAGGACTCTAGAGAAGTTCTCTCCCCTCTGGTGTAATGTGTTTCCAGAATCTTCTCTTATAACAGTTTCTTTATAGATTCTTCTTCTCTCAAATCTAGAAGCTCTATCAGCTGTCATATTTGGGTAAGGCTATATACCCGATAAATGGTTTTGCACCCCTTGAATTAGGTGATTATGGTGTAATTGGGTTGAGGTTGATTATTTTGGTGTGCGTTGGTCCCCGCCTCATTAATTGTGAGTACCGGTTGTTGTTAGGTGTTGCGATTAATTCCAAGTACGCACGCGCATTAATGTGGAAGTGCGTATGCGCGAGCAAGTCGTGGTTTGAGTTAGGAAGTTTTGGCTCGACCAAATTCGTTGAGATAGGGTTCTAAACTTTGCCTAATTAATAAAATGTAGTTTTGTTGATTTATTGCTTTTGATAAAGTTGACTGAAATGTTGGATTAAATTATTTATTGGGGGAATGAAATGATTAATTATGAATTAATTTTATGCTTAGATTGTAAAATAGATACTTAACCAGACGATTAATTATGAATTAATTATATGCTTTGAGATGATAATTAATCGAGGGATTAATTATGAGTAATTAATTTGGTTAAGTTGATATAATTGATTATGAATTAATCATGTGTTTTGAGATGATAATTAATCGAGAGATTAATTATGAGATATTAATTTGGTTAAGTTGAAATAATTAATTATGAATTAATTATGTGCTTTGAAATGATAATTAATCGGGGTATTAATTATGAGTAATTAATTTGGTTAAATTGAGATAATTAATTACGAATTAATTATGTGTTTTGAGATGATAATTAATCGAGTGATTAATTATGAGTAAATAATTTGGTTAAGTTGAGACAACTAATTATGAATTAATTATGTGCTTTGAGATAATAATTAATCGAGGAATTAATTATGAGATATTAATTTGGTTAAATTGAAATAATTAATTATGAATTAATTATGTGTTTTGAAATGATAATTAATCGGGAGATTGATTATGAGATATTAATTTGGTTAAGTTGAGATAATTAATTATGAATTAATTATGTGCTTTGAGATGATAATTAATCAATGAATTAATTATGAGATATTAATTTGGTTAAATTGAAATAATTAATTATGAATTAATTATGTGCTCTGAGATGATAATTAATCGGAGAAATTAATTATGAGATTTTAAATTGGTTAAGTTGAAATATTTAGTTATGAATTAATTATGTCTGAGATAATAATTAATCGGGGATTAATTATGAGATATTAATTTGGTTAAGTTGAGATAATTAATTATGAATTAATTATGTAATTTTGAAACGGTTGCTGTAGAGATAATTAATTTGTGAATTAATTATGTGATATTGGGATGGTTGCCTTTAGATAGTTATTTTGTGAATTAATTATGTAATATTGAGATGGTTGTCTTTTAATTAGTTAATTGTTAAATTAACTAGAGAAATTGATGAGATTAATTAATGGTTGAATTAATTAATGTTAATAGTAATTATTAGTTAATTGTTGAGTTAGCTAATGGAATTGCTGTGTTTAACTATTTGTTGAGTTTGTAGTTAATGCGATGTTGTTAATTAATTATTGAATTAATTAACTGACTCGATTAATTAATTAATGGACGGGATCTTGGGGTACTAGACATGACATTCTACACCCATGATATATATATATATATATATATATATATATATATATATATATATGATTGATAAACGGGTTGTGAAACAGAGACTGATATTCTAAATACTCATGGGGTGCTAGACATGATGTTCTATACCCAGCATGCATGCAAATTTTCTTTTATGGGATAAGGACCGATGCTCCAAATATCCATGAGTTGTGAGATAAGAACTGATGCTCCAAATACTCACGAGGGTGCTAGACATGACGTTCTACACCCATTAATTGACATTGGACTGTGGGTCCAACTGGTCGTACATGAATTGAATTAAATGGTTTATGAAAGCTGATGTGATGTAATGATTTGTGAATTGAATATGAGAAATAGTTCAGACTCCGACACGACCAAGATAGGTATTGGGATACGGGTGTCCAGGGGAACCCAGAGATTTTTGCGGTTAAATAAAGAATATCAAATAATGTGTTAAACAATTTATTTATGCATTCTATATACATAGTTACTGTTCAGTCTCTTATTTCCAGCTACGAGCCGAAGTAGGTATCTCGTCAGGTGTTCATTAGGAACTTGGATGGGTGGTAGTTTACTTATTCAATTTTGTTATTACTTCGTTATACCTACACATTGTTTAAATATATTGAATTGTCTAGATTGAGCTAGACACCGGTGAACCCGGCCTACCGAGATTTATATCTCACACCCTACTCGGGCCGCCATTGCACTGGGGTACCCGAGTAGACTCTACTTGTTTGCAGGACCTCGGATTTTGCTTGTTGCTATTTGATTGTACTTGAGAGTTAGGAGTAAAGGACTGAGCGGGAGCTTGGGATGCTCGTGGAGATCGCCCTTGGGGCTTTGAGTCTTTTTCTTATTTTTGTACTGAGATGTAAAACATGTTATTTTGTTTAATACTTTCAGATATGCATCACCCTGACATGCATGCATTGTATAAACTGGCGTTAACCACTTTCTTTATTCAGTTGACTATTGATTTATATCTGCTTCTGCTGTTGTCTGAGTTTATTATCTATTTCCGTTGTGCACTCTGAATATGAGGGTATAGTCTCCCCACTGACTATCCATAGACCCTCGCTGCTAGTCGGCAACCTCGGGCGTACGGGGAGACGCGCTTGAGGTCATGTGGCGATCGGTCCGGCTACCGATTCGAGGGTAAGCCGGGCCGGGACGTTACAAAGTGATATCAAAAGTTCTGGTTTTTTTTCTTTTTCCTTTGTTTTTCTATTTTGGGATGGTAGACAGGGGACTAGGAAAGTGTCGGTGCTTGGTTAATAGCCGTGTTTGGGACTGATCACCTCGTGTACGGGAAATGACCAAGTAGTCAGGGTTGTGAATTGATTTTGATACTGTTTGCTGTTACAGTTGATATGATTTCACATTGGGCGACTGGTGTACTTTCCGTTGCTTATTGATTTTGAGAATGTTGTTGGTGAATTCCCCTTACCTCAATGAGAGGTGGAGACATTCTTTTATAGATGAGTAAAACAAATTACAAGGAGGGTAAGTCCGATGTGGGACTCAGAAATACCCATTAAAATGAAATGGGGTCCAACACTCCCCCTCAAGCTGGACATGCCCAGATTGGATTGAGTCCCACAAAGAAAAAAGAAGATAAGACACAAAAGCCATCGCATACTCCCCCTCAAGCTGGGCCATGGAGGCTGTGAATACCCAGTTTGGTAGTGAGAGAGTCAAGGCGAGCTCCCGGGAGGCCTTTGGTGAAGAGGTCAACAAGCTGATCCGCCGTCGGAATATGGCCAAGCTGATATGGTTCTGCTCCAGATGTTGTCGAAGTAAGTGGCAGTCCACCTCGATATGCTTCGTCCGTTCATGGAAGACGGGATTTGAGACAATCTTTGTGGCTGCCTGATTGTCACACCAGATATGAACAGAAGTCTGTGCTGGGAAGCCGAGCTCTTGGAGGAGGTGACGGAGCCAGAGGATCTCAGTGGTGACCGTGGCCATGGCGCGGTATTTGGCCTCGACACTCGATCTGGAGACGACAGTCTGCTTCTTGCTGCGCCAGGAGATTAGGTTACCGGCGAAGAACACGGCGAATCCCGAAGTAAACTTGCGGGTAGCGAGACAATCGGCATAGTCCGCATCACAGAAGACCTCAACATCAAGATGAGCATGATGTGAGTACCGAAGGCCACATGCAGGGTCTTTCTTGACGTATTTGGCAATGCGGAGGACAACATCCCACTGAGATCTGGTTGGATGCTCCATGAACTGGCTGACTTTGCTAACGACGCAGACAATGTCTGGTCGCGTCATGGTGAGCTAGTTAAGTTTACCCACTAGACCTCGATAGCTCTCGGGACGAGGAAATGGTTCCGAGTCGGTATGGAGAAATCGTTCCCCAGGTTCAAGAGGAGTGTCCACTGCAGTCGCTGTACTCAAACCTGCATCCTGCAAGATATCAAGAGCATATTTGCGTTGGCAGAGAGAGATAGTGTCCTCGGGAGACCTCGATGCCAAGGAAGTAGGTGAGGGGACCCAGATCTTTGGTGTGAAAGTGGTGGTGGAGGTGCGCCTTGAGGTTGGCGATTCCCGTGGAGTCGCTCCCTGTGGTGATGATATCATCAACATAGACCACGAGCAAGATACAACCATGCGTCGTCGTACGGAAGAAGACAGTGTGATCTTTCATACTGCGAGAGAGGCCAAAGGTTGTGACGACTGTGCTGAAGCGGCCGAACCAAGCCCGAGGAGATTGCTTGAGGCCATAGAGGGAGCGACGAAGGCGACAGACATGGGAGTCGGCACCAGATGCAGAAAAGCCAGGGGGCTGTCGCAGGTAGACCTCTTCGTCAAGAAAGCCATGGAGAAAGGCATTCTTGACATCCAGTTGATGAAGCGACCAGTGATGATGAGCAGCCAGAGATATGAACAGGCGGACAGAGGCCATCTTGGCTACCAGAGAGAAGGTCTCAAAGTAATCGATGCCATATGTCTGAGCAAAGCCCTTCGCCACAAGCCGGGCTTTGAGGCGACAAAGAGAGCCATCGGGATTGAGACGGATCGTATATATCCATTTGCAGCCGACTGCCTGTTTGCCCGCAGGGAGGGGGACCAGATCCCATATATGATTGTCCTCCAGAGCCTGCAGTTCATCTCGCATAGCCTGTAGCCACCCCGGGTGTGACTTGGCGTCGCCAACTGTGCGGGGAATAGAGTTCGTCTCCAGTGCTGACAAACCTTTGTAAGAAGATGTAAATAAAGGAGTAGTTTGACACGATCGAGTACCTTTTCGGAGTGCAATTGGCAAGTCCTCGGGTGCTGTGACAGGAGCATCTGACGAAGTGGGAACAATGTTGTCCTCGGCCTGGATGGGGGGTACAGTTGATGGACGACGAGAGTAGATCTGTCCAAAGTGACGACCTGTAGGAGGAGACACCAGAGGCTGGTGAAACAGGAGAGGAAGACAGTCATCGATGGTAGTGTCTGGATGAGGAGAGGGCGGAGTGAAAGAAGAGCTCTCGACAAACGATACATCAGCAGAGGTGATGTAGCGGCGTAAGTTTGGAGAGAAGCACCGATAGCCACGCTGAGTGCGGGAATAGCCGAGAAAAATACACCGGAGGGATTTGGGAGAAAGTTTTGAGAGATTGGGGTGAGTGTCCCGGACATAGCAGAGACATCCGAAGACGCGGAGTGGAAGGGAGTGAGGGGGAAGAGAGGGGAACAGGGTATGAAAAGGAGTCTCCTACTGAAGGATGGAGGAAGGAAGACGATTGAGTAGGTATGTGGCAGTGAGGATGACATCCCCCAGAAGTGTAGAGGCACCTGGCGGTGGAAGAGGAGGGCATGAGCAGTTTCTAGAATATGCCGGTGTTTTCGCTCGGCCACTCCATTTTGCTGAGGGGTATCAGGACAGGAGGTCTGATGTATGATGCTGTGTGCCCGCACAAACTGCTGAAAGAGAGTGGATAAGTATTCCCGCCCATTGTCGGAGCGTAGACATGTTACAGAGATAGAAAACTGTGTCTGGATCTCATGGTAAAAGGTCTGAAAGGTGGAGAAAACTTCTGTCCGATCTCGAAGAAGGTAAAGCCATGTCATACGAGAAAAATCATCAATGAAAGAGATGTAATATTTATACCCGGATTGACTCGAGGTGGCACAGGGACCCCATACATCGGAATGAACTAAATCAAAGGGTTTGGCGGCCCGTGTGTCAAGTCGAGGATAATATGATGTGCGATGGTGTTTCGCAAAGGTACATGACTCACAATGAAAAGATAAAGATGGACTAATATCTGGATAGAGCTGATGAAGAGTGGAGGCGGAGGGGTGGCCCAACCGTGAATGGAGGTCTACGGCACGAGCAGAGACAAACGTGCAGGCGACGGATGTCGGACCATCGAACATGTACACCCCATCTCGAAGCTGGCCTTTACCAAGTTCCTGGTTCGTCGTCCGCTCCTGAAACACAACAGAAGACTAGGTAAAGATAACATTACAATTGAGATCCTTGGTCAGCTTGCTAATGGAAAGCAGGTTAAACGGACTGCGTGGTACATGAGCCATCGAGGATAGGTGAAGGGAGGAGGTGAGGGATCATGTACCAAAGCCGACAATGGGGAGAGTGGAACCATCAGCAACAGTGATGGCTGAGAAACCAATATAGGCACGATAGTTGGAGAGTATACCTGCATCCCCGGTAAGATGGTCGGACGCACCTGAGTCAAGCATCCAGGCAGGGGAACGATGACTGACAAAAGCAGTGGGACCACCGGAGTGGGCAAGAGATGCTGATGAAGAGCCCGACATGGAGGTGGTCCTATGATCGTGAATCAGCTGGATCTCAGCCATGGAGAGATCCAAAGACGACGGAAGAGCAGCAGCATGTGATGATGCATCTCGGATTGCAGTCTGGCCCTGTCGTGGGTGCGAATCGGGACGACCATGAAGGATCCAGCAACGGTCAACCAGGTGGCCGAGCTTGCCACAGTGCTGACAGAGGGGGCGAGGTCGGTCGTCTCCACGGCCGCGTCCACGAGTGCCGGTAGGGCGGCCACCGCCACGACCCAGGAGAGCAGTGTGATCAGGGCTAGGGACGGGTGGGGCAAGGGCCCGATGAGCTTTCCCCAGGCGATGATAAATGTAATGGCCCGGACCTCTCCGGCCCATTCCTTTGTCAAAAAGAAGGTCACGAAGTGTTCTGGGGGTAAAATGGACTTTTCCCACACTTTTCAGAATTTTGTAAGTACACGACGCGTAGTGTGAGTACACGCCGTGTACCACCTTGCCGGGTATACCCCGTGTTGAAGGCCGTGTCCTTGCCGTGTGAAATAAATGGGTATACGCCGTGTACCCCATACTACACGCCGTGTAGTCCCTCTCCGCGCACGCGTTACCCTCAAATCGTGTGTTGACCAGTCAACGGCCGTGTGCCGTGTTGGAGCCGTGTCCTTGCCGTGTGAAATAAATGGGTAGACGCCGTGTAGTCCCTCCCCGCGTACGCGTTACCCTCAAACCGTGTGTTGACCAGTCAACGGCCGCGTGCCGCGTTAAAGGCCGTGTTGGAAGCCGCGTGGTGACCGTGTGAAATGGCCGAGTACACGCCGTGTACCATAAAGTACACGCCGTGTACTTTTGTTTTTCTCGCCTATAAAAGGAGGGGTCCCCTCCTTTTCAACTCACCCCTCTCCTCCCCATTCCTCTGAGTAGAGCTCTTTCAAGAGACTCGAAGACTCCTTTTCTTCCATAACTTCTTTGTCCGAGCTCTGATTTACGATCCGTCAGCGGCCACGGGATCGTAACGACGAGGCGGAGCTTCTGAGCTTGGATCCGTTGTCTTTCCTTCGGCCTTTCCTTTCCAACTTCCACCCGAGGAGGTTTTGCCGGGACTCGACAGAAGTGACGGACGCCAACGGACGTCTTCTAAAGTTGATCCGGGAGAGCGTTGTGATCAGAACCTGTTAAGATAGGGATCTTACCTTCGTCTCTCTAAATTTGTGCATCATGCGGGGTGGGTATCCTCTTGTTTTCCTGAGAAACGGTTGAACCAATTAACGAAGATAATAACTGGTTAAAGAACGGGGATGGGGAAGTTATGTTTATCTTTATATCCTGTGATATTATGTTGTGAATTGAATCAGATTCTGCCTACTGAAAATCATGGTCGTTGGGGGCCTTTGCTTGCGCAATTAAATGTTGCCCTATCTTTCTAGACCGTTTTTGTGGATGGAAACTTCGTTGAATGTGGAAATTTGGTTAATCACGTAAAGTTGGCTGATTTAAAATTTGGGACCCTTGTGTGATCATCCCGGTTGAACAAAATGGAATAATGAACATGTGGGTGTTGACTTGGATACGTGGCATGTGATGGGGTTTGTTTATGTGAAAGGGGGTGTTTTGTGGGTTGCTGTGGATCGGGTGAGCAGCGGGGCTGCGGTTGGCTTGGTTGTGGGTTGGTGTGAATGCTATGTTGGTGACGGGCAGCGAGGCTGCGATAAATGGTATTTAAGGGATAATGATGTACGGGTTTCGGTGTGTTTATGGTTATGGTGGTTGGCAGCGGGGCTGCAGAGATGAGTTTGAATGTGAACGAACTTTGGGTTGTGAATAATAAATAAAAAGTGGAAGAGTTAATGAATGGTGGGTCATGGTAATGGAACGAGATTAATAATCAATGGGTTGGTTGGTTAATAAGGAGGGACTTGTTTGTGTTGCTTGTGTTTTTCCTAACTTGATTTGTGGATGGCAGGAATATGTTTTACGAACGATTGATATGGTTAGTTGCGGTTGGTTGCCCAGAAGATAAGGAACTAAATAAACTAATTCTGGTGAAACGTGAAAACCTAAATGGGGTTGGGGTTGTTTGTTGTATGCATGCTTCGTAGTAGCAGTGCCGAGGCACGTGCTCAGTTTCTCTGTTTAGAAGCCATAGGTTGGGCTGTGTGTTTGGTATACATATATGTATCTGTATCTTTTGTGTTTTATCGCACCCCACCCATGTTGAGCACTTAGTGCCGAACACTCCCATTTCATGGGAGATGGTGTTTTCCCCTTAGTTACTAGCTCCTTCCTGCTTCTTCTTCCCTAGGCTGTGATGGCTTGAGGCGACCTTACACCTAAGACCCTTCAGGTAGGTTTCGATTGGGGTGGTTTTAGCCCAAGACTCTTCGGGCAGGTTTTACTGTTTCCCAAGAATCTTCGGGATGAGGCCCAGGTGTGTGCGGGCGGGATACGTGGTTGTGAGACCCAGGTGTGTGCGGGCGGGATACGTGGTTGTGAGGCCCAGGTGTGTGCGTGCGGGAAGAGTGTGGCAACGTCAGGACGTTCGCCGTTAGAAAGAGCAGCTAACTAATGGGAAATGGTGCCGGGTACCCAATACTCATGTTCTTATATACTACTACTATCTGTTGTGATTGTGTTTTTGGTGAGTGTGACTGGTGAGGTTGGGTGGATAGATTTTCCTGCTAGGTTTCTTCTGTTGTTCTCACGGGACATTAGGATGTCTCCCCACCTGTGCACGAGAGCTTTAGGTTTCCCTACTGAGTATACTTGTATGCTCACCCTACGTTTACTTTCAGGTTTTCAGGAGGACTACTAGGGCCGTGCGGGACCCTACTAGTCGGGACAGTTGGAGTTGTTACAGTTGCTGTACATTTGTTTCTTTTGGTATTGTACTTTTGAGCCTTCTTTTACTTGTACCTTGTTTCAGAACTATTTAAACATGCACGTGGGATTGGTTTGAGTTTATTTCTATACACTTGTTCTTTTCCTTTTTGGTGGTTGACTTATCCTATTTCCCGATCTTAAATAATAAAAAGGGTAATGCCTCCCATATTTGTGAAAACTCATACCCTTGGTGCTAGTCGCCACCCCGGGGCCTACTGGAGGCGGGACTCACGGGTCATTATCTCCCTTCCACCATCGCCAGCTCAGGAGGGGCATCTTTGGTGGGAGGGGGTCGTGACAATAAACCTGTGGGATATCCAGCGTAGAAGGGCTGACAAGCATCTCGGTGGCCGTCGTGGCATAGTCCGGGGCGAGGCCATTCAGGAGATTGAAAATGCAGAGCTGGTCCCGTTGAGTCTGCGCTTCCGTCGGAGTCTGTGGAACATGCCAGAGCTCTTGCAGTTCGTCCCGGAGACCTTTCCATTCCAAGAAATAGGCCGGAAAGGTCCGATCCTGCTGTCAGATGTGGGATAGGTGCTGTAGAATGTCGGAGACCCGCGCCAAGTTGTTGGTCTTGGAATACATGACCGTCAACGAATCCCATAGTTCTTTGACAGTGTTGGCAGTTCGGGTAACATCTTTCACCGATCAGTCCATGGAGTTGACCATTAATGCGAATATTTTGCTATCTGCAAGTTGCTAAGAGTCGAATTTGGTGTCAGTCATGGCGGGTGGAGGATTCTCAAGATGAGAATGAAAGCCCATGCCGCGCAGGGACATCAAGACCGTCTTCCACCAGACGGAGAAATTTGTGGCGTCCAGCCGGTCATCTACAAGCCGGGAGGAGGCGGTGATCAGGGAAGGCAGAACCGAGGAAGCGTCCATGGTGGGCGACGAGAGGCGCGGGTGGCGCGGTCGTCGGGAACAGTCGGAAGGGCTGGCGGGAGCGGGAACCGCCGGGAAGAGTCGGGGAAGGCGCGGCCGGCGCTGGGTCGCCGGGACGAGCGCGCAAGGAGGGCGGGGCTGGCGCATGGTTGCCGGTAGCCGCGCGCTGGAAGGGAGCCGCCTGGGAGGGAGCCGCCTGAGAAGGCTGCGGGCGAGGTCGCCGGTCAAGCGCACAAGTGAGGGGTGCCGAGGAGCCGCCTGAGGGAAATAGGGCCGCCGGGAGGAGACGCCGGGCCGCCGGGAAGGGGAGACGCCGGGAGCCGCGCCTGGAGTCGGGAGTCGCGCCGGGAGCTGGGGCGAGGGGGGCCGCTGGGCGAGGGGGTCGGGGCGAGGGCGCCGCTGGGCGAGGGCGTCGGGAGGGGAGCCGCGTCGGGAGAGAGGGCCGCTGGGAGGGGAGCCGCGCAGGAGAGATGGCCGCTGGGAGGGGAGCCGCGCAGGAGAGATGGCCGCCGGGAAGGGCAAGGCCTGAGGGGACTGGCGCTGGGTGAGGGCGCCGGGAGGGGAGGCGCGCAGGAGAGAGAGGCCCGCCGGGAATGGCTAGGGCAGAGGGGAGAGAGGCGGGGCCGGACAGAACCAGGAATCCGCAGGGGAGGGAGGGCTCAGGATTAATTTCCCTCTGATACCATGTTGTTGGTGAATTCCCCTTACCTCAATGAGAGGTGGAGACATTCTTTTATAGATGAGTAAAACAAATTACGAGGGTAAGTCTGATGCGAGACTCAGAAATACCCCTTAAACTGAAATGGGGTTCAACAGAGAATTTTGGAAATTTTTCTTGACTTGATACGACAAGAAAGTTGCATTACATGCATCATCTTAGGCACTTAGAGATTCACATGCCATACATATGACATGCCATGTAGTTGCATTAGTAGGATGCTTGCTAATTTTGGTTGTGTGCCTTGGGTGTAATGCCATGTTTTGATCTGCTTTAGCATGCCTCTTTAGATAGCATGTTTTGGTGATAGATTTAACATGTTTGAGTGTTTATATACAATGCTGCCTCTGTGATTAACATGGTTTGCTGTTTTGCCATGCTTCTGTGTTATACCATAATTATGTGCTACTGCTTGTGATAACAAGTTAGAGATGTTTTGATGTGTAAATGGCTGCTTTGGTGAAAATTGATTGGTTGCGTTTACGATGGGTGCCAGTTTTAGTTGTAAAGGTGTATGAGCGCCTTATAACTGGAAAAAGGGTAACGTGTATTCGAATAATTGAAAAAAAGTTGCTAAAGTTAAAATGTTAAATGAACATTGATTGTGATGAATGAGAGCCAAATGTCAGTGGTAAGGTGTATGAGCCAAATGTCAGTGGTTGAGCCTTGTATAACCATAGTGTGTTTAGAAATGGTTAATGTTGGACCCCATTTAAGGTTAAAGGGGTATTTCTGTTCTGAGTCCCACATTGGACTTAACACCATGTAATTAGTTTTTACTTCTCTATAAAAGAGGATCCCCACCTCACATTGAGGTAAGGGGAATTCACCCTCTACATGGTATCAAAGAGATTTTTATCCCGAACCCTCCCTCCCTTGCGGATTCCCGGCGTTCTCCCGGCCCCGCCTCTCTCCCTCCTGCCCTAGCCTTTCCCGGCAGGCCCTCCCTCCCGGCGCACCTCTCCTCTCCGGCCTGCACCCTCCCGGCCCTCCCGTCGCGGCCCTGTTCATCCGCCCCTCTCACCTGGTTCGTGCGGCCTCCAGCGAACCCTAGCAGCCGCCTCCTTGCTGCTTTGCACCCAGCCTCGCGCCGAAGCCCTGCCCCGCACAGGCTCCCGCTCGCGACTCTCCCTTGGCCGCGCATCCTCCCGGCTGCCCTGCGCGGCTTCCCGGCGGCTTCCCGCGGCTCCCGACGGCGCTCCCTCCCCGACGGCGCTCCCTCCCCGCGGCTTCCCGCGGCTCCCGACGCCATCACCCGCGCGCCTCGCCGGCGGCCTCCCGCTGCTCCCGACGCCATCACCCGCTCGCCCCGCCGGAACGCCCTCGGCCGCTCTGCCCTGCGCGGCTTCCCGGCGCCTCCCGCTGCTCCAACGACCCTCCTCTGCGCGCTCCCTGCCGGCGCCTGCTTCCCCGCTGCGCGCGGCGGCCCTCCCTTCCCGGCAGGCCCTCCCTCCCGTACGCCTCTTCCCTGCCGGCTCCTGGTCGCGCAACCCTCCAGCGCACGACGGCCTGCTCTCCCGGCGCGCTTCCCATCCCAGCCGCCCCCTGTGGCCTTCCCCGACGGCGCGCCTCCTTTCCGGCGGCCTCCAGCTGCTCCCGGCGCCTCCCTCTGCTCCCGCGACCTCTCGCGGCTCCCGGCTCCCGGCGGCATCTCCCGGCTCCCGGCTCCCCGGCTCCCGGCTCGCCCCGCCGTCCCGGCGCACCTCCTCCCGGTGTCGCGCCCTCGCGCCCAGCCCTCAGCGCCCCGCCCAGGCGTCTCGCCCTCGGCCTCGCCCCGGTGCCGCGCCCTCGCCCCCCCAGCGGCTCCCTTCCCGCTGCCCTCTCCTGGCGTTGCTCCCGGTTCGGCCTTCTGGCGCCCGGCGCGCCCAGGTCTAGCCCTGCTCTCGGCCCTGCGGCACTCTTGCCCCGAACTCGCGCCCCAGCACCCGCGCCGCCCCTGCCCGGCCGCACCATCCTGAGCGCGACCCCCTGTCGCTGCTCCCTCCGGCCGCCTCTCCGGGCCGCTTCCCTTCCACCGCCCGACTCCCGGCGAACGTGTCCAGCGCCCGCCCTCCATGGACGCGTCCTCCGTTCTTCCGTCCCTCATCACGGCCTCCTCCCGGCTTGTCGATGACTGGCTGGATGCCACTAATTTTTCCGTCTGGCGGAAGACGGTCTTGATGTCCCTCCGCGGCATGGGGCTTCATTCTCATCTTGAGAAACCCCCACCTGACCTCACTGACCTTAAGTTCGACTCTTGGCAGCTGGCGGACAGCAAAATCTTCGCCCTACTGGTCAACTCCATGGACCGCTCCGTGAAAGATGTCAGCCGGACTGCCAACACCGTCAAAGAGCTCTGGGATTCTTTGATTGTCATGTTCTCCGAGACCAATAACTTGGCCCGGGTCTCTGACGTTCTACAACGTCTCTCCCATATCCGCCAGCAGGATCGGACCTTCCCCACCTACTTCATGGAATGGAAGGGTCTCCGCGATGAACTACAGGAACTCTGGCCAATTCCTCAAACTCCGGCCGAAGCGCAGACTCAGCGGGACCAGCTCTGCCTATTCAATCTCCTGAATGGCCTCGCACCGGACTATGCCACGACGGCCACCAAGATGCTTGCCAGCCCGTCTACACTGGATATCCCGCAGGTCTATCATCGCCTGCAGAAGGCACATCGGGCCCTTGCACCACCCGTCCCCCTTCCTGATCACACTGCGCTCCTCGGCCGTGGCGGTAGTCGTCCTACCGGCCCTCGTGGGCGCGGCCGTGGGGACGGCCGACCTCGCCCCCTCTGCCAGCATTGCGGTAAGCTCGGCCATCTGGTAGACCGTTGCTGGGTCCTGCATGGTCGTCCTGAGTCGCACACCCGCCGGGGCCAGACTGCGCTCCGTGATGCGCCCTCACCTGCTGCTACTCTTCCCTCGTCGTTGGATCTCTCCCTGGCTGAGCTCCAGCTGATTCACGATTACCGGTCCACCTCCATCGCGGGCTCTTCGTCAGCTTCTCTTGCCCATTCCGGTGGTCACACTGCCCTTGTCAGTCATCGTTCTCCGGCATGGATGCTTGACTCTGGTGCGTCCGACCACCTCACCGGGGATGCAGGTATGCTCTCCCACTACCGTCCCTATAGTGGATCCTCTGCCATCACTGTTGCTGATGGGTCCACTCTCCCCATAGCCGGCTTTGGCTCCTGTTCCCTCACCTCCTCCCTTCACCTCTCCTCGGTGGCTCATGTACCCCGGAGTCCTTTTAACCTGCTTTCCATCAGCAAACTGACCAAGGATCTCAATTGCACTGCTCTCTTTTCCTCGTCTTCTGTTTTGTTTCAGGAGCGGACGACGAACCGGGAACTTGGTAGAGGCCAGCTTCGGGATGGAGTGTACATGTTCGCTGGCCCGCCTTCCATCGCCTGCGCGTCTCTCCCTGCTCATGCCGTTGACCTCCGTTCCCGGTTGGGCCACCCTTCCGCCTCTGCACTTCATCGACTCTACCCCGATATTAGTCCCCGTTTTTCCTTTCCTTGTGAGTCGTGTCGTTTTGCGAAACATCATCGCACCTCATATCCTCCTCGAGTTGACACACGGGGCGCCAAACCCTTTGATTTGGTTCATTCTGATGTATGGGGTCCCTGTGCTACCTCGAGTCAATCTGGGTATAAATATTACATTTCCTTCATTGATGATTATTCCCGAATGACATGGCTTTATCTTCTTCGAGATCGGACTGAGGTTCTCTCCACCTTCCAGACATTTTTTCATGAGATCCAAACACAGTTTTCTATCCCTGTCAAATGTCTTCGATCTGACAATGGGCGGGAATACTTATCCACTCACTTTCAGCAGTTTCTCCGCGCCCACGGCATCATCCACCAGACCTCTTGTCCTGATACCCCTCAGCAGAATGGGGTAGCCGAGCGGAAACACCGGCATATTTTGGAAACCGCTCGTGCCCTCCTCTTCCACCGCCAGGTCCCTCTTCTCTTCTGGGGGGATGCCATCCTCACTGCTACTTACCTTCTGAATCGTCTTCCCTCCTCCATACTTCAGGGGGAGACTCCCTTTCATACCCTGTTCCCCTCTATTCCTCCTCACTCCCTTCCACTCCGCGTCTTCGGATGTCTATGTTATGTCCGGGACACTCGCCCCAATCTCTCCAAACTTTCTCCCAAATCTCTTCGCTGTATTTTTCTTGGATATTCCTGCACTCAGCGCGGGTACCGATGCTTCTCTCCAGACCTCCGCCGGTATATCACCTCTGCCGACGTATCGTTTGTCGAGACTTCTCCTTTCACTCTCCCCTCTCCTTCTCCTTCTCCTGACACTACTATCGATGACTGCCTTCCGCTCTTCGTTCACCCGCCTCTGATCTCTCCCCCTCCCGGTCATCTCTTTGGCCAAACCTACTCCCGTCGTCCATCCGCTGTACCTCCCATCTCGGCCGAGGACCACCTTGTTCCTGCTTCGTCCGATGCTCCTGTCCCCGCTCCCGCGGACGAGCCGATTGCGCTTCGGAAAGGTACTCGCTCCTGTCAGACTACTCCTCTCTTTGTATCTTCCTACAGGGGTCTGTCAGCCTTGGAGACCGTGTCGCTTCCTCGGACAATCGGTGAAGCAAAATCTCACCCCGGGTGGCTTGCCGCCATGAGGGATGAATTGCGGGCTCTGGATGACAACCATACTTGGGATCTTGTTCCACTTCCGGTGGGCAAACAGGCGGTCGGTTGTAAATGGATTTTCACTATCCGTCTCAATCCCGATGGCTCTCTTTGCCGCCTCAAAGCCCGGCTTGTCGCCAAGGGGTTTGCTCAGACGTATGGCATCGACTACTTTGAGACCTTCTCTCCAGTCGCCAAGATGGCCTCGGTCCGCCTTTTCCTTTCGCTGGCTGCTCATCATCACTGGCCGCTTCATCAACTAGATGTTAAAAATGCTTTTCTCCATGACTTTCTTGATGAAGAAGTCTACCTCCAGCAGCCTCCATGTTTTTTGGCCTCTGGTGCCGACCGCCATGTCTGCCGTCTCCGTCGCTCCCTCTACGGCCTCAAGCAGTCTCCTCGGGCTTGGTTTGGCCGCTTCAGCACGGTCGTCACAGCCTTTGGCCTCTTTCGCAGTATGAAGGATCACACCGTCTTCTTCCGTACGACGGCGCATGGCTGTATCACAGGGAGCGACTCCAGAGGCATCGCCATCACAGGGAGCGACTCCAGAGGCATCGCCAGCCTTAAGGCGCATCTTCACCAGCACTTTCACACCAAGAATCTTGGTCCCCTCACTTACTTCCTTGGCATCGAGGTCTCCCGGACTGCGGACACTATTTCTCTCTGCCAGCGCAAGTATGCTCTTGATATCTTGCAGGATGCCGGGTTGAGCACCGCCACTGCCGTAGACACTCCCCTTGAGCCTGGGGAACGCTCCCTTCATTCCGACTCAGAACCCTTTCCTCATCCCGAGAGCTATCGCCGCTTGGTCGGTAAACTCAACTACCTCACCATGACGCGTCCTGACATTGCCTGTGCCGTTGGCAAAGTCAGCCAGTTCATGGAACATCCCACCCGCTCTCAGTGGGATGCTGTCCTTCGCATTGCCAAATACATCAAGAAAGACCCTGCCCGTGGCCTTCAGTACTCCCATCATGCTCACATGGATGTTGAGGCCTTCTGTGATGCGGACTATGCCGGATGCCTCGCTACCCGCCGGTCTACTTCGGGTTTCGCCGTGTTCTTTGCCGGCAATCTCATCTCTTGGCGCAGCAAGAAGCAGACTGTCGTCTCCCGGTCGAGTGCTGAGGCCGAGTATCGAGCCATGGCCACCGTCACTACTGAGCTCCTCTGGCTTCGTCATCTCCTCCATGAGCTCGGTTTCCCCGCATCGACTCCTGCTCATATTTGGTGTGACAATCAGGCCGCCACGAAGATTGCATCGAATCCCGTCTTCCATGAACGGACGAAGCATATCGAGGTGGATTGTCACTTTCTCCGCCACCATCTGGAGCAGCGCCATATCGGCTTCGGCCATATCCCGACGGCCGATCAGCTTGCCGATCTCTTCACCAAAGCTCTTCCAGGAGCTCGCCTTGAGTCTCTCACTACCCGGCTGGGTATTCACAGCCTCCCTGGCCCAGCTTGAGGGGGAGTCTGAGATGGTCCTGTGTCTTTGTTGTCTTTTTCTCTTTGTGGGACTCTATCCAATCTGGGCATGTCCAGCTTGAGGGGGAGTGTTGGACCCCATTTAAGGTTAAAGGGGTATTTCTGTTCTGAGTCCCACATTGGACTTAACACCATGTAATTAGTTTTTACTTCTCTATAAAAGAGGATCCCCACCTCACATTGAGGTAAGGGGAATTCACCCTCTACAGTTATAAATGTAAAACTGTTGAGTTTTGATTGAAATGAACTGTTGTGGGTTGCTTTTTGAAGAACCTGGTTAGAATAAATGGGACCCTCGGAGGTCGCCTCTGTGTTAAAAAGGAATTTAGATGCTAAATTGCCTGTTTAAAATGAAATGACACTGAATGTTAAATGTTTAAAGAGGGAGTTTGCTTTGTTTCCGCTGTGAGCTTTTTGATGGTGGTACCGTTTAAGTGTCGTTGTCCTTAGTAGGACTTCTGGGTTTTAAAGAACGACACCCTTGTTTTGAGGGGTGGTCGTTTTATCTTGACTATTGGTTTGCGAATAAGCATTGAAGAATGCTTGGCTCAACAGGTTAGACATGCCTCAGGCATGGTCATCCGTTAAAGACGTTCTCGGGTTAACTCCGGAGTAGAGTGATTGGGGCGTTAAGGTAAGATCAACTCACTGCTCAGAAGGACTTTATGGGACTCGGGTGTTTCGACACGTCAGTCGGTTTAAAATTTCGGCTTTCATGCGAGATGTTGACGTGGTGATTGTGGTTCGTGGAATGTCAGACATGCATTTAAGGTGTTTCTGAAATAGCGTGCTTGAGAGCAGCTAGTCTTTTCTTTCCACGACATGGACACTCCTAAGGTGGGTAGTGTCATATCAGTTCCGGTAAACGTGTCGGTGCTTGCTTGGCAGCACGACTTGATAAGGTTGGCAGTGTGCGCAAAATTTTAGAAACTCTGTTTTTGGAAGAGTTTCAATGGTAAGCTTTGAATGAATCCGGATGCCTTGGGTGAAATAGGCATCGGGTTTTGGTTGATGATACGTCGACAGGTGAAGCTGAGCTTTTCGTAAAGAGTTGACCGGTGATAGTTTGATTGACCTTCTTGGTGACCTGAGTTTACTCTTAGTGTGCTCTTCTGATTGAGACGAGCATGTCCCCTATCTCGACCTCGTCCTGGAGGCACTGAGATAGCGTCGATCTTACGCCGTGCTAAAGTTTTAAAAGTTGTTGGGCTTGATAAGTGGTTGCTATCTGGTTTGTACGTGGGATGTGTGGTTCTTTGGGTTACGCCTTTATTTGTGCTAGGGCATGATAGTTTTAAAGTAGCCTTGCGATGACTTGACTTGGAGAGGTCACCGGAAGTCGAGTAAGGACTTTGGCTTACTTGCGGTTGGTGTTGAAATCATTTTAAAGGCATGTCGCCGATTTAACGACGGGTATGGGTTTCATGGGTCGACGATGTCTTTCAAGGAAAGAGCTGTGGCTTGGGGTTCTAAGATAGTTAAAGGTGTGTTGAACATTTGGGAACACAACGTGATCGTTCAACCGAGACTTCTTGACCTTGGTGGGTTGACTGGTGTTTTAGTAGCTCCCGATGACTTCTCAGGGACGAGAAGTTTTTAAGGTGGGTAGATTGTAAAGTCCCGTGTTTTTGAACCGGGTTAAAATACGAATTTTTTGAACTTTTTCGTTTAATGCTCGGGCCGGTTTTAAAATCATGCTTCGGGATGAAGTTTCGCGAGTTGGGTTTGTTTTAAGTGTTGATATCGGACTTGAGTAAAGGCTCTAGGAGTTTCCCGGGTGGCTCGATGGGTTTCGGGAGCACCGGACCCGGAAACTCAGTTTTAAAAAGGCAAGGCAGAGGCGTTCCTATGGGCTGCGCACGGTTAGTCAAACCGTGCGGATCAGCCATGCAGGATACTCCAAGTATCCGGTAGCGGGCGCATGGTCTGCGCACGGTCTGTCAGACCGTGCGCGTTAAACCGTGCGGGTTACCCAGTTTTGAGTTTCGGGTTAAATTAATTTAATTAAATTCATGGTTGAATGGAATTTAATTAAATGAGCTGTTGGGGGTTTCATTTAATTAAATTAAAGTTGAGAGAATTTAATTAAACGACGTTGAGATGAAGAAGTTATTTAATTAAATTGAGATGAAAAGAATTAAATTTATTTTAAATGATGATGAGTTTGAGTCTTTATTTAATTAAATCGAGATGAGAGAAATTTAATTAAATGACATGTAAATGAGGAGTTGAAGTTTCATTTAATTAAATTCAAGATAAAGAGGAATTTAATTAATTAATGCGAAATGAAGGTTTTATTTAATTAAATTCAAGGTTAAGAAGAATTTAATTAGTTTTTGCGAAATGAGGGTTATTATTTAACTAAATTGAGTTTGAGAGAATTTAATTAAATAATGTTGATGAGTTGAAGTTTTTAATTTAATTAAATTGTGTTCAGAGAATTTAATTAAATAACACGAATTGGAGAAATTATTTAATTAAATTCTGTTGGAACGAATTTAATTAAATGATGATTAATGAGGTGTCGGGTTTTTTTTAATTAAATTATGTTGAGAGAATTTAATTAAATAATAATGAGTTGAAAAATTTATTTAATTAAATTTGGCTGGAAATGAATTTAATTAAATGATGTGTTAAATGTGGAGTTGGAGTTTTATCTAATTAAATTCAAGTTTAAGATGAATTTAATTATTTGATGAAAAATGATGGTTTTATTTAATTAAATTGTGTTGAGAGAATTTAATTAAATAATGTGTAATTGGAGAGTTGTGGATCGTCTTCCTCCTTTTGTAGCCCATTTTCAGGCTAAGATTTGTGTGAGAAATTCCTGTAATTTGTGCTCCCGAATCATAGTGAAGTTCTGCTTCTCCGTGGACGTAGGGATTATTCCCGAACCACGTAAATTTGTGTGTTCCGTGTGTTCTTTTCTCCTGCATTTTATTTCCGTATCTCGTTTCTGTCGTTGCGACTCCCGACGCTTCCGCAAAAATTCGTTGAGGTAGGGTTCTAAACTTTGCCTAATGAATAAAATGCAGTTTTGTTGATTTATTGTTTTTGATAAAGTTGACTGAAATGTTGGATTAAATTATTTATTGGGGGAATGAGATGATTAATTATGAATTAATTTTATGCTTTGAGGTTGTAAAATAGATAATTAATCAGGCGATTAATTATGAGATATTAATTTGGTTAAGTTGAGATAATTAATTATGAATTAATTATGTGCTTTGAGATGATAATTAATCGAGAGACTAATTATGAGTAATTAATTTGGTTAAGTTGGGATAATTAATTATGAATTAATTATGTGTTTTGAGATGATAATTAATCGAGGAATTAATTATGAGATATTAATTTGGTTAAGTTGAAATAATTAATTATAAATTAATTATGTGCTTTGAAATGATAATTAATCGGGGTATTAATTATGAGTAGATTAATTATGGGTAATTAATTTGGTTAAGTTGAGATAGTTAATTATGAATTAATTATGTGTTTTTAAATAATAATTAATCGAGGAATTAACTATGAGATATTAATTTGGTTAAGTTGAAATAATTAATTATGAATTAATTATGTGTTTTGAAAAGATAATTAATTGGGGGATTAATTATGAGATATTAATTTGGTTAAGTTGAGGTAATTAATTATGAATTAATTATGTGCTTTGTGATGATAATTAATCAAGGAATTAATTATGAGATATTAATTTGGTTAAGTTGAAATAATTAATTATGAATTAATTATGTGCTCTGAGATAATTAATCGGAAGAATTAATTAGGAGATTTTAATTTGGTTAAGTGGAAATATTTAATTATGAATTAATTATGTGCTCTGAGATGATAATTAATCGGGAGATTAATTATGAGATATTAATTTAGTTAAGTTGAGATAATTAATTATGAATTAATTATGTGATTTAATTAATTATGAATTAATTATGTGATTTTGAAACGATTGCTTTAGAGATAATTAATTTGTTAACTTTGGGATGGTTGCCTTGAGATAATTATTTTGTGAATTAATTATGTAATATTGAGACAGTTTCCTTTTAATTAGTTAATTGTTAAATTAACTAGAGAAATTGATGAGATTAATTAATGGTTGAATTAATTAATGTTAATAGTAATTATTAGTTAATTGTTGAGTTAATTAATGGAATTGCTGTGTTTAACTATTTGTTGAGTTTGTAGTGAACGCGATGTTGTTAATTAGTTATTGAATTAATTAACGGACTCGATTAATTAATTTATGAATTAATTAATGGACGAGATCTTGGGGTGCTAGACATGACATTCTACGCCCATGATATATATATATATATATGTGTATATATATATATATGTATGATTGATAAACGGGTTGTGAGACAGGGGCTGATATTCTAAATACTCACGGGGTGCTAGACACGACGTTCTATACCCAGCATGCATTCAAATTTTCTTTTATAGGATAGGGACTGATGCTTCAAATATCCATGAGTTGTGAGACAATAACTGATGCTCCAAATACTCACGAGGGTGCTAGACATGACGTTCTACACCCATTAATTGACATTGGACCGTGGGTTCAACTGGTCGTACATCAATTGAATTAAATGGTTAATGAAAGCCGATGTGATGTAATGATTTGTGAATTGAATATGAGAAATGGTTCAGACTCCGGCACGACCAAGATAGGTATTGAGATACGGGTGTCCAGGGGAACCCGAAGATTTTTGCGGCTAAATAAAGAATATCAAATAACGTGTTAAACAGTTTATTTATGCATTCTATATATATAGTTACTGTTCAGTCTCTTATTTCCGGCTACGAGCCGAAGCAGTTATCTCCGTCAGGTGTCCCTTAGGAACCTGGATGGGTGATAGTTTACTTATTCAATTCTGTTATTACTTCATTATACCCATAGTTATTTACGGCGCATGGCGCACAACGACGACAAGAGCCCCCAGCGCAAAAACGCACGACGCGGCGCACGACGCGTGACAATATTAACTTGCGGCGCACAAAAGAGGTGTATACATATATCAACAATAACAAATAATAAATTATACAATTTATATATAAAAAACAAAGATTTATGTCAATAATTTATATTCTATACATCAAAAAACAAATGAAGTCAACAATGACACCTACAATTAAATATTAAAAACTATATATCTCAAAAAATCATATATATCAATTCCTGAAATATATTAAAAACCATATATCTCAAAAAACCAAGACGGGAGTAAAAAACCATATATCTCAAAAAAACAACAGGAGTAATTCGAAAAAAAATAAGGGGCGAGCAACATAAATAAAATTGAATTAAAAACAAAAAAAAGTTACTGATTCGCACAGAAGGTGCGCCTGCTCTGGACAACATTGCGTATCTAAGTCGCGGTGGTTGAGGGAGCTCGGCTAAGTCGTGGTCGACTGAGTCACGGCGGTCGAGGGATCTCGGTTTGGTCGTGGCGGTCAATGTGGTCCAACACCGGCTGGGTCGCTACTTTCACGGGAAGAGTGTTGCGTAGAGTCGAAAGGGGAGGTCGTTGTTTGACCTCAAAAGAGGTATTTTTAATCGGGGTGTAAGAGTTTGCAGGTTAAAAAAATACAAAAAAAAATCAAAAAGGCTCAATGGCGCGTGCCATTGGCGCAACATGGCGCGCGCCATTGCGCAATATGGCGCACGCCACAGTGAGCCATCTTAAATGGGCCATGGCGAAGCCATGGCGCGGCGCACCACTCCCTGGCGCTAGCCATGGCGCAATGGCGCGCCATTAATAACTATGGTTATACCTACGCACTATTTAAATATATTGAATTGTCTAGATTGAGCTAGACACCGGTGGTCCCGGCCTACTGAGATTTATATCTCACACTCTACTCGGACCGCCATTGCACTGGGGTACCTGAGTGTTGCGGAATCGCCGGGAGACACAACGACAGAAAACGAGAAAACGAAAGAAGGAAAAGCAACAATGAACACGGCGATTTACGTGGTTCGGGAAAAATCCCTACGTCCACGGGAGAGGCAGAATTTCACTATGATTCGGGAGCACAAAATTACATAGGATTTCCAACATGAAACCCTAGCCCGAAATGGGCTATAAAACAAATGGAGAAGACGATCACTATTCGAAAAGTGGTCCGCGTCGCTACAGTGAACGGCGGCTGGCTTTGTCAAAAGCGCTACAGTAAAGTTGACCCCGAAGTCCGCACCTGCTACAGTGCTTGTCGGTGTCGGTCGGTCAGCTCCGCTACAGTGGTCAGCATTTGCTACAGTGCCGGAAAATTTGGGCCGGGGGCCTTTGGCCCCCGGAGCAGGGGCGCGTTGCCCCCTGCAACCCCCAACGAGCTCACCGCGGAGCTCGACCCGCGCAAGTTGCGGGCCACAAGCATTCGGTCCAACCGGATCGGGCAACACCAATCCAACACTGAGTAGATTCTACTTGTTTGCAAGACCTTGGATCTTGCTTGTTGCTATTTTCTTGTACTTGGGATTTAGGAGCAAAGAACCGAGCGGGAGCAAGGGATGCTCATGGAGATCGCCCTTGGGGCTTTGAGTCTTTTCCTTATTTCTGTACTGAGATGTAAAACATGCTGTTTTGTTTACTGCTTTCAGATATGTATCACCATGACATGCATGCGTTGTATAAACTAGCGTTGGTCACTTTCTTTATTCAGTTGATTATTGATTTATATCTGATTCTGCTGTTGTCTGAGTTTATTATCTATTTCTGCTGTGCACTCTGAATATGAGGGTATAGTCTCCCCACTGACTATCCATAGACCCTCGCTGCTAATCGGCAGCCTCGGGCGTACGAGGAGACGCGCTTGAGGTCATGTTGCGACCGGTCCGGCTACCGATTCGAGGGTAAGCCGGGCCGGGACGTTACACCTAATGTCTTAGAAGTTGATATGTTTGCCAATCTTCATCTTTAGGTTTAAGGGCTGCTAGGAGTTGCCTCCAAAGACATAACCAGCAGCATTTTATTGTTAAAACCCTTCCATGTCATAAACCACATGAACATTCTCATGCTCTTCGTTCTAATCTTCTTTCCATCCCATTTTCTCTCATCCAATTTTCAAAACCAATATACACGTTCTATTTACAGCATTGTTGATTTGATTTTTATCCCAGCACTTAAATTGTTGGTTTCCCTATCATCTCCTCTTTGGATATGATGGTTTGCACATTTCCATTATATATCGGCTTCACATGTGATGATATAATAATTTATTGTAATTTGAACAATTTTTAGTCAAATATCATTTAGTGCATCTGTTTTGGAGATATCTGTGTTTTTATATGACTACGTGTATTCATGGCAGTTATCACATATTTTTTAAGTACTTTTAGTTTTGTTTATAAATTTATCTGGTTTTGCATGGACAGTAATTTAATTTGAACTGGCAATGATTGATTTGGAAGATTAAAGGGCATGAAGGGCATCTGATGCTGCCTCTTTTTTGTTCAAGGTCGTTCTTAAACATATGCTAACATGGGCTTTATATGTCATTTAAATTTCACAGAAGATTTTATGCAAATGAACAACGTGCATGGAAATGAAGAAAAAAAGGTTTTGACTTCTGCTTCAAGAAATGCTTCTTCAGTATGCTTCAAGGATGGAGGTGGTGGCAATCCTTCCAATGTGGCTCCCCATTCAAAATTAGTAGCCTTGGATGGATGCAGTAGCAGTGCCGCTGCTCAGCTTTTAAGTGATCGTATGTCCTAATTACACATTCTTTAACAGATTGTATGTTTCCCTAGGAAAATCAGTTAGGATGCTTGGTAATGTTTGCAACTTAAAATGTAGTTTCAAATTGACAGTGGCTTGTGTAATAACGAGGATTTATGATATTTCAGGAGTTCATCTGCTTGCATTTTCCTTGCTCATATTTGTTGCTTTTATTTGGCTTGAACCATGTGCAGAGTTGTCACTTATGATAGATTAGGATTTTTGGCTTATATTTTGGCATGCCAGTTTTATGGTGGTAATTTGTAGCGGAGTTTGTTTTTAATTTTACATGTTTATTTGTTTCTTTAATTTTCCTCTTCATTAGAACTGATTCGGCAACTGCTGGGTTCAGTTTTTTTGGCCAACTATATAGCTAATCGCTCCAGTTGTGTCTTTCCATGCAGGTTGGGCTGCTGCTATGGAATGCCTCAGTGATTTGTCAGTATATTCATCTGGTTAGTAATGGGACTTTTCAATTTTAACTGCTTCTGGTCGATTCAACTAATTTGACAGTTATGCCAGAACTACCCATATGAATTACTAGACCTATTCTTAAGAATTTGGTGTGAGATTTTTTGGCACGTTATGGAAAACATTTTCTGTTTTCATTTTCCATACCTTTTTGGTTTGGTCTTAAATGAACTTACAAAGCATATTCAATAGGAGATACCTAATTGCATGCTTTTTGCGGATTAGATAGTTCTGGTTGCAGAATCCAAAGAGACTATCAATTTAAAGTTAAAGTCATGGAGAGAGACTTTAGAACTGAAAGGTTTCCGTCTTAGTACGAATAAACAAAAGATTGTATAGTAATGTTACGGATGAGAGGTTGAAAGTCCATGATATTTCAAAAGTTGATCGTTTTTGATATTTAGGCTCATTTCGTTAATGTGATGGAGATATTAATGCAGATGTCTTTCGTAGGATTCGAACTAGATGGATAAAATGGAGAAAGACTTCTAGGATGCTTTGTGACCGTAACATTCTTTTGAAATTGAAGGGTAAATGTTAGGAATGTAAGTGTGTTGTAAGGACATTATTGTCTTTGTAAAGGGGAGTGGTGTTTGCCAGCTGTTGCAGTAGACAGGTGGGGTGATAAACAGGGCAGCTGGGGGGTTGGGAAGGGTATGAATGAAATTGGTTTTCTGCTTGGCAGCAGTTGGGAGGTGTCGGCTTGGGAGAGGTCCCACCTTGAATCGTGGGAGAGTGGTCTTCGTCCTCAACTTAAAATCTCGGATTGACAACTTGAACACTGGAATGATAAGCGGACCCCTGTTCCATAATCCGCATCAATACTGTCAAGCTTCAGTTGGTGCCACCCAACAATGCTGAACAAGTAGATCCGCCACAACCACTGGTACCACATAGCAACACAACAACAGAAAGCTTGTCCAACCCAATATGAATCGTTGGTTGGACATCTGCATGAGTTGTAGACCTAGACATCTTACCACAACCAATATGTAGTGCAACCGGAAAGCTCCTCGGAAGACGTACCCTTGGTGGAGGCTTTGATGGCGGCTTAAGCTTCAAGCAGGGTACAGTAGCAGACCAAAAAATACAACCATGTCTGCATCAAATAGCTCAGGCATTTGCTCGACAGCCTGTGCTCCTAAAGTATTTGCAGTGCGAAATATCTGTGCGGCAGATGAGGCACCCACAGCAGCAGCACCAAGAACGTTAGATGGTCAACTGAACACCATTGTTCGATAAACATGGTAAAAGTCATTATTACGTCGACTGACAGCTTTCAAATGTGCAACAAAGTGGTAGTTCACAAAGCAAATGATTCGATCATATACTCTCATCCTCAAGTCAACTGCTCCCTGTTGCCAATTGCCCGCCCAAAGCCCGAAGGAACAGCTGCAGCATCAACTTCCCCAGCACGGGCTCTTAAATTAGCTCTAACCCATGCAACAATAAGCCAACCAGCTGATTGTCGAGATCCGATTCGCTGAAAAGTTGATCCCTCCCCCAGAATTTTACCTATCATGTCAAACCACCACTGCCCAAGAGAACTCCCTTCGATTCAGACAGTTTCTTATGCTGCAGACATTGCAAGAAATCCAGCACCCATTTCCACTTCTTGCAACCCAACAACAACAATGTCTGCATCAGGTGCCAAAGACCCAATCCATAATATCAGTGAGTCATGAGAAGCTCTTCCTTGCCCAACATTCCATCTGCCCACCAATATTTTCAAATGCTCTAGTTTTTTATATAAGAGCACTTTGTTAGCCAGCTCTGAATGCTATATGCGGTCCACATGTCCTGGAGACATGACATTCCATCCACACGTATGTCACCTTGATTAGCCAGGGTGAATATATAACCAGCACCAGCAGCAATTTTTATTAGAGGACTGGTGTGAGCTACCCACCCTCCAAGTAGATTGCCTTCAAGATCCAATACCTGGACAGTACCACTTGCATAACCAACCCATATACGTGATCCAGAAGTCCAAAAGCATTGATGTCAAGAAGAATGATAATGAAAATCTTGTATACCATTTCCACTTCCATCCCACAACACAATTAAGCCACTCGTGCACCCAGTCCAAATCGCTCCATCTCGTGGTTTGTCCTTCTTTGAAGAAGGGGCAAACTTCATCTTCTGCTCATCTTCTACCATGGGGTCCTGTCCTGAGAGCATGTCAATCCCATTCTTAATCTGACCATCAACTTTAAAAACTTTCAGCAGCTCCCTGGTGTGTGCATCCCCAGCACATTGATGGTTTGGTTCATCAAACAAATCTCCTCGCTTCCGAATGGAAACTCCAAACAACATCCCTGGATCTAACCTCATAGAGCTAATATCAGTTGCCTTCCATAAAATAGTCCGGAAGTCTCCATTGAACGAGAAATCTCCTCATCAAGCCATATCGGACTGGATTCAACCCGCCCTGCTCTGTCAATCCTTTCCTACCCCAGTTGATGACTCCTCAAACATACCTCCGTTTCTTCCACCGCTGAAATGCAAAGTTTTCCTTGGCTGGTTCCAACGGGGCACCCTGCCACCGTTTCCTCAGCAATGACTCTTTCCTAGGATCAAACTCCTTCAGCTGTGTTCGCATAGTCTGTGGCAGAAACTCTAGCGTCGCTTGTGCCAGAATTGGCTGTACTATCTCCTTGCCAAGCTCTAACATGTGCACAACAGGCCTTCCACTCACACAACAGGAATCGGTTACTGGCTTCGCCTTGCCTCGGGCTCCTGAAAATCGAGTAACCAGAACGAAGTCCATCGACATTCTTGTTGAATCTGTCTCTTCTATGTTCTGGGTGTTGTTAGAGTTAGAAATGTAGCCCTCAATAATCTTTTGTGCTACCACAAGACACGTGTCCTGATGAGGCTTGCCTCTCGTCACACTACCTTCTTCGCGACAGGAGATAGGAAGAGCGAGATGATTTTCCTTAACATTATGAGTAATAAGTAAAGCTTTTATCTTCGTACCTCGGCAAACCTGTGTAGTCGGCTGTACACTCCGTTTCTTATCTTCCACAGCTAAAGATTCTGAAAGCAGTCCAGGATCATACTGCTCCTCCGGGGATTGCCTAACCTGCTTATCCACATCAGAACTCAAATCATAAATCTCCTCAATAGGTTGTACCGATTTAGTCTCAATCTGCTCCACAGAAACAGTTTGTCGAAGCCCCTTCAAAAACCGCAATGTATCCCCCTCCATCGCCTTTCCAAACCTTTTATTCAGCGCCAACTTCAGCTGTTCCCATGACGAACCCGGATTAGCTCTCAACCACGACAATAACCAGTACAGAACTGAGTTCACCATACCAAGTTGTGACTAGTCTACTTTCATGTCTTCCAAAGTCCTATTGATCAGGTAATAAGCTTATGCTTTAATGATCCACCCAAGAGGATCCTCTCCAGAAAAGTCCCGTAAATTAACTCTCCTAGTCACACCTCTTGTTTGCCCATGCAACAGCGTATGTATCGCAGTTGCCTCGTGTACTCTGTTCCTCCCCAACTGAAAATTCTGTCGGACGAATGTGTACCAGCTCACATCTGAGCAAAGCTCTGTATCCGGCCGGTCTGCTCTGAAAAAACAGCTGCTTGCTTCAGTTCCACTTGCTTCAATGTCTTCACCTCGTACGTCATCCAAACAGCAACATCGTTGACTTAAAAAGATTGTCACCCTCCAATCGTTCAGCTTCGAATGTCCACTCCACTCAGCTTCCTCATCTTCCAACAGCGCATTCGTCCCTCAACCGATTGCACCGAAGAAAGTAGGAAGATAAGGGAGAAAATAACCGGCAACTCCTCTCTGTTCGTTTTTTTTGAACTGCAGTCGCACTCTCAACGATCGCGTCTCACTACTGCGTTCAGGACTCCAGCGGTGGTCTTTGTCCTCTCACAGTGTGCGCTCGGAAATTCTGACAACTTCAAAATGATCGGCCTGGTCTGTTAGTCCTCCCAGCTCGTGCGCGTTCCCCAGAAGGTTGCACAGAAGAGGTTAGGTAGAGGAGTGAGAGTTTCTTGCAGCGCCTGCAGTACCGATCGCCCACCCCTGTCGAGTTTCTATCTACGGTCTTCTCCCAACATGCGCGCTCCCTCTGAATTGTAAGTATCCACTGGTGTTAAAGCAGATTACAGGAGGTACGGAAGGTAGAAGAAGCAGTTCGTTGTGGTTGATTGTTGCATTCTGTTGAAGCGTGGTTGGCGTGTGCGCCTCCCTGCTAGAAAGTTGACCAGAATGGTGACTTGAAACGCAATCGAGGAGTCTGAACCGGAGCGGTTGTTTCGTGCACGAACGAGTTGTTGGAGCTTCAAAAGTCTTTGTAAGTTCTTGATAAGTCGCGGGCCGAGGATGCGAGGCAGTGCCGCGAGGACCTGTAGTTCATGCGGGCACAGTCATGGGAACTTGCTGTGATGTTTGTACAACAACAAAATCCTGGTTCTGCGGAACCTTTAACTGCGGAAGTGGCGAGTCCGAATGCACCACTGATTGTACTAGATTGTCGTGGATTGGAGAAAAACGTCTTGCCTTCTGCTCACTTCAACCAGATAGTTTGTTTTTCCCTTTTTAATGCCACTACTGACGCTCAATTTGACTACGAGATTAGAGTAGGGAGTGATGGCTGTAGTGTTAGTAGTGGAATCTCGACAAACAAGTCTTGTGATGTTTCTGTACACACAAGGCCTCTACCACTAGCCGAGTGAACAAGACTATTGGAGACCGAGGAGCAGCTTGTTCCAGGACACACGAGGCAGATGTACGAGCAAACTAGGGTGTTGCTGAACTTTCAGTTCGGCAAACAAATCGATAACGGAAGAAACGAGCGGATGAAGAGCCAGCAACTTTAAAAATTTTCCTGTTTGAACAGAAAAGGGTTGGTGCAAAGCAGATTAGAAATTAATGCGTTCAAAAGAAAATTAGAGTAGCTCCATTTGACGAGAAGATGACCGAGACTAGATTAAAATGGTTTCGACATGTTAGAAAAAGACGTAGGGATGCACCTGTTAATAGCGTAAACTTAATGACAAATTCACTTAAAAGGATTCTTAAACAAATCCTTCAAGATGATTTTGTTCTAAATGGTTTTAATGAAAATATGATTTTCAATAGAGCTAATTGTCGACGTTTGATCCATGTAGAGACCCCATTTAATTGGGTTTAAGACTTGTTTGTTATTGTTGAAAATATAAAATCTTTTTCATAACAAAACGGAACTTTATATTCATCACCACTCAAATCTGCTTCGCTCTTAAAGTGGGTGGACCCCGCATGCATCCTCTCCCTTGGAGCACTTGGAATTGGACGGGATTGTGGACCTGGTCGGCTTTGATACCAACCGTAAGAAGTTGGGTCATTATTCTCCTCCTCAAAATGTACCCTTTGAGGGTGTTCAACATTCATCCATATGAATCTCCAGATGTATCCATAAGAATTCAACATGGGAATGTTACACATTGGATCCCTTTTTTTCCTTTTTGTATGAATTTATGCATGTTTACATAATGAACAAGGCACTAGAACTGTCGCTTCCTAATTCCCTTCGAATGTTGATTTTCAATTTGCACTATTGCAGAAAGACCAGAGTTGTATTCAGGGAGCAGTGCACCAGCACAGGGACACTTCCGTCTTCCTCATAAGGTAAACATTTGCAATCTCATGTTACACTGACCTGCTTCTCTTTTCACTGGGACTAGTTTGTATAGCAGGCGTGAAAATGCGACTAGAGACTTTAATTTTTATCTTTCCATGAAGAAAAAATGATACGGTCATGAACTTCTAATTTGTCGGATTATGATTGTTCATTCCTTATTTTTTATCCCATTTTCATCAACCATCCCTGTATTTTCCACTTGTAAACCGACTCTTAATTCATGGAAGTATTTTATGTTTCCATTAATCAAAAATATTTAAGAAAAAGTATTTGAAAATATTTTGAAGAGTGGAAAAAAGACTAAAAAATATGCGAGTTCTGTTCCAGATGAAAAACATTCAGATAAGAGGTGAATTGAGGATTTTAACAAAATTTTAAAAAATAAAACAAATAAAACACACAAAGCTTTATAGTGACTCAAAAAAGTCTTCACGTCCAATCTCATTGGTTTATCTCCAGTCTAGGATTCGACTAAAAAGAGTGTTTTTCCAAGTGTAGAAACGATAGATCCATAAGCAGTGTCTCTTGAATGCGTAAAAAGTTTTTTTTTTATAGTGATGGATAAAGAGATACAAGATTTGAGATGGATAGGAAATACAAAATTCAAACTAGAGGAAAAAAGGGGGATGGGATAGACTGATAGACCTATTCAAATATAATGAATCTAAACACATCCATATTTTTGATACATATTGTTGGTCTGAAAGGGTTGTCCGCTCAGCTATCTAAGAACCATGTATGATATGATTGAGATGACGCTTTACCTAAATAATTAAGTGGTGAGATGAATGCTAAAGTGGACTCATTGCTTAGTGAAATATGGATCTTGGTCCACTAATGGTTATGATGAATTTTCAAAAAGGGGTCATCATTTTAGTGGGAGCCCATTTAATAAAAGTCCTTATTAAATGGTACTCATCTGATTAAAGCTTCTGTTGTAGATAAATATCATTGTCATCATCAAGCTAAACTTTGTGACCAACCCTTGAAATGAGAAGTTTAATGTAAGCTACTCCTAAGACCGGTTCCTTAAGAAAAGTTCTTAAGCTAGATTGGTGATTTAAGAAAAGTTCTTAATAAAAATTCTATGTGTCTGAACAGTTCCTTTCTTAGTAACCAAGTGTTTAAATTGTTCAACTGGTGAATCCAGATGCTTATGGAAGCATAGAGTGATTTATTTAAGATTTCAATGGCATTAGATGCATAATGACCGAAGGAATCTTAGTCTCCACTCAATATGATTGGGTATGTCAAATTTTAGTCTCATATACTTAATATGGTTGGGCATGTCAAATGATATTCAATATGATTGAATATGTTGATGACTCAATGAGATTAAAAATTTCTTTAAAGCTTTATTGGTTATAGAAATTAATTCTATTATTCTGAAAAATATATGATATCAATTGTATGATTTTCAAAGTGTTGTTGTAGAATGGGGAAACCCACTTACCTTCAAGGTGAGGTGGGGCTCTTCTCTTATAGAATGAAAAAGCGGAATGTACAAGGGAGTATTCCGATGTGAGACTCGGAAATACCCATAATAATACAAAAGAGGGTTTAACACTCCCCCTCAAGCTGGACAGACCCAGCTTGGACAACGAGTCCCACAAAAAAGAATAAGAGAACACTACACAAGACCCATAAATACTCCCCCTCAAGCTGGGTGTCAGATGTGGTGGATCCCCAGCTTGGAACTGAGCGAGGCAAGGCGAGCACCAGGGAGGCCTTTGGTGAAGATGTCAGCAAGCTGGTCTGCCGTCGGAATGTGGCTAAAGCTGACATGGTTGTGCTCCAGGTGGTGGCGAAGAAAGTGACAGTCCACCTCAATATGCTTCGTGCGTTCATGAAAGACGGGATTCGAAGCAATTTTAGTGGCTGCCTGATTGTCACACCAGATGTGAGCAGAAGTCCGCTGAGGAAAACCAAGCTCCTGGAGGAGTTGCCGAAGCCAAAGGATCTCGGTAGTGACGGTGGCCATGGCACGGTACTCAGACTCGGCACTGGAGCGAGAGACGACCGTCTGTTTCTTGCTGCGCCAAGAAATGAGGTTGCCTGCCAAGAAAATGGCGAACCCAGAGGTAGATTTCCGAGTGGCAAGGCAGCCAGCGTAATCAGCATCGCAAAAGGCCTCAATATGCTGATGAGGATGCTGGGAGTAGTGAAGACCACGGGCAGGATCCCGTTTGATGTACTTGGCGATGCGGAGGACAGCATCCCACTGAGATGTGGTGGGATGCTCCATAAATTGACTCACTTTGGCGACCGCACAGGAAATGTCGGGTCGAGTCATGGTGAGATAATTGAGTTTGCCCACCAATCGACGGTACCGCTCGGGATGTGGGTAGAGAGCCGAGGAGGCATAAAGAGACCGTTCACCAGGCTCCAGAGGAGTATCGACCGCAGTGGCCTGAGTCAGCCCAGCATCCTGCAATATATTCAATGCATACTTCCGCTGGCAGAGGGAGATGGTGGCAGAGGAGTAGGAAACCTCGATGCCAAGGAAGTATGTGAGAGGACCAAGATCCTTAGTGTGAAAGTGCTGGTGAAGATGGGCCTTGAGATGGGTGATACCCACAGAGTCGCTGCCGATGATGACGATATCATCCACATAGACGACCAATAAGATGCAGCCATGTAGAGTCGTCCTGTAGAAGACAGTGTGGTCTTTCATACTGCGGGAAAGCCCAAAGTCGTTGACGACCGTGCTAAAGCGGCCAAACCAAGCACGGGGAGACTGCTTGAGGCCGTAAAGAGAGCGGCGGAGACGGCAGACACGAGATTCAGCGCCGGCGGCACAAAATCCGGGGGGCTGCTGTAGATAGATTTCTTCCTCAAGGAAGCCATGGAGGAATGCATTCTTGACATCCAATTGATGAAGAGGCCACCGATGATGGGCGGCGAGAGAGATGAATAGCCGGACAGAGGCCATCTTGGCAACCGGGGAGAAGGTATCAAAGTAGTCAACTCCGTATGTCTGAGCAAAGCCTTTGGCCACAAGGCGGGCTTTGAGGCGATGGAGAGTACCATCGGGATTCAGCCTGACCGTGTAAATCCATTTGCTGCCCACTGCCTGTTTGCCTGCTGGAAGGGGGACAAGATCCCAAGTATGGTTTTCCTCCAGAGCCTGCAATTCATCCCGCATGGCTGCGAGCCACCCGGGGTGAGATTTGGCCTCACCAACTGTGCGAGGTATAGAAACCGTCTCCAGAGCGGACATACCCCTGTAAGAAGATGCAAATAGAGGAGTACTCTGGCAGGAGCGAGTACCTTTCCGTAGGGCAATGGGCAAGTCCGCGGGTGGCGGAGCAGGAGCAGCGGACGAAGCGGGAGCATCAGCGTCACTGGCCGGAACGGGGAATACAGTCGAAGGACGGCGGGAGTAGACCTGACCAAAATGGGTGTCAACAGGGGTTGACGCCGGTGGAGGATGGATGAGGAGAGGAGGACAATCATCGAGGACAGGGTCAGGAGGAGGAGAGGTAGGAGGAGGCAAATTCGGAAGAGGCTGGATGATGAGGGGAAGACAGTCATCAATGGCAGAGTCAGGAGGAGGAGAGGGAAAGGAGAATGGAGAACTTTCCACAAAGGAGACATCTGCGGAGATGACATACCGGCGAAGGTCTGGGGAGAAGCAGCGGTAGCCGCGCTGAGTGCGGGAATAACCAAGGAATATGCAGCGGAGGGATTTGGGAGAGAGTTTGGTGCGGCCAAGGTGAGTGTCACGAACATAACACAAGCAACCAAACACTCGAAAAGGGAGGGAATGAAGAGGGAGAGTGGGGAAAAGAACCCGAAAGGGAGTCTCCCCCTTAAGGATAGAAGAAGGAAGGCGATTGATGAGGTAGGTAGCAGTGAGAATGGCATCTCCCCAAAAAAGCAGAGGCACCTGTCGGTGGAAGATGAGGGCACGAGCAGTCTCTAGAATATGTCTGTGTTTCCGCTCGGCCACGCCGTTCTGCTGGGGTGTATCAGGACAGGAGGTCTGATGAAGGATACCATTTGCCTGGAGAAACTGCCGAAAGGAAGTGGAGAGATACTCGCGCCCATTATCCGAGCGGAGACATTTGACAGAGATAGAAAAACGGTTCTTAATTTCATGGAAAAAGGTTTGGAAGGTGGAAAACACTTCGGAGCGTTCTCGAAGAAGGTAAAGCCACGTCATGCGCGAATAGTCATCAATGAAAGAGATATAGTATTTATAGCCCAAGTGACTCGGAACGGTACACGGGCCCCAAACATCTGAATGAACGAGATCAAAGGGGTGGGAGGCCCGTGTATCCGTGCGAGGAATGTAGGAAGAGCGATGATGTTTTGCAAAGGAGCATGACTCACAATGAAAAGTAGGAGTCCTACTGAAGTCCGAAAACATCTGATGAATGGTGGATGCAGGCGGGTGCCCTAAGCGGGAATGAAGATCAAGTGCCCGAGAAGAGGTAGACGTGCAAGCAATGGGTGTTGGCCCCTCGAACATGTAGACCCCGTCTCGAAGCCGGCCTCGACCAAGTTCCCGGTTCGTAGTCTGCTCCTAAAACACAACACCAGAAGAGGTAAATATGGCCGCACAGTTATAATCCTTAGTCAGTTTACTGATGGAAAGCAGATTAAAGGGACTGCGGGGCACATGTGCCACAGAGGGTAGGTGTATCGAAGGAGTCAGGGAGCATGCGCCGAAGCCCGCTATGGGGATAGTGGACCCATCAACGACGGTGATGGCGGAAGAACCGGCATATGGGCAGTAAGACGTCAACATACCAGCATCACCGGTGAGGTGGTCGGAGGCACCTGAGTCCAGCAGCCATGCAGGGGAGCAATGGCTGACCAAGGCAGTGGGGCAAACAGTACGGGCCAGAGAAGCCGAGGAGGGAGCGGGGCGGATAGAGGCCGGTGGATCATGAGGCCGCCTGAGGTCGGCCATAGACAGGGCCAGAGACGGGAAAAGAGAGGCGACAGTCGAGGACACGTCCCGGACCGCGGGCTGTCCCTGCCGCAGGTGCTGAGATGGTCGGCCATGCAGGACCCAACATCGGGCGATCAGGTGGCCAAACTTGCCACAATGGTGACAAAAGGGACGTGGACGACGTGAAGCACGACCACGTCCCGAGGAGTCCGCCATGGAAGCGTCGGGAGCTGAGGCAGCGGGCTGGCGGGATGATCGGGCGCAGGACGTGCGCGTGCTGGAAGGGCCGCCGGAACGAGGGCGCGCTGCCGGGATGAGGGTGGGCTGCCGGGACAAGGGCGCTCGGCCGGGAGGGTCCGCCGGGACAGAGGCCGAGGGCGCCTGCTAGGGGGAAGGCGGCGGAAAAGGGGGGGGGGGGCGCAGGGCGAGAGCAGCGGGGGGGGGGGGGGCTCGGGAGGCGCGGGGCAGCGGGAGGCGCCAAAGCTGCGGGAGGCGCCGGAGCTGCGGGAGGCGCCGGGCGAGTGTGGCCGGGAGGCGTAGCCGAGGGCGTTCCGCCGGGGAAGAGAGGGCCGTCGGGATGAGAGGGCCGCCGGGAGGGGAGCGGGACGGGAGAGGCCGCCGGAGAGAGGGCGCCGGACTGGAGGGAGATCCCCCGGGAGCCGGGAGCCACGAGCGCGCGGGAGCAGCGGGAGGCGCGGGAGGCGCTGGAGCAGCGGGAGGCGCCGGAGGCGCTGGAGCAGCGGGAGGCGCCGAGAGCAGCGGGAGTCGCGGGAGGCCACGGGACGCAGGGGAGCCGGGAGCCGCGTCGCGCCGGGGAGCCGTGCAGGGAGGAGGAGACAGCCGCGCGGGAGGGCCGACGAGGGTAGGAGCGGCGCTGGAGGGGAGATTCGCCGGAAGGACGCGATCCGGGCAGAACCGGGAGGGCGGCCAGACGAGGCCGTCGCGCGGGGAGAAGCACCGCCGGGAGGCACGGGAGGCGCCGGAGCTGTGGGAGGCGCCGGGTGCAGCAGGAGAGCCGCCGGGAGAATGGAGGGCCGCCGGGAGGTGAGCCGCAGGGGCTGGGCGCGCGGACGGCGGGACTGGCCGGGAGCGCCGCTGGTAGGGAGGGCCGCCGGGAATGGCCTGGCCGGAGAGGAGGAGGGAGGCCCGCCGGGAGGTGGAGGCGTAGCGGGAGGGACGACCGCCGGGAGGAGAGGTGCATCGGGAGGGAGGGCAGGCCGGAAAGGAGCTGGGCAAGAGGGCTGCGCCGGGACAGGAGAGGAGGCCCGCCGGGAATGGCTAGGGCAGTAGGGAGAGAGGCGGGGCCGGGAGGACGCCGGGAATCCGCAAGGGAGGGAGGGTTCGGGATAAAAATCCCTCTGATACCATGTAGAATGGGGAAACCCACTTACCTTCAAGGTGAGGTGGGGCTCTTCTCTTATAGAATGAAAAAGCGGAATGTACAAGGGAGTATTCCGATGTGGGACTCGGAAATACCCATAATAATACAAAAGAGGGTTTAACAGTTGTAAACATACAAAAGGTCAGAAGTTAAGAATTGGAGCTTGAAGGTTGCTTTCAAGTAATGGAGCAAAGGAGTTGGTGCATTGATAACTTGGATGCATCAAGCTTGGATAAACTTGTCATAAGATGTGTATTTTATCTCATCTAGCTCTTGAGAAGATCATGTAAATGATGGTTATTTAAATGAAATGAGATGAGTGTTTTTAATACACATGATTTATGATTTTTTTAATTCTATAACATGCTTTAAGGGGAGACTAAAATGGCTTGTTCTGGTTAGAGAATTTATCCTATTATTATCTATGGAACTGTTCCGACAATATGATTGAATTTAAAGAACGTTTACGCGATATTCTCAAAGTGTTGGGAATTTATATGAACTAGACATATGATGTTTAGGATCTAAAGTGTTGTATAGAGTGTGTAAGTACAAAAGTTCAAACCGGAAGAAGAAAATTTGGTTGAAAAGTTCAACAATGTTTCTTTAAGAACCCAATCAAGGTTATTGAAACCTGGGGTTGTCACGAAGGAATAGTAATAATTCAATATGATTGGATTATCCAAGATATATACCTGAAGGAGTTTGTGAAACTCCATAAAATGTCCATATCAGGTATGAATGCTATAAAAATTAATTCTTCGATTTTGAAGGGTATGTGATACCGAATGTGTATTTTACAAAATGTTGTAAATATACAGGGGTTCAAAATCAAAGGAATAATTGATCGAGTTTGTAGTTTATATTCATTAGATGAAGTAAATAGTTACTACATTGAGGATTTGAATCTAAAGGATATTATCAAGCTCAAATGAATCTAAGTAAAAGATTTGCATCTTCATCTCATTTCTCTTGTGTGATAAGAGAAAATATTCGACAACAAAGAGTTGTTATTAACAATATGATATAATCAATTGTATACACATGGTTTATGATTCATCAATTTCTATAACATGTTTTGAGAAAATGATATGGATAAAAGTGTTCTATCCAGGATAAAATGTGTAGAATGATAAAATAGGAGAAACCCGAACTCCCAAGGTGTACTCTCTAAAGGAGCCCTTGAGGTTCTTTTATAACAAATAATTAAGACCACACCGGGCCTTAAGTCCGATGTGGGATGCAGTCTCCAACACCCCCCCTCAAGCTGGACATACCCAGCTTGATTACAAAACAAGACGAAATATAAAGAAACAAGCAATGATCGTAACTTCCCCTCAAGATTGCAGCTCCTCCTCAGGATGATGGATGAATGATGTTGCGGGCGCAGAAGAAACCACATAGACCGGGCCGGTTGACGGAGCGCCAGGAATGCCGCACTAGTGGGGCCGGTCGATGAGACGTTGGGAGATCCACACTAGCATCGGGAAAGCTGCACTTACGGGGCCGGCGACGGGAGGCGTGGATTCCGCATAATCGTTGCGGAATCTGGTGGCGCCAAAGGGCCCGGATTCAAGGCGGTCGGGGTGTTGCGCCACGGTGGAGGAAGTGTGAGGGCTAGCCGGCGGACACGGAGGCGGCCGTCGGGAGTCGTCAGGAGATGCCGGGGAAGGAAGCCGTTGCCGGGAGGAGATCCGTTGTCCGCCGCGTCCATCGCGGGAGGGAAGGCCGCGTCGGGAGGAGGTAGATCCTCCGCCTCGGGTCGTCAGCCGTCGAGCGCACCAGGGAGCCGCACGCAGGGAGCCGCGCAAGGAGGCGGGAGCCTCGCTGGGAGGGACAACCGAAGTAGGGAGGGATCCGCCGGGAGGCCGCCTGGGAATCGAGCTCGGAGGGGTGGCGGCAGAAAATAAACCTAGCCCTACATGAGGGGCCGCCGCCCCCCACGGGGGGAAATTATGAGAAACCCTAGACGGGGAAAATAAAATGGGAGGAAGGGCTCGGGATTAGGTTCCCTCTCATACCATGTAGAATGATAAAATAGGAGAAACCCGAACCCCCAAGGTGTACTCTCTAAAGGAGCCCTTGAGGTTCTTTTATAACAAATAATTAAGACCACACCAGATCTCAAATCCGATGTGGGATGCAGACTCCAACAAAATGTTTATCAAAGTATTTGTTAAAATATGTGGGAATGTGTTCCCACCGCCCATCGGTGGTTTATTTTAATAAAATCTTCTTTTCAAAAAAAGAAATGTTCCAATAAAATACCATATATGATATTTTTTATTTGTTAAATGTTCCTACTAAAATGGAAATAAATGTTATTTCCTAACACAAAAGGTTTTGTGTTTATTAGCAAGATATTTTGAAAAGAATATAGTTTCTAAGAGGCTAGTGAGAGTATATTTGGATTGACAGAAGTTCAAAGTTAACAAATAAAAGATTACATCAGTCTAAGTTTAAATTGAATTTTACTTAATATCCTAAGAGAGTTAGGATGTATTAGTAAACAATAATGTAAGTAGTAACATTATTTCAAGGAAAATTTTTGGTGGAATATTGTTCCAAGGATAATAATGACGAACTTAGAAAGAGTTCTAAGTAGATAACAGAAGTTGACATCGTAACATTTGATGTTTTGAAGTTAAGAAGTTTGAATATGTTCAAGAAGTTGAACAGTTAAAAATATGATTTCAAAATCTCACTATTATTCAAATTGACTTTCTTTATAGATGTTTCTCACTAAAGAGTTAGTGAGAGTATTTTATCAGATGGTCACACAGAGATGTGACAGGGATTACATATGATGTAATGTGTTAACAAAATTTAGAAAGTGTAGCAAACATAAGGCTGATCCGACGGTTTATCATATATGATATGTTCAACTGGTGCTTATGTGGGGTTTGTTAAATATTCTTAAAGAGTTTAAGAATATTAAAATGTATCAAATTGAAAGGCAACATCCATTTTATCATTCTTTCACGTTGGCTACATAAATGTATCTATAAATAAACATTTCGTGAAGTGTAATAATAATTGACCTATCAAAAGTATGACTTTGAGTTTATCCCTAACCGATGTTCTTCATGAAGTATTATAGGTCATAATAAAATGTTAAGGTTAACGTGAGTAAGATTCTTGTATAGAGAAACAAAATATGCTCATGAGGCACAAGACAAAGAATAGAATTTTTTGTGTGCGCTGAATGATCCACTAAGTATACCGCATGGAGTGTCATACAAATGTCTTTGGTATACTAGGGGTGCATGAATTATATTTGAGTCCCCACTACCTGTGGTTGGCGTGATACCTAACATGAGAACCTTAATACTTTGATATCCTACTTACGCAAGTTTAAATATTGTCTTAGCTAATACGGGGGTGGTTGTTGGGTATGTTGTCGATCATGTTGTTGGTTGAAGCTTAACCAAGATGAGATTTGTCTTCTTGTATGACGAGTATGACCTTAGGACCCTCGATTGAGATAGACTATGGGAGTGTGCGGCCACACCTAGATATTGTATATCTATTCGGATAAGGGACATGTGATGCGTTTATCCATAAGGATGAATGACATGTGGTGCATTTGTAAGAACCCGGTTCTTACTTTGAGGTACGGGTTTCTTTTTTTCTTTTTCCTTTGAGTTGTTTTCGAGAAAACAAGGGAAATTTGAGAAAAATACTGGAATTAAGGGTTACACGCCGTGTAATTCTATGAACACGCCGTGTAGTATGGCCGTGTATGAATGGAATACATGATGTGTGGGCATGTAGGCGAGAAAGAGGAAAAACCAACTACATGCCGTGTACTTTCTAGTACACGCCGTGTAGTCATGTCGGCAGGTCCTGGAAAGTAAGTCGGCGGAAATAGCCGCCAAATGAACAGTTAAATGATATACACGCCGTGTATATGGACTTACACGCTGTGTATTTTGTGTTTTTCGCTTAAAACGGGCAGTAGCCTCTCCATTTCACGGAATGGACAGGGGACTCGTCGAGTTGATGAACAAGCAACGCCAGAACTTCGATCCCTTCCCGATTGAGCATCCGGACACCGTTTCGATCGCCGTCGGTCTTGTTTGAACCCAATTGGTAAGCTCTCGATTACTCTTGAGCCGTTCTTCCTAATTTATGTTCTCGAAGAAGTTATTTAAGGTTGAGCGTTTACCTTTGTTTCGTATATCTACTCCGTTCTAGCTTGAATTGGAGGTCGAGGCTGGACGAGGAGAGTCATACTACGACGAGGTAGGTGGTCTTGTGCCTCTCGTTAATTGTCGAGATGTTTATATGTGCCGTTGTGCTACACGCACCTAATGTTGTTTTGGTAATTAATTCAATGAATTAAAGCATGTTTGGCTTTGTTGTTTTATTAAGGGCCACCCCATGGGTGCGTTTCCCTCGGATAATTATTGTTTAGCCATTTCGGCCTAGGATGTCTATGGGCATGCTTTCATTTCCCTTGTAGGGTTGTTTAAAATGAACTTGGTTATTATATGGAATTGTAATTGCGATAAAATTGTAAGTGTTTTGATTATGGCTTTGGGATTGTGTTTACCCCTTTGCCTATGTTGTGGTTTTGACTTGTTTAAGCAGTGTGGAATGCTTTATTGAATTTTCATGATTACTGGTAAATAGCATTGGGTGACACATGGGTTCAGCTTAGAACACCGTGAACGGACTCGCATGACTATTGTACCTTGCACCTTGGGCGACACATGAGTTCAGCTTAGAACGCCATGGACGGACTCGAGAGGCTTTTGAATTATATGTCATTAGTGACACTTGGGCTCCCTAGTAGGACCGCCAAGGACGAAGTAAATTCACATGATCTTATAATACACCTAGAGTGACACCCGGGGCTTCCTTGTAGGACTACTAAGGACGAACTCACATGAACTTATACCAACGTCTAGAGTGACACTCGGGGCTCCCATGTAGGACCACTGAGAACGGACTCGCAGGATGTCAGTAGAATTGCATCTGAAGTGATACTTGAATTCCAACTTAGGAATCTCAAGAATGGACTCAGGATATAATTAAATAATGGAATATAATGAATTGTGACGTCTGCCAAGCTAAAACACAAGCTTGGATTGAGTCTTCACTTACTTGTTTAGAAGGTCTTCTGAGACTTTTGTTGTGCTTTGCTACGGGGAATGTTGGGCTTAGGCCGGATTCCGAGACTTAAATATCTCTGGTAATTAAGTTGCTAATGAACATAATGAACTTTATAAATGAATGCCAGTACATGTAGGGATTGTTTACTTTTGAGTACTTTCTAGTTTACTGCAATTCCTTTGAACACTATTGTTGCATATACTCACTGACAGATTGGCACCGACCTTGGGTGGTTGCCTACTGAGATTTATTTCTCACATCCTGTTTGGATCATGTTTTTGGGCCCAAACAGACTGTTGCTGCAGGTGTCGATAGGGGCAAGGGCTCTTTTTCAGGTACTTGATTGCTGCTCAGTAGCAAGAGAGCATGAGACCAAACCAAGGCTTGCGATGCTACTGAGTTTCATTTTGTGTTACCGTACTTTGGTATTGTATTGTACTTGATTGCAGTGTATCCTGTTTTCGTTGTTTTCCTTAGAACATGTGACATGCTGCATCATTATGATATTATATGACCTCTGGTTATCTTTATCTTTTAGTCTTCCATTGTTTACTTCAGTTATTCTTATTTCTTATTTCGATGTGTTACACTCTGCCAATGAGGGCATAGTTTCCCCACTATCACACCCTAGATCCTCGCTGTTAGTCGACAGCCTCTGGTATTTGGGGAAATGCGCTTGAGGCCATGTGACTAATCGGGTACGGAGCACCTTTTAGTGGCATCCGGATCCGGAACGTTACAAAGTGATATCAGAGGTGTTTCTTTTTTGGTTTGCTTTACTATTTGGCGACGATATAAAGGATATGAAATTTGGTAATTAGCTGTGCCTGGAAGTAGCTACCCCGTGTACAGGGAAAATCCTAATTGCCTCGAATTAAATTGTGCTTTTGGATTTTGAGCTATTACAGTTGATTTGATTTCACCGTTGGGTGACACACTCGTATTTGTGCTGTTAATATTGATCTCATTGTTGGTTCTATTGTGTTGCAACCCAATGAGATGAGGGTATATCATCTCATTCATCATATAGACACTTGTTAGAAATCACTTGCCATGCCATTTAGGCAACATTACTTATTGCATGTTGTTGTGATAGATGCCGTGCTAGAGATGCATGTTGTTGTGATAGTACCTTGATAGATGTGCCTGCTGTTGTGATGGGTGTATTGGTATGTGATATGGTTCAATTGGGATGGACACCAAGCTTTGATCCCTGAGGTGTATGTGTTGCAGAATCGTCGGGAGACACAACGACAGAAACGAGGAAAAACGAAAGAAAGAAAACAAATGACACAACGATTTACGTGGTTCGGGAAAAATCCCTACGTCCACGGGAGAGGTAGAATTTCACTATGAGTCGGAAGCACAAAATTACAGAGGATTTCAGTAGTGAAACCCTAGCCCGAAATGGGCTACATATGAAGAAGACGGTCCACTGTTCTGAATAGTAGTCCGTGTTGCAACAGTGATCGGCGGCTCACTTTGTCAAAAGTGCTACAATGTCTGCCGACTGGAAGTCAAAAGCGCTACAGTGAAGTTGACCCCGAAGTCCGCACCGCTACAGTGCCTGTCGGTGTCGGTCGGTCAGCTCCGCGACAGTTGCGGGCCACAAGCATTCGGCCCAACCGGATCGGGCAACACCAATCCAGCAATATGGGCCCTCTTGGATCGGAATTTGGTGGATTATGTTTCGGCCATGTGATATAGATTGTGTAGTTATGTTTTGTATGTGGATGCCAAAATTTGATTCGTGGGGAGTATGGACCTCCACAGATCGGAAATTGGCATACCACTGGTTGGTTTTTCTGCTTAAAGGGGTTTTTTGGGCAATCTGGAGTTTCTGTCCTAAAAAACCCAGTTTATACGGCGTGTAGTTTAGCCTAACACGCCATGTGTTCTTCCTGTTCGGGGAAGATGGTGTTCCATGTTTTAAGATGTGCACGACATGTACCGTAAGTACACGTCGTGTGGAAAGTGACCTTGTATCCGGCCGTGTGAGAAGGAACATGGGATGGTGTGTTTCGCAAGTACACTACCGTGTACTTTCGGTACACGCTGTGTGGGCTTACTCAGGCAGAACCCATGTGAATCTAGCTGTGTGGGAGTACATGGCCAGGAGGGGAGACTTGTGTACACGTGGTGTACGCGTCTAACACGCCGTGTACCTGGGGGTTGATACACGCCCAAGCCGGCGAGACTACACAAACATATAAAGACTTAGGGGTATACGCCGTGTATGGTTTTTACACGCCGTTTAGTCCCTTTTTGAGAAACTTTGAGGGCCTTTTCCTATTTCGTTTTGGCACTCTTGAACGGCAAACCTTGACAATGAGCTCGAACTGAGACGTGTGCTTGACCATGCAGAGTCATGCCACCACGACGACCTCGAGTTGTAAGCCAAGAAAGTGGCGATGATCATACCCCGGAGGTGGTAGACTATGGGCTACCAGTGGATCCTCTAGACGTGCCAATCGTGGCACCAACTGTTATACCGGATGCAGGTGCAGATGGACAGTTCCGTGAATGCCTAATGAGGTTTATGCAAACTTTTCAGGGAGCACCACAGCCTGCCACGTCTATAGCAGAGGTGACGCGAGTGTTCCAGCAGCAGCATCCGCCTACTTTCTTAGGGGATGACGGACCACAAGCTGTAGAGTCATGGCTGGAGGTCGTTCTATCTATCTTCGAGCACTTGGAGACGCCTTTTGAGAGGAGGGTCAAGCTCGTGACATATATGCTGCGTGATTCTGTCAAGAGATGGTGGGATGTTACCACTCAGGCAGGGCGTCATCAGGATATGACATGAGAAGACTTTCAGGCGACCTTCTATGATTATTATTTTCTCGAGACGCTGAGGGCTGACCGAGCCTGGGAGTTCATGCACCTGGAGCAAGACACACTGTCGGTAATGGATTATTCTGCCCGGTTTACTGAGCTTCAGTGTTTTGCAGTTATTTTGATGGGTGATGACGTATCGAAAACTAGACGATTCGACGATGGTGAATGTCTTCAGGTTGCCTTCAGTCTCTGCTATCGTGAATTGGACGCTGATCACCGAGCGCAATCTGCGGGAAGCTAGTGGTGCGAGCCAGGGCGGTTCGACACCAATTTTTGGTACTGTCTCAACCGACAAGATGAAGCGTCGTCTAGAGTTCTCTCGCGGAGACAATAGCAGTCAAAACCTTTCTTCCGATAATCAGGTGAGGTGGTACCACTGCGGTAGGCCGGGGCATACGAGGCCTCAGTGCACGAAGGACCCAGTTGAGTGCCGAGCTTGCGGCCGGATGGGCCATCTACAACGTTTCTGCAGGATGTTTCCACCAACATCTAGTGAGAGAGGGTCTGTACCAACTCCCTGTTTAGGAGCAGGGTCTGTAACTTCTCCTCAGACAGGTAACTAGAGTACATCAGGGCGTTCAGGCCGAGGTGGTGGTCGTGGCCGTGGTAGCCAGACCCCAGGATCTCAGCGACAGCAGGGCGGGTCGACTCAGGGTAGCCGGGCTGTGTCACAGGGCCGCGGTACAGGCCAAACATATGCAGTGCAACAGACCCAACAAGAGCAGGATCCCGAACCTTCTACTATCAGAGGTACTATTCTAGTCGTCTCTGTTTTATCTTCTGCACTTTTCGATACAGGTGCTTCTCATAGTTTCATTCATATCAGTTTCCGTTGTGGAGAGCCTTGGGCTCTGTGTTTTTACTTTTGACGACGTTATAACGCTAGACATTTCGTTAGGAATAAGAACGATAGGTGTGCGTCAGTGTAAGGAGTGCCCCCTTGAGGTTAGTGGGTGTCACTTCTTTTGGGATCTCTGTCTTGGAGATGACCGACTTTGATGTTATACTCGAAATGGACTGGTTAGGCTCCTTTCAAGCCTTTGTTGATTGCTATCGCCGCAGGGTGAGTTTTACGTCACCAGAAGGCGGATCGTTTCTACATAAGGATGAATGGGATGTCCAGGCGAGCCGAGCTGGACCAGAGCATAGTGGGTTGGGCGAGATGACAACCCAGATTGCGAGTTTATATTTGGATGACTAGGAAACATGTCTGACAGATTTTCCTCCAGTGGTTGATCGTTTTAGGGACGTTTTCCCGGACGACTTCTCATGCTTACCTCCGGTCATCGAGGTAGAGTTCGCTATCGAGCTAGTGCCAGGAGCCGCACCGATATCCATTCCTCCTTACAGGATGACTGCGATGGAGTTGAAAGAGCTCAAGAGGTGGTTGACAGATCTAGAAGCTAAGGGTTTTATCCGACCCAGTACTTCTCCTTGGGGTTACCGGTCCTTTTCGCGAAAAAGGCGGACGGTACCCTTAGGCTATGCGTGGATTATCGAAAATTGAACCAGTTGATGGTTAAAAACCGATATCCCTTGCCACAGATAGACGACCTGTTTGATCAGCTTCGAGGAGCTCGAGTGTTCTCAAAGATTGACTTAAGGTCAGGATATCACCAGGTGCGTGTTCGACCGACAGACATACCTCGTACAACCTTTCGTAGTAGGTATGGTCTATATGAGTACCAGGTTATGCCGTTTGGTCTCACGAACGCACCATCAGTTTTCATGGCACTGATGAACCGAGTGTTCCATCCTTACCTAGATTCTTTTGTGGTGGTTTTCATGAACGATATCTTGGTGTATTCTCACAATCGACACGACCATGCCAAACACCTTGAGATCGTTTTGAATACACTGAGAAAACATCGGTTATATGCTAAGCTCGTAAAATGTCACTTTTGGATGGGTTAAATTTACTTCCTGGGTCACGTCATCTCAGAGACAAAAGTATCAGCGGACCCAGAGAAGGTGAGAGCAGTAGTTATCTGGAAGCAACCCAAGAACGTTTTTGATGTGCAGAGTTTTTTGGGGCTAGTTAGTTACTCAGACGTTTTATACAGGACTTCTCACGCTTGGTAGCGCCGCTGATGGGCTTGACTAAGAATAGTGTGAAGTTTGTGTGGTCAGATTTTTGTGAGACAACCTTTTAGGAGCTGAAAGGGCGTTTGACTTCAGTGTCGATACTGATGTTGCCAGATCCGGGCAAGAGTTACACCGTATACTGTGATGCATCAGGTATTGGGCTGGGAGCAGTGCTTATGCAAGGGGATCGAGTTGTTGCGTATGGGTCTCGGCAGTTGAGGTCACATGAGAGGAATTACCCTATGCACGATTTGGAGTTAGCTGCGGTTGTTCATGCCTTGCGCTGCTGGAGACATTACTTATTGAGAGAGCATTTTGTGATGTACACAGATCATAAAACCCTCAAGTACATCTTTACTCAGCGTGATCTGAATTTGAGACAACGAATGTGGGTGGATATATAAGGCCCCAGCCTTAAACATTACTTAATATTGAATTAAATGAATAATTCACATTGAGGATCTTTTCTGGTTTAGAGTTTTAGAGAATTAGAACATAACTATTACATCTCAAAAGATTTACAAAGTAGACACTTCTACCAAGTTTCCATAGAATAAAAAAAACTCTTAAAAAGAAACATGTCTAGTTCCATGTTTTATATAGCATGACATTGCCTTGATCCCATCCTTGACCTTATTCCACATTAAGTCCTGTGAAAAACATTTTAAAAAAACTTGGGGTGAGCATAAAAAGCTCAGTAAGGTATACACAAAGAATGAAAACTGTTAGTTTTTCAAACATCAAGTAAATCATGTATACTTTATCAAAGTAATACCTTCACCTTCATGAAGTAGTAAAAAACTCTTCACTGAATAAAATATCATTACTTACCTTTTTGTAACCAAAGGATTACCATAAAACCCTTATAAAGAACACATAACATATATAAAGGTAACTTGGGACATAAACATACTTAAGTGGAATAACCATACGGTCGACTTCCACACATATCACTTAATGGAATAGCCATACGGCCAACTTCCATACATACTTAATGGAATAGGCATACGGCCGACTTCCATACCCAATGCATTGGAGGTTATAACGTAACCACCCGTCCTGGTATTCACGGCACCACCCGTCATATGGTTTATCACGTAACCACCCGTTAAAATGTCCAAGTACCAATATAAAATCATAAAACATAAAACCAATATAAAGGAATGATAACATTTCCACATTTCAATCACAATATATCATAAATATATTGACATAATAGAATCCTTTATCAAAACCATTTTCAATACCAAAATACATAAAAGAGTATATGGTATTTATTTTATTTTAAAAACATTACGGCTTGTTGAGGAAGCCAAAGACCAAATAATACTCGCGGCGGCGGAAAAGGTCGTTGTCACCGCGTACGTAAAAAAAACATTCCTTTTTGTCGTTTAGTAAAACGCTTCGTAGAAAAAGATTCCTTTTGTATAAAAGTAAAAGTCAAAGGGGTTTATACACCGTATAAAAGAAAGTTGTGTATAAAACGAAATATGCCTCAATGAAAGGAGATTGAGACGTAGTCCTTTACCTCGGGTCCGACTTGACTCGATCGTTCTTTAACGTCCTAAATAATAAACTTGAGTTAATTTCTACTTGCTTAAGAACCTTTTTCAAGCTTATTATTCCTTTTATATCACTTATTTCCATGTTATAAACATTATGTAATCATTAAGTTAATAATGTTTGTTTTGTCGGTATTTGGTTCTTAAGTCGAAAGTGGACTTCTTACAATTACATGTTGTTCGTGTGGTCAAAGGTTCTTTATATCCAGAATGAAATTCCTGATTTGGATAGCATATATATCATATATATCCAGCATATACATGTATTTATAATATTACATAATCATTTAGAGGTAAGAAATGAAATGCACCGTTCATGGAGACGGTAAGCCGTACGTACGCATGAACGCTACTTTCATTTCTTTGTCATATTAATGGAATTAAAACTAAATGAGAGGAGTGTATTTTAATTCCAGAATTATATTCATCATTTAGATGTATCATTCATTATATATATCCATTATATACATGTACTTTTAATAGTACATTACATTTGGGGATAAGAAATGAAATGCATCGTTTATGGAGACGGTAAGCCGTATGTACGCATGAACGCTACTTTCATTTCTATCTCATACTTTAATGGAAAGAAATAATAATGATATAGAGGTATATTATAATTCCAGTATAACATCATATATAATAACTTTAAATCTATCCTTTATACGTCCCACATATGACATTAACGAATCACATCACTTTGAGGGGGCGGTAGTCCGCACTTCCTTAAATGAAGATATCGTGTTTACCCATAATGGAAACTATAAAGGTATGCCCAAAATGAAAAATACAGAAGCTTAAGGAAAACATAAACATATTATATATCATATATAAATATAGTGTCATCTTAATGGCCACCTTTAAAGGTGTTAAAAGAATGTTGAACAATCATCGTTTCGGGAGGCAGAAATTCGCCATCCACGGAAACAGTATGTTCTTTAACCATTAGATGTAGGTGTGTGTAAGTGTAGCTCGAATCCTTCTTATAACAACATCCTAGTATATTGAGGATACTGGAGTTGTTACAAAAGAAAAGAATAAAAAGAGTTTAGGGGGTTGGAGAAGCAAAATAAAACAAAAGGACTCAAAAGAAGACATTACCTTAAAATCGGGTAACTCTCTTAGATTTGAGCTCAAAGGCTTACTTGGGAAGACTTCTGCCCAAAGTGAGGCTTCAAGGAGTAAGGGAGGGATGTGGAGAGCCAAAATGGGCAGAGGTTGGCCGAGCCAAAGGCTTTGGGAGTGTGGGTAAGGAGGTAGAGGTGGGGGCCTTTTATAAGAGGAGAGGAGGGGCACTCTTGGAAGGTAAAGAAAAGTCACTTTATTTTAAAATGGTATTCGGATTTAAGAGGTCCCACATTGATGTGTTTCGAGGATAAGGTGATAAGGGTTCGAAATCCACCCATCCAATAGGTTTTGGCCATGTGTAGGTTTTAGATTTTACATTATCTTTCCATTTTATTTAAATTGTTAAATAATGAGGTCATCGCTGCATCATCATGATGTCATAAATAATTTAATTTATTTAATGTCTAAAAATTATAAAAAAAATATCATGATGTAGGAAATCTTTTTAGCTTTCTAATGAATATTTATAGTCAAAAATCTGACTTGTATAACCTCATGTAAAAATTGTTTTATTAAAACATCTCATGATGTAGGAAATCTTTTTAGCTTTCTAATGAATATTTATAGTCAAAAATCTGACTTGTATAACCTCATGTAAAAATTGTTTTAGTAAAACATCTCATGTGTGTGTCATTTTTACTTTAACATTAAATAAAAAGTTATTTATGTCATTTCCCAACAAAAGTGGCTCCATGGGGTCCCCAAGTTGACCCATGGCTTGTCTTGGTCGGTTATGACACATCTAATAAGGGTAGGACATGTGTCAAAGTATTTTCATTTTATTATAATATCATTTTTGCCTTAAATTGCACTAATTACCTCTAATCACGATTAAGAACTTAAAAGTTACTATTCACCAAAAAATTATTTTAATCTCATTGAACCACATTTTACTTCTTAATGACAACCATGTATGTCGGATTTTTGAAATTCAAAACACAGAAGTGACAAAGTTTCATTTAAACAAAAAAATCAGTTTCTTTAACTAGCACTTAGTGATTTCACTATTCATCAAAAATTGAAGTTTTTCAGAAAAATACCAAAACTTCACCCTAAGCTATATTTGATATTCCGAATTCAAAAATGAAGTCCATTTTACAAAATTCACAACATATAAGTTGCATTAATTAATTTAATAATTAATTCCCGCTGTCAGAGCAAATAGCGTGTTTTTATGAAACAATAAGTATCAAAAGATTGACACTAGTTTAAGTCCGATTTCAAAGTGAAATTAATTCAACGACCACTATTGGATTTAATGGTAAAAATATATTCTAATTTCACTTTAAAACCAATTCAAAAGATAATCTAAGCATCTTAAAAAAATAGATTAAAAAGAGGTTTTGAATTAAAATACAACATTTTACACTATTCATTAAAAAAATGAACTTTATCGGAAAGATACCAAAAATTTACACAAAGTAAATTTTGATGTCTCGATTCTAAAGAAGAGTTATATTTGGTCCAATAGAATTTATAAGATCGATCAAAACTATATTTAATGATGGTTCGCCGTTAAAAGGTGATAAGTGGACCTTTCGTGAAAATTAGAGTATATAAGCCTAAAATTGAATTCTTTTCGTATTTTAAGCCTTTATCCTTTATTAGATAAATGTAAAAACATTTAACAAACATATATAATCATATTTTAGTTATTTCTATCCATTCCCGCCAGTACAACGACTACGTGTTAACTAACATTTAAAATAATATTATTTTATTACTAGTGTGCAACGTACGATTTCAAAGAAACTCTTTGTTGCGTATCGGGTACGCTATCGAACATAGCAACCCCTTTAAAGTAAAATTAATATTTAATTCGCAAATATTAATAAATATGAAAATGTATTATTCTTTATTTACCTGGGATGTTACAGGATACCTTTAGTCTTTTGATTTTGAGCTTACCTATACGCCTAACAAAGAAAATGCAGTAGCTGAAGCACTGAGCAGGAGGACTCAGATATAGGCAGTGCAGAAGGTCAGTGGTGAGTGGAAGCTAATGACGTTCTCTGAGATGCATTCGGAGGTGCACAACAGCCAGAGACAGACTTTCCTTTCATCTTTAGCTGTTACCTCTACCCTACTAGACAAAGTTAGGATGAGACAACTATCAGCTTCTGAAGGCCTAGTTCTACGGGAGAGTATGGCAGGTGATGACCCTCCTCCTGGTTGTACAGTAGGCGCAGATGAGATCCTGCGTATCCATGGACGTGTTTGGGTTCCAGTGGGCATACGCGAGGAGCTGATGCGGGATTTTCATGCCTCTGTATGGGCAGTGCATTCTGGTGTCACCAAGATGTATCGGGATTTACATCGTCAGTATTGGTGGCTAGGTATGAAGAGAGACGTAGCTGGTTTCGTCATGAGATGCTCCACCTGTCAGCAGGTGAAGGTGGAACACCAAAAACCAGCAGGACTTTTACAACAGCTACCCATTCCTAAGTGGAAATTGAATGATGTTGCAATGGATTTTGTGATGGGTTTACCGAGGTCGCCTCGAGGGAATGATGCCGTATGAGTTGTTGTTGACAGGCTCACGAAGGTTGCACATTTCTTACCGATCAAGGAAACCTTAAGTGTTGATGAACTTGAGAGGTTGTACATCCGTGAAATTGTACGACTGCACGGGGTCCTGCATTCTATCGTTTCAGATAGGGACGCTCGGTTTACTTCTTGTTTTTGGCAAGGGCTACAGAGGGCTTTAGATACACAGGTGCTTCTTAGCGCAACTTACCACCCCCAGACAGATGGCCAGTTAGAGCGCACAATTCAGGTGCTGGAGGACATGCTTTGGGCATGCGTTCTGGATTTCGGGGGTTCTTGGGAGAAACACATTCCCCTGGTTGAGTTCGCCTATAATAATAGCTTCCAGGCTACTATTTAGATGACGCCATATGAGGCTTTATATGGAAGGCCATGCCGATCACCCCTGTGTTGGTTGGAGGCAGGAGAGACAACTATGCTGAGACCACGTCTCGTACATGAGACATCTGAGCAGGTCCAGTAGATTCAGAAACGGATGGCTACCGCACAGTCTAGTCAGAAATCATACGCCGATCGCCATAGATGACCTTTGGAGTTCGAGGTCGGGGATCGAGTTTTCCTACGTGTCGCACCGAGGTTGGGACACAAGAGGATCATGAGACAGAGTAAGCTTTCACCGAGGTACGTCGGTCCGTTCGAGATTCTGGAGAGAGTCGGGACGGTTGCCTATCGGTTACAGTTACCTCAGAGGTACCGAGCCATGCATGACAGCTACGCCGCTATCACTCAGATCCGTCTCACGTTTTTCAGCCGGAGGAGGTTGAGCTTCAGGTTAATGCATCCTTTGAGGAACATCTAATTCGTATAGTTGACAGGAGCACGAAGGTTCTCCGAGCCCGGTCAGTTCCTCTCGTACGGGTGCTATGGAAGCACGACCGAGTACATGTCTACTCCGTTCTAGCTTGAATCGGAGGTCGAGGTTGGACGAGGAGAGTCATACTACGACGAGGTAGGTGGTCTTGTGCGTCTCGTTAATTGTCGAGATGTTTATATGTGTCGTTGTGCCGCACGCCCATGTTTAGGGTGTCGTCTTGAAAGGAAATTGATCCTTGTTATTACCTAATGTTGTTCTGGTAATTAATTCAATGAATTAAAGCATGTTTGACTTTGTTGTTTTATTAAGGGCCACCTCGTGGGTGCGTTTCCCTTGGATAATTATTGTTTAGCCATTTTGGCCTAGGATGTCTATGGGCATGCTTTCGTTTCCCTTGTAGGGTTGTTTAAAATGAACTTGGTTATTATATGGAATTGCAATTGCGATAAAATTGTAGTGTTTTGATTATGGCTTTGGGATTGTGTTTGCCCCTTTGCCCATGCTGTGGTTTTGACTTGTTTAAGCAGGCTGGAATGCTTAATTGAATTTTCATGATTTACTGGTAAATAGCATTGGGTGACGCATGGGTTCAGCTTAGAACACCGTGAACGGACTTGCATGACTATTGTACCTGGCACCTTGGGTGACGCATGGGTTCAGCTTAGAACACCGTGAACGGACTTGGGAGGCTTTTGAATTATATGTCATTAGTGACACTTGGGTTCCCTAGTAGGACCGCCGAGGACGGACTAAATTGACATGATCTTATGATACACCTAGAGTGACACTCGGGGTTTCCTTGTAGGACCACTGAGGACGAACTCGCATGAACCTATACCAACGTCTAGAGTGACACTCGGGGCTCCTATGTAGGACCACTGAGAACAGACTCGCAGGATGTCGGTAGAATTGCATCTGAAGTGATACTTGAATTCCAACTTAGGAATCTCAAGAACGGACTCAGGATATAATTAAATAATGGAATAAAATGAATTGTGACACGTCTGCCAAGCCAAAGCACTAGCTTGGATTCAGTCTTCACTTGTTTAGAAGGTCTTTTGAGACTTTTGTTGTGCTTACTTTGCTACGGGGAATGTCGGGCTTAGGCTAGATTCTGAGACTTAAATATCTCAGGTAATTGAGTTTCTAATGAACATAATGAACTTTATAAATGAATGCCAGTACTTGTAGGATTGTTTACTTTTGAGTACTTTCTAGTTTACTGCAATTCCTTTGTACACTACTGTTGCATATACTCAATGACAGATTGACACCGACTTTGGGTGGTTGCCTACTGAGATTTATTTCTCACACCCTGTTTAGGTCATGTTTTTGGGCCCAAACAGACTGTTGCTGCAGGTGTCGATAGGGGCAAGGGTTCTTTTTCAGGTACTTGATTGCTGCTTAGGTGTCGATATGGGCAAGGGCCCTCTTTCTGGTTGAACGTGTGGTTTGCCTCTTTACTTTTTAGTTGACATTGTTATACTCATGTACACCCTAGAGGTTTTGCATGCTTGATTTACTTTTTAGATGTTGCATCTTTTTATTATTGTTCATTTGCACTTCTGCATTGAGATGGTCGGGTGTGTGCGTACATGTACTTTAAGCAAATGCCTCCCATTTAGGTTATGTCTTTCGGCGCTTGTCGCCACACCCTGACATATGGAGCTGGGTTTGGGGTAGTTGCGCCTCGAGCTCCGGTTAGGGTCGGGGCGTGACAGATTGGTATTAGAGCCAAGTTCATTTCTTAGGACGTTGTCTGGGGTAGTCCTCTCTTGAGGATTTTGGTTGAGATTTAGGCAGCAGTGTCAAAGTGTCTCGAGTGTGGCTTTCAGACCAAAGAATCTAGTGATGGTACGTGCGGTCGACGTATCTATTCACCAGGACCTTGACTGCCTGCTTGTCGACTCGGTATACGGAGACATTGGTTTCAAGGATCGATGGTACATGCATCATATAGGATTGAGTATTTGACCGTCTTTGAGTTAGCTCCCCATTGTTATATATATATATATATATATATGCTAATCTAACCGTGGTACGTCTTGATTAAAATTTCAGGATGCCTTTGCGACACCAGCCAGCCAGGGTACCAGTTCCGGATCGTGACGACGATCCGATGAGGCCTCAGTTCAGGGTCCATCCCGCAAGCTTCTTCCTCCAAGTGGACAGGTAGCAGCATCCCCACCTGTTGAGCAGCGGATCATCCCAATAGAGCGGGCTGAGGATGTGCGCAGGCTTAGCACACTCCGCGAGTTCCAACGCCAAAGGCCGCTGAGGTTCCGCGGCAAGTCAGATCCCCAGACAGCAGAGGATTGACTAGAGTTGGTGGTCCGTGTTTTTAGGCTTATCCGGACATCGATGGATCAGGTAGTTGCGCTGGTAGCTAGCCTTCTCCACGGAGCAGTTGGACGCTGGTAGAGTCTTGTTACCTAGATGCACGATGAGTCGACACTCTCATGAACCGACTTTGAGCAGTTGTTCCATGAGGAGTACTACCCCTCCTGTTTGCGCTCGGTTCGGATTCAGAAGCTTCTGGAGCTGCAACAGGGAGGGATGACAGTGGCTGAGTACGCAGCGAAGTTCACAGACCTTACGCGGTACTCTCTCGACATGATCCAGGATGACTACTTCTGAGCTCAGAAGTTTGAGCAAAGACTTCGCAGAGAGATCTGTGCCAGCGTGGTGCCCTTGTGCATCCCCATCTATGCAGGGGTGTTGGAGCGGACACTGATGACAAAGAGTTTCCTGTCAGAGGGACGCTAGACAACTGAAGCTGGCAGTGGGCGTTACAGAGTTGGGTCGTCTGCAGCAGCTAGCAGGCACCAGTCGGCAGGATCTCGACGTAGGAGATCCTATCATGATTAGACTCAGACGCGTGGTCGTGCGACACAGGGACAACGCAGAGCACCATGGCAGCTCAGAGAGGGGCGATGCTCTACTTGTGACGGGCGATGTCACATAGCGCGTGATTACCTGACCAGACGTGTTGAGCAGCACATGTAGGTAGCCGACGAACCGCTACGTCAGAGATAGTGCTGTGATCAGGGATCTCCCAGGCGAAGTGTGGTCCCCAGAGAGGTGGAGCTGGCAGAGGAGTTGTGGGTGGTGGATGATGCTATGAGATCCTTCCACCACCACCACCACCACCACCAGGCGGTCCACGTTAGACTCAGGGAGCTAGCGGTCGGGACCGCTGATAGCTGTAGGCTCTGGAGGCTTATGACCCCATGGCGCACAAGATGATTAGAGGTACAATCTGTGTTTTCTCTACTCTTGCTTCAGTATTAGTAGACACAGGTGCCAATCATACCTTCATCTCTGTACTCCTGGTGAGAGAGCTAGAGCTCCCGGTCGAGGCTTTAGCCCAACAACTTTTTCTTGAGGTTCTTACAGGGAATGTTTTTTCTGTATCTTTTATTTGCCGGTAGTGCGATCTATCGCTTGGTGGAGAGAGGTTCACGTGGGACCTTTTGGTCGTCATGATGAAACCCTATGACGTTATCTTGGAAATTGATTGATTGTCCATGATCCGAGTCTAGATTGATAGTCATCACAGACGAGTCAGATGCCTTCGCACTAATGGGACGCGATTCATCTTTTCGGGTGAGAGGAATCTCATGGCAGGGTGAGTGAGTGCCGCGAGCAGGAGGCTGCATCCCATCACCCATCAGTTGGCGTGTATCGCCCTTAGTGCAACTGGCTCTTCAGGCATTTGGATTCCCTTAGTTGTGGAAGATTTCATGGACGTCTTTATCGAGGACGTTCTGGGACTACCTCCAAGGCGGGAGATGGAATTTTGTATAGACTTACATCCCAGGACCGCTCCGATATCTTCTACGGCATATCGGATGAACCCTTACCAAGCTCTGGGTGCTGCAATTGCAGTTGGAGGACCTTTAAGAGAAGGTCTTTTCAGGCTCGGTGTGTCCCCCTGCGCAGCTCCAGTGTTTGTGAAAAAGACGGATGAGAGCTTGCGGCTTTGCATAGATTATCGTCGCCTGAACCAGGCCATGATAAAGAACCAGTACCACTTGCTGAGAATTGAAGCTAGCATTTTCATAAATTTAGTATTGCAATTCAATGTTTATAAACCCACCATAGTGTTATTTTATCGGCAATTGTCACATTTTTAGGTTTTAGTAGTATTTTGAGCTTAATTGCAAAAAAGATCTAATTTTAGAATTTAACTGTTCTATTTTTATTATGTATTTCAGCCATAATATTTACTACACTGAATAAAATTGTGAAATTCCTTTTTTGTAGGCTTCCATACATATTGGGCTTCATTTTATCATTCTGGACCAAAAGCTCAATCCAACAATTGGAGGCCTAAAATCAGCTCACAATTCAGGCCTCGAAAACTGTGCACAGATCTGAAATGTTTTAATTATGAGCTTATATCTCGAATTGGACCGGGCCAATGAAGATGGAATTCGGCATAAAGCTGGATAAGATATTAATGAACAACTTTCATGAATGTGGCCACGCTTGAATCTGCCGGTTTCATGGTCATTAATGCATGGGAAATTGGGGAATTGAAATATGAGTCATCCTGGGTAGAATAAATTCCCTGAGTAAATCGGACATAACTCTCCACACGTGTCCATTGAAGTTGAAATTTTGTAGAGGGACGCGGGATAAAATATGGAACAACTCTCACGAAGAACACTTTTGAAGATTTGGCCATTTAATGGGGATAACACGTGTTAACTTCAGGAGGACAGAATTGGAGCCCAAAATTTGTTCATCAATTTTCTATAAATTGTCACCTCCTCTGCCTTTACAGAGGGTACCTAGTTTCCAGGGGGCAAGGTGGACTTTTGTTTATTTATTAGTTTATATTTTCAATTTATATTAGCTTAGATCCCTGTGCATTTCTATCCTTCTTCCATTTCTTTATTTTATGTGTTTTCCCATCGTTTTCTCTTCTCAACTCCAAAAAATGGAGAACTAACCTCGGCGCTTGTTCGAGAGAGGGAATGGTGGATTGATTGAGTTTTGTTGTGCTTTAATTTCATCTCTTTATTCAATTTTAGGAATTTTGGTGGTTGTTAAATCGATTACGGTGAGTGGTAGTCCTGATTTCTCTTCCATCGGATTGTTCTTCTCATTTATAAACCATCCTTCCCTTGACTATCTAAGTTGTGCATATGGTTGAGTATGGCTTGGGTAGCGATGGTCAGCGAAGAGGTATCCTAGCTGACATTCGGAAGAGGATTGCCCCGTATGCAGAGGTCTCGGTATGGGGTAATCACATTTCAAACGAGTAGGTGAGGTGTGATAGATCTTGATCACCTCATTGAGTTGAATATTGAGATCCTTTTTGAAGAATGATTTCAATCCCCATGAACTCCCAAAAACATTTGCCTTCGTTTTTTCCGTCTAACTTCATTTTGTGTTTGCATTGCATTATTATATATAATATTTATATTTCATGCATTTTTTCAATACCCCCCATTTATATTAGTTAATGTAGTTTTATATTAGTTAGATTTATAATAGTGACAATAGGAAAACAGTGTGTGAGCGGCCTCCTTGTGATTGACCCTAGGTTGTGCCACTATGGTGCATTTTTATGAGTGATTGATTTTTGAAATCCATGCCCTTGCCCTTGAAACACTGACTCAAATCATTTTTCCAATCCTGTGAGGTATTCTGAACCATTTTGAAATATTATTCCTGTTGGAGTCTGCATCCCACATCGGACTTGAGGTCCGGTGTGGTCTTAATTATTTGTTATAAAATAACCCCAAGGGGCTCCTTTAGAGAGTACACCTTGGGGTTTCGGTTTCTCCTATTTTATCATTCTACATGGTATCAGAGGGAAATTAATCCCGAACCCTTCCTCTCATTTTATTTTCCCCGTTTAGGGTTTCTCATAATTTCTCCCCCATGGGGGGGTGGTGGTCCCCATGCAGGGCTAGGTTTATTTTTATGCCGCCGCCCCTCGGGGCTCGTTTTCCAGCCGGCCTCCTGGTTTTGTCTGGCCTCCCTGTCCGCCTGCTTCCTCGGCGCTTCTCCCGACGACCCTCCACGCCGGCTCCCTTCTGCGGCTCCCTCCGGCGTCGACCCAGCGTCGCCCCTCCATCGGCTTCCGTGCGCCCCTCCGACGACTCACGGCTGCCCTCCCTCGCGACGCAACCCCGACCTCCCGCGCTGCCCTCTGGCGCTTCGCCCGACGACCCTCCACGCCGGCTCCCTTCCCGGCGGATCCCTCCTGGCGTTCCTTCCGCGGCGTTCCTCCGCTCCTGACCCAGGCGCGACCTTCCTAGCAACGACTTCCTTTCCCGGCGTCTAATCGACCGACCCCACTAGTGCGGCATTCTTGACGCTCCGTCAACCGGCCCGGTCTATGTGGTTCTTCTGCTGCGCTCGCAACATCTTCTTTCATCCATCATCCTGAGGGGGAGTTGCGATCTTGAAGGGGAGCTACGATCATCGCTTGTTTCTTTTTATTTCATCTTGTTTTGTCATCAAGCTGGGTATGTCCAGCTTGAGGGGGAGTGTTTGCAGTCTGTTGATTGCTTTGTCTTTGTAGGAGGAAATCTTCTTACCTCAAGGTGAGGCGGAGACTCTCTTTTATAGAATGAGAAAATGGAATACATAAAGAGGTATTCCGATGCGGGACTCGGAAAATATCCAGAAGAATAAAAAAAGGGGTTTTAACACTCCTCAAGCTGGACATGCCCAGCTTGGATCACGAGTCCCACAAAAAAGAAGAAGGATAACAACAGACCAGGTCAACACGACCAGGCACACTCCCCCTCAAGCTGGGTCGCAGATGCTGTGGATACCCAGCTTGGAACTGAGCGAGGCTAGGCGAGCTGCCGGGAGGCCTTTGGTGAAGAAGTCGACAAGCTGGTCCGTCGTCGGGATGTGGCAAAAACTGACATGATCATGTTCTAGGTGGTGGCGAAGAAAGTGACAGTCCACCTCAATATGCTTCGTGCGTTCATGGAAGACGGGATTGAAGGCTATCTTGGTGGCTGCCTTGTTGTCACACCATATTTGAGCAGATCGATGCGGAGGAAAGCCAAGCTCTTGGAGGAGATGTCGAAGCCACATGATCTCAGTAGTGACGGTGGCCATGGCATGGTACTCGGACTCCGCACTGGAGCGGGAGACGACCGTCTGTTTCTTGCTGCGCCAGGAGATGAGGTTGCCGGCTAAGAACACGGAAAACCCAGAAGTAGATTTCCAGGTCGCAAGACAACTAGCATAATCAACATCATAGAAGGCATCAATATTCAGATGAGCATGCTGGGAGTAGCGAAGGTCACGGGCAGGGTCCCGCTTGATGTATTTGGCGATGCGGAGAACAACATCCCACTGAGAGGTGGTCGGGTGCTCCATAAATTGGCTCACTTTGCCAACAGCGCAGACAATGTCAGGACGAGTCATAGTGAGATAATTGAGTTTGCCTACCAGTCGACGGTATCGCTCCGGGTGTGAATATAGTTCTGAGGAGTCATAAAGAGATCGCTCCCAGGCTCCAGAGGAGTGTCCACAGCGGTGACCTGGGTCAGCCCAGCATCCTGCAGAATATCCAACGCATATTTCCTTTGGCAGAGAAAGATGGTGTTTGGAGAATAGGAGACCTCGATGCCGAGAAAGTATGTGAGAGGGCCGAGGTCCTTAGTGTGGAAGTGCTGGTGGAGATGCCCCTTGAGGTGGGTGATGCCATCAGAGTCGCTGCCGGTGATGATGATACCATCCACATAGACAACCAGCAGGATGCAGCCAGCGGATGTTGTCTTGTAGAACACTGTGTGGTCCTTCAGGCTGTGAGAGAGCCCAAAGGCGGTGACAACAGTGCTGAATCGGCGAAACCAAGCACGGAGAGACTGCTTGAGACCGTAAAGAGAGCGGCGGAGTCGACAAACTTGAGACTCGGCGTCGGAGGCACAAAATCTGGGGGGTTGTTGCAAATAAACCTCTTCCTCAAGAAATCCATGTAGGAAGACATTCTTGACATCCAGTTGATGAAGAAGCCAATGATGATGGGCGGCTAGAGAGATGAATAATCGAACGAAGACCATCTTGGCAACTGGTGAGAAGGTATCAAAGTAGTCAATACCGTAAGTCTGCGTGAAGCCCTTGGCCACAAGGCGGGCTTTGAGGCGATGGAGAGTGCCATTGGGATTCAACCTGACTGTGTAAATCCATTTGCTGCCTACCACCTGTTTGCCTGCCGGAAGGGGGACAAGATCCCAAGTATGGTTTTCTTCCAGAGCCTGCAGTTCATCCCGCATTGCTGCTAGCCACCCGGGGTGAGATTTGGCATCACCAACTGTGCGAGGAATAAAAACTGTCTTCAGAGCGGACAAACCCCTGTATGAAGATACAAATATAGGAGTACTCTGGCAGGAGCGAGTACCTTTCCGTAGTGCAATGGGCAAGTCGTCTGGCGGTGGGGCAGGAGCATCGGACGAAGCGGGGACGACGATGTCATTTGCCGGGACAGGGGATACAGTTGATGGACGACGAGAGTAGACCTGACCAAAATGGGTGTCAACAGGGGGAGACACCGGAGGAGGGTGGATGATGAGAGGAAGACAATCATTTATGGCAGAGTCAGGATGAGGAGAGGGAAGAGAGAACGAAGAGCTCTCAACAAATGCGACGTTGGCCGAGATGACATACCTCCGTAGGTCCGGAGAGAAGCGATATCCGCGTTGAGTGCGGGAATAGCCGAGGAATATGTAGCGGAGGGATTTAGGCGAGAGTTTGGAGAGACCGGGCCGAGTGTCACGGACATAACAGAGACATCCAAAGACACGCAGTGGAAGTGAGTGAGGAGGGAGAGAGTAGAACAAAGTCCGAAAAGGTGTCTCCCCTTGAAGGATAGAAGAAGGGAGGCGGTTAATGAGGTATGTAGCAGTCAGGATAGCATCGCACCAAAATTTGAGAGGCACCTTCATGTGGAATAGGAGGGCACGGACAGTCTCCAGAATATGGCGATATTTCCGCTCGGCCACTCCATTCTGCTGAGGTGTATTGGGGCAAGATGTCTGGTGAATAATGCCTTTATCCTTGAGAAACTGCTGAAGGGGGTGGATAAATATTCCCGTCCATTGTCGGAGCGGAGACATTTCAGGGAGGTTGAGAATTGAGTATGAATCTCATTGTAGAAGGTCTGAAAGGTAGAAAACATTTCAGACCGAGCACGAAGAAGGTAGGCAGGTCATGTGGGAGTAGTCATCGATAAAGGTAATATAATACTGGAACCCAGGCTGGCTAGGAACCCTGCAAGGACCACAAACATCGGAATGAACAAGGTTGAAAGGATTCGCTGCATGCGGGTCCAATCGAGGAACATATGTCACCCGATGATGTTTTGCAAACTTGCAGGGTTCACAATGGAAGGAAAGATTAGGACAAACTTGGGGGCAAAGCTTATGGAGGACGGAAGCGGGTGGATGACCAAGGTGAGAATGAAGGTTAAGGGCACGGGTTGAGGTGGATGAGCAAGCAAGAGGTGGTGGGAGATCGAGTATGTACACCCCGCTCCGCAGATGACCTCGACCAAGTTCCCGATTCGTCGACCGCTCCTGAAAAACAACACCTGAGGATGTAAAAATAGCAGCACAATTTAAATCTTTGGTGAGTTTGCTTATGGAGAGAATATTAAACTAGCTGTGAGGAACGTGAGCGACTGAAGGCAGGCTAATAGTCTGGGTCACATGGCATGTGCCAAATCCCGCAACGGGGATTGTTGATCTATTGACAATAGTGCTTGGAGAAGCACCCGTCCTCATCTCATCGAGCGCCAACCTGGATGCTCGATACTGGTGCGTCCGACCCGAACCCCCCAAGGTGTACTATCTAAAGGAGCCCTTGAGGTTATTTTATAACAAATAATTAAGACCATACCGAACCTCAAGTCCGATGTGGGATGTAGATTCCAACACTCCCCCTCAAACTAGATGAACCTAGCTTGGACACATAATAAAGAAACAAAGCAATCGAAAGACTGCAAACACTCCCGCTCAAGCTGGAAATACCCAACTTGATTACAAAACAAGATGAAATAAAAGAAACAAGTGACGTTTGAAGCTCCCCCTCAAGATCACAGCTCCCCTTCAGGATGATGGATGGAAGATGTCGCGGGCGCAACAGAGGAACCACTCAGACCGGACCGATTGATGGAGCGCCAGGAATGCCGCACTAGTGGGGCCGGTCGATGAGACGCCGGGAAATCCATACTAGCACCGGGAAAGCCGTACTTGCGGGGCCGATGACGAAAGGCGGGGATTCCACATAATTGTTGCGGGATCTGGCGGCGCCAAAGGGCTCGGATTCGAGGCGTTCGAAGTGCTGCACCACGGTGGAGGAAGTGCGAGGGCGTGCCGGCAGACAGAGAGATAACACTCTTGATCTGGAGGGAGCGCGTTGAAATTGTTCCGCCGGGAAAGGGAGGCGGCTGTCGGAAGAGCAGCGCTGGAGGAGGGGGCTGCTGCTGGAGGGCCACGTGTGGGAGAAACGCGGGAGGCATGCACTGCTACAGGAGGAGGCGTCGCAAGATCGGGAGGCGCCTGGGGATCGGGAGGTGCGACAGGGCTGGGAGCCAGACCTAGGCGGCAAGACGAGGAGAAGGGAGGGCAGCAGGTCGGGAGTCGCGACGGAAGTCCGACAGGGGGGAGATCCTTCGGGAGGGGATCTGCCAGGAGGGTGCGGGACTGCTTCAGAGGTGCGGAGGGTCGCGACACAGAGAGGCGGAGGAGGGAGTCGTCGGAAGAGGTCGCCTGGACGAGGGCGCCGGACGAGGTCGCCTGGACGAGGCCGTCGCGCGCGCTGGAGGGTCGTCGGGATCGGGACGCTGGGAGTCGCGCGGACAACGGGAGGAGGGCGACGGGATGCGTCGCGCAGGTCGGCCGAGTAGGGTGTGTGCTGCGGGAGAGGTCCTGCTGCGGGCGGGAGGATTTCGCCGGGATGGAGCCACCAGGGCGACTGGAGCGGGAGCCGCACAGAGCGGAGGAGGCGGGGCAGGCCACAGGGGAGGGGCGCCGCGGGGAAGGAGGACCGTGAGGGAGCCATCGCCGAGATGGAGGACTGCCGATCGTAGGAGGGGTCCGTCGGGAATGCACCAGGAGGCCGCCTGGGATAGTGGCTGAGCGGCCCTCGAGAGGGATAGCCGGCAGGGGGGCGGCGGAGAATACCTATGGTCGCTGGCCATGGAGGCCGCCGCCCCCCAACCGGGAGAAATTATCAGGAACCCTAAACGGGATTAAAAAAATATATATGGGAGGGTTCGGGATTAGGTTCCTTCTGATACCATGTAGAATGATAAAATAGGATGACCCGAACCCCCCAAGGTGTGCTCTCTAAAGGAGCCCTTGGGGTTATTTTATAACAAATAATTAAAACCACACCGGACCTCAAGTCCGATTTGGGATGTAGACTCTAACAGAGGCAGTGGCCGATCGCGCCGGGAAGGGCGGGAGTCAGGAGGCTGCGACGGGAGGAGGAGGACCCGCGGCGGGAGTTGCGGAGGCGGGGGATCCTGTCTGGAGATGGGGGGGCGCCGAGAGAACCAGGGGCGTTGGTGTGGAAGGTAGGGGACTGGGAGTCCGCTGAGGGCGGGGCCTATCGCGCCTGGACAGGGAGGGCGGGGGCTGCGTCGGGAGGGACTCTGCAAGAAGACACCAGGATGCGGCGAGGGAGGGGAGCCGTGAGTCGCCGGAGGGGCGCAGGGAGGCGTCGTGACGGATGGGCGACGTGGGGTCGACGTCGGAGGGAGCCGCATGAGGGAGCCGCCGGGATGGGAGGCCGTGTAGGGCAGAGCCGGAGGGGCCGGACGGCGCAGGGAGGTGGGGCCGGGAAGCCGTAGGTGGGGGGGAGCAGGGAAGCCGCAGGGGGAGGTATCCGCCTGGATGGGGCCGGCGCGCTGGAGCGATCCGCCGGGAGGGAAGGAGTTGCCGGAGGGAGGCCTGCTGGAGGCAGGCCGATCACGCCGGACAGAACCGGGAGGAGGAGAGAGGCGGGGCCGGACAGAACCGGGAATCCGCAGGGGAGGGAGGGTTCGGGATTAATTGCCCTCTGATACCATGTAAGAGGAAATCTTCTTACCTCAAAGTGAGGCGGAGACTCTCTTTTATAGAATGAGAAAATGGAATACATAAAGAGGTATTCTGATGTGGGACTCGGAAAATACCCAGAAGAATAAAAAAAGGGGTTTTAACAGTCTTCATTGGTTTGGTTTGTTTTTTATTTATGTGTCCAAGCTAGGTTCACCTAGCTTGAGGGGAAGTGTTGGAGTCTGTATCCCACATCGGACTTGAGGTCCGGTGCGGTCTTAATTATTTGTTATAAAATAACCCCAAGGGGCTCCTTTAGATAGTACACCTTGGGGGTTCAGTTTCTCCTATTTTATCATTCTACAATTCCTAATACTCATACTTTCTTGAGAGAAACTTGTATTTTCGTGTGCGAACCAGAATTTGTGACTTTTCTCTTTCAAAACTTTGGATTTCATTGTTTATTTGTTTCATCCGGTTCTCCTTAAAAAAAAAAAAACTCTAGGACTCGACCCACACTTTCTCTCACAGGCATGGATCTAGGCTCACACCTTATTGCTCCCCCCACCGCTATCCAATCCGAAGTACAAAGTTTGGAAGCTTGTCGATAATATTTTTTTTGCTTTGCTTGTCAATTCTATGGAACGCCCTGTCAAAGATGTGACTCGGACGACGAACACTGTAAAAAAACTCTAGGACTCGATCCTCATGTATTCTGAAACCAATAATTTAGCTCGGGTACCGATGTTTCTCTCCACCCTCGTCCCACCCCGATACTGCTATCGATGTCTGTCTTCCTCTCACCATCCACCCACCCCTGCCTCCGTAATCCCACTATGATGATCCCCACTTTGGCTCTGTTTACTGTCATCGACCATCGAACGTGCCCTCCACCCAGACCGAGGACACAAAATCCCCGACTTCGTCAAACACTTTTGCTCCGGGCCCAGATGACTTGTCTATTGCATTACAGAAAGATACTCGCTCTAGTCAGAATAATTCTATATACACAACTTCCTACAAGGGTTTCTCCGCTCTGGAGACAATATCCGTTCCTCGTACAGCTGCCGAGGCTAAATCTGACCTTGGTTGGCTTCGGGCAATCTAGGATGAATTACAGACCTTGGACGACAATCATACCTGGAATCTAGTCGCCCTTTTGGCAGGTAAACTGGTTGTTGGCAGCAAATTGATTTATACGATCCGTCTAAATGCAGACGGTGCTCTTCATCGCCTTAAACCCCATCTCGTGGCAAAAGGCTTTGCTCATACATACGGTGCTGATTATTTCAAACATTCTCTCCGGTTGCCAAAATGGTCTCTGTTCGATTATCCGTATCTCATAATTGACCTCTTCATCAACTTGATGTCAAGAATGCGTTTCTACATAGTTTTCTTAAAGAAGAAGTATATCTGCAACAACCTCCCGACTTCCTTGCCTCAGGGGCCAGTTTTCATATCTGTCGGCTTCGTCGGTCTCTTTATGGGTTCAAACAGTCTCCTCGTGCGTGGTTTGACAGATTTTGCACCGTTATCACGACATTTGGTATATCTCAGAGTATGATAGATCACACTGTTTTCTGTCGAAAAACGTCATCTGGATGTATCCTGTTGGTTGTGTATGTTGGTGATATCATTATTACTGGTAGCGACTCACATGACATTGCTTATCTCAAGGCTTATCTTCAACAACAGTTTCATGCCAAAGATCTGGGTCATTTGTTATATTTTCTTGGCATTGAAGTCTCCCGTTCTCCAACCAGATTTTTTCTTTCACAACAAAAAGATGTGTTGGATATTTTGCAGGATATTGGTTTGTCTCAAACAATTGCTGTTGACACTGCTCTTAAACCAGAGGAACGGTCTCTCCATAATGCCACTGACCCGTATTCTCATCCAAATAGGTATCGTTGTCTTGTGGACAAACTCAATTATCTTACCATGACTCGTCCGGATATTGCCCGCGCTGTCAGCAAGGTCAGTCACTTCATAGAACATCTGACGAAATCCCAATGGGACGTTGTCCTTCGCATTGTCAAATACATTAAAAAATACCCTGCCCGTGGTCTTCGGTATTCCCATCACGATCATTTGGACACTGAGGTCTTCTGTGATGCTGACTTCGTGGACTGCTTATCTCCCCAAAAGTCTACTTTTGGGTTTGCGGTTTTTCTGATTGGTAACTTAATCTCCCGGCAAAGCAAGAAACAAATTGTCTTCTCCAGATCCAGTGCTGAATCTGAATACCGTGAGATGACCACGGTCATTACTGAAATTCTTTGGCTTCGTCAACTTATTCATGAAATTGGTTTCCCGCCACAGACTTCTGCTCATATTTGATGTGATAATCAGGAGGCCACGAAGATTGCTTATAATCCAGTTTTCCATGAACGTATGAACCATATTGAGATTGATTGTCACTTTCTTTGCCATCATTTTGAGCAAAAACATATCTTAAACTACATTCCAACAGCTCATCAGCTTGCCGACATCTTCACCAAAGGCTTGTCGGGAGTTCGACTGGATTCTCTATGCACCAAGCTGGGCATCCACAGCATCAATGACCCAACTTGAGGGGGAGTGTGCGGTCTTTTTTTTTATGCGTCTTCTTTATTTTTAGTGTGACCTTTCTTCCAAACTATACCTGTTCTAGCTTGAAGGGGAGTGTTAGGCTCGTTTAAGTGTATTTCCAAGCCTCACATTGTTTTCCTCCTACATGCATTTATCTTCCTCTTATCTATAAATGAAAGTCTCCACCATGCAGGTATCAATACTATGCTGGAGTTTACTTATTCCTGAGGGACATTGTTGTACAAGGGACGCTTGGTGATCCCCGACACCTCCAAATGGATCCCACAATTGCTAGAAGAGTTTCACAACTCTCTCTAGGAAGGGCCCTCTGAGTATTACAGAGCTTATAGGTTGTTGGCTGAAAATTTATATTGGGTGGGTATGCGCAAGCATATACTTGACTTCATGCAACGGTGTGTGATATGTCAACGCTTCAAATATTCTACTTTGTCTCCCGCAGGTTTATTACAACCCTTAGAAATTCCAGAAATAGCGTGGGAGGAAATCTCAGCAGATTTCATTACGGGATTGCCAAAATCCAAGGGCTATGATGTTATCTTAGTGGTCGTGGACACTCGCCAAATAAGCTCATTTTGTTTCCTTAAAACATCCTTACACTGCCCGAGGAGTCGCCAAACTATTTATCTACGAGGTGGTCCGACTTCATGGCATTCCCAAGTCTATTGTGAGGGACTGAGATCCCCTCTTTCTCAGTCATTTTTGGACTGAAATATTCAAGTTACAAGGAATCTTTGAGCCTTGTAAGGGTTCCCCCTCATCCCTTGAAAGGGGGGTTATCAAAAAATCAATAAAAATGAAGGCCTTTGGGCCATTCGGGCAAGGAACAAAATTGAAGATGAGTTCCGCTTATCATCCACTAACGGATGTGCAAACGAAAGTGGTTAACTGATGCTTAGAAACATACTTGTAATGCTTTGCGGGAGAAAAACCAAAAGAATGGTCATTTTGGTTACCATCGGCTAAATTGTGTTACAACACTTCACATGCCTCCATTAACACCACTCCCTTTGAAGTGGTGTATGGGGGAAAACCCTCGACTATTTTCAATTTCCTAACCAACGAGATAAAGGTGGAGGCAGTGGCAAAGTCGTTAGTAGAGTGTGATGAGGCTCTCACCCAACTGAAAACTCATTTGTCTCGTGCACAAAACTATATGAAGCACTAAGCGGACCACTGTGGATGGGTTTCTTTCAAAATGGGGGACCGGGTCTACCTTAAACTGAGGCATCGCTGGCAGTCTTGCTCAGCACATAAATCAGAATTTTTCCGCTCTATTTTATGATCCTTTTGCATTGCTTAAATAGATTAGTCCCGTGGCTTATCAGCTGGATTTACCCCCAGAAGCTCACATTCATCCGGTTTTCCATGTGTCTCAGCTTAAGAGAGCTATTGAGAATCAGACTTTGCATTCAGATTTACCTCCGGGGCTAGAAGAGGATTCTACAAAGGGGGCTGTACCTGAGAAAGTGCCGTCACACAGTCCTTCAGCAGGATAATGTGGCAGTTCCTCAGTGACTGATCAAATGGAAGGGCCAACCAGACGAAGAAGTGTGCAGGCAGGTATCAATACTAGGCTGGAGTTTACTTATTCCCGAGGGACATTGTTGTACAAGGGATGCTTGTTGATCCCCGACACCTCCAAATGGATCCCAGAATTGCTAGAAGAGTTTCACAACTCTCTCTAGGGAGGGCCCTCTGGGTATTACAGAACTTATAGGAAGTTGGCTGAAAATTTATATTGGGTGGGCATGCGCAAGCAGGTACTTCACTTCATGCAACGGTGTGGACGGGATGTTTCTTTCAAAATGGGGGACTAGGTCTACCTCAAACTGAGGCATCACTGGCAGTCTGTTGCTCAGCATATAAATCAGAAATTTTCCGCTTGATTTTATGGTGCTTTTGCATTGCTTAAATAGATTAGTCCCGTGGCTTATCAGCTAGATTTACCTCCAGAAGTTTGCATCCATCCGGTTTTCCATGTGTCTCAGCTTAAGAGAGCTATTGAGAATCAGACTTTGCATTTAGATTTACCTCTGGGGCTAGAATAGGATTCTACAAAGGGGGCTGAACCTGAGAAAGTGCCATCACACAGCAGGATAATGTGGCAGTTCCTCATTGACTGATCAAATGGAAGGGCCAACCAGATGAAGAAGCAACATGGGAAGATGAATTCTGCATTCGCAACCAATTCTCTTCTTTCAGTTTTGAGGACAAGACTGATTTCAAGAAGGGACAAGTGATAGAGCACGGGGGGCTATTGGAATCTGGGAAGTATATTCCAAATGGGGGAAAGGGGGCCCACAGGAGAGTCTAGAGCATTTGGTTAGTCTAAAAAATTAGGGGGTTTGTTATGGTCCCCATGATAGTTTGGTAGGAATATCATGTGAGGAATACATGGGGGGTTGTTCGGAATATCATGTGAACGTCCCTAGATTCTGCTACAAAATTTTGTTTATTATGTGCATCATGTTGCGGAAACGCCGGGAGTCACAGCGACAAATCGATTTACAGATGAAGAAAAGACAGTAACAAAAGAAGAAAAACATATGCACAGAGATTTACGTGGTTCGGGAATAATTCATACGTCCACGGAGAGCCAAAATCAATTCACTATGAAATCTGGGAGTACAATTACAAGAAGATTTTAGAATTTCTCACACACAGAAACCCTAGCTCGAAATGAGCTAATAAGGGCGAAACACTGTGCCACCAACCGCAGAGCAAGTCCACTATAGTGAACGGTGACTGGTAGTCCGCATTGCTATAGTGCTGCGACTAGCCAAGTTCAAGCTGCTACAGTGGCCAGTGGCAAGAAGCCCACGGAGTTATAGTACTGTTATTTCCAAAGTCTGAGCTGCTACAGTAGTCATGCCAAAGTCCGCATTGCTATAGTGCCCTGCCGGTGTCGTCCGATCAGCTCTTCTACAGTCGGTCAGAATTGCTACAGTGCCTCAAAAATTTGGACCAGGAACCTTCAGCCTCCCGACCTCCTGAAGCAAGGGCACGTTGCCCTTGTAACCCCCAACAAGCTCACCGCAGAGCTCGACTCGCGAGAGTTGCGGCCTGGTGCATAATATGGGTCGGAAACATTCGGCCCAACATCATCTAAAACGGATCGGGTTACACCAATCCAATACATCAGACTCAAATGACTCAACGATTCTATTTCCCTTGGCCATTGAAGATATCAAAAGAAACAGTGGTGAACTTATTAATGATCAAAAGTTTGAGGGTTGAGGGCTTGAGGCTTTGCAGGTTCTTCGCATAAGGTTCATTGGCGAAGACTTGAAAAGGTTAAAATTAAACTTTTACAGATTTCAAGAGAAATTATGTTTAAAAGAGGGTTATTTAAATAAAAGAATGACTAGTCACACCTTATTAAAATATGGGAATGCGCGTAGATCTTTCGATGGTTGCATGAATACGTATAGGCGAGTCATCGACATGTTTGAAAAGAAGCTTTGAAGGAATGTTAAATCTAAGTTGATTGTTTTGAAAAAAAAAACTTTGATTACTTAAAAGACAAAATGACCGAAAACTTAAAAAGTTTCACTGTTGAGGGACAAACTGAAACATGTAAACTCAAACCTAATTAATCATTTCGGATTCTTGTTTGATATAATTGAATCTCCTAGAATTTAAGAATTTGGAAAAGATATCACCAAATAAAGCTATGTATAATGGGAGGGTTCGCTCGCTCATTCACTCTCTTTTTGGTGATGACCTAATCGTCCATGACGGGCTCGATAGTCCCTCCACCACCGCTGGGTGGGGGTGTAAATGAGCTCAAGTACTCGCAAGCTACTCGGGCTCGGCTTGACAGATACTCGAACTCGGCTCGGTTTTTTTTGAGTCGAGCTCGAGCTCGAGCTACTCGAGTCGACTTTGAGTATTATAACAACATAATCGAGTAGCTCGCGAGCCTAATCGAGCATCTAATTTTTTAATATATATATTTTTTATTCTATATATATGTATTTATTTTCGAGCTCGAGCTTTAGATCTCGAGTACAAATTCGAGTTCGAGCTCAAATTTGAGCTATATTTTGTAATTAAAGTTCTGAAAAAGTGTCCTAATCGAACCGAGTTGAGCCTAATCGAGTGCGCGCTCGAGCCCGAGTCGAGCTCGAGCTCCAGCCAGGAAATTAATACTCGGTCGAGCACCGAGTTCAGGTACCGAGCTCGAGCTCGAGTACTGAGATACTCGGCTCGGCTCGACTCGACTACACCCCTACCGCCAGGGGAGGGGTGACCTTCCTCTTCAACCCCCCCTCTTCCTTTATCAGGATCAGCTCTTGGAGGTCCCAGCCATTGAGGTGGGCCCGGAGGCCCTTGGACTTGAAGAGGGTTTCTCAGTTGTGGAGATTTCCCTTCTGGAATTTTTTAATGTTTCTGCCCTTCTTGGCTTGTTTTGGTCGCACTCCTGCGCCGATCATGGTGGATAAATCGACAGTGGAGAATGAAGCTTGTTTGGAGGGGGATGTTGATAAGCTAATTCAGTGAGATTTGGTGTTTCCCAAGCCACTGGCTTTTTCTGTCGACAGTGGTTGGATCCTCCATTGCGGCGTGCGGTGTGAAAGAGGTGCAGCCTCTTCCAATTAAGGCAGAGGGACTTGAATTTGGCTCATGGGCAGTCGGTAGCCTGAATCAGGACTGCATTGAGGAGCCTCCGGTTTTGGAAACTTCTGGTGGGGATGGCCCTTCAATACTGGAGGCTGGGGATTCTAAAATCATGGTCTGTTTGGGGGCCACCGGGGAAGATGACCAGAGCGGCCTGTTTGCTGAGCTGAAGAAGGTTTCATGCCTGCACTTCCCAGATCTTTTGCTGTCTGCCATTTTTGCAGGTCCATTAGCGGATTTAGATGGCAATCAGGCGGCTGGGAGGGTTGACAGTGGTCCTGTTATGGAGAAGTTAACAAAGGCGGATAGGGTGTTGGTCGATTTGGGTACTGGCACTCATATGAAGGAAGGAGAGAATGGATCCTTCTGATACGGGCTCTGATCCAAAGAAGAAGAAAAAGAAGGGCAAGGGGAACCGTTGCCCAGATAAACGGGTGCTCTGGGGAGGCTATAGCTGGGCAGTCAGCTCAGAACTCCAAATTGAACAAAGACGCTCCTGAATTCACACCTTCGGGAGTGGTTCGAAGGATGTCTGGGTCGGGAGGTCGCGATTCCTATGCGGATGCCCCACTGTGTACCCCAAGGTGGGGCAGCTAAGGTGCATCAATCAGGGCATCAACCGAAGGATTTCTACACACACTCTATAGAAGTTATGCGTGAAATCTTCAAACCGGTATCTCCTCCTCATCAAGAGCAGTTGGATTCAGTGATGAGGGGATCTTCAAGCCAGCTCCTATGGATATTGAAGATCCAAATGAAATAGATGGAGTTAGAAACCAGTTTGAGTTGCTTTAAGATGAGGAGAATCAGAGGTCATCAGATGGGGGATGGCAGAAACCCCAAACTTGGAGGAAGAAAAAAGAAAAGGCTGAAGGCATTTTGCAGGATGACTTTTATTCTACATTGAATCGTGCTAGGACTCGATCAGTAACGAGGAAGCTTGAGGAAGGTATGGATTTATACTTAGATTGCATTGACTGTGAAATGCTAATGAAGGATTATACATTTTCTTGGCGGTGTTTTTGTGCTTTTGGTGTCTTTGTAAGCAGGTGCTCACTTAGTGGCTTATAATAATAAAGATAGTGGATAGTAGGGGTAAAATAAGGGGAAATTGATTATACAAAAAAGAAAAATCTATGTAAAGATATCAGCTAACTAATGATCAGTTCTGTAAAATGAGGAAACCCCCTTGCCTCCTTACTTCAAAGTGAGGCGGAGGCGTTCTTTTATAATGAATGAGAAACTCCACATCGGACCACAAGTCCGATGTGGGATACAGACTCTAACACTCCCCCTCAAGCTAGGTGTACCTAGCTTGGACACATAATGAAAAGAAAACAATAAAACAGACGCTAACACTCCCCCTCAAGCTGGACATGCCCAGCTTGATGACAAAACATGACGAAAAAAAAAGAAAGCTGCAAAAGTTGTTGCTCTCCCTCACGATCGAAGCTCCCCCACAGGATGATGGATGGAAGATGTTGCGGGCGCAGCAGATGACCACGCAGACCGGCCAGTTGACGGAACGCCAGGAATGCCGCACTAGTGGGGCCGGTCGATGAAACGCCGGGAAATCCAAACTAGCACCGGGAAAACCGCACTTGCGGGGCCGGCGACGGGAGGCGGGGATTCCGCAGAAGTGTTGCGGGATCTGGCGGCGCCAACGGGGCCCGAATCCGAGGTGGTCGAGTTGCTGCACTAGCGAATGGACGTGCCGACGGACAGAGATGCGGCTGCCGGGAGGTGCCGGGAGATGCCGGCGAGGCGGGGATGCCGCAGGAGGAGGCCGGCGAGGGTGCAGGAGGCCGGGAGGCGGCGCTGGAAGCCGGAGGAGGCCACCTGCGTGGAGCGGCCGACACAGGTGGAGGCCGGTTGCTGGCCGGAACAGTCCGGATCTGCCCGAAAATCGCCGGATCTGGCCGGAGAATCCTGGATCAGCCTGGAGCCGGCCGGAGCTGTCCGGATCTGGCCGGAAATCTCTGGATCAGGCCGGAGCCTGCCGGAGTAGCCTGGATCTGGCCGGAAATCACCAGATCTGGCCGGATTCGGCCGGAGCTGTCCGGATCTGGCCGCCGGAGAGCAGCAGGCGAGGTCGCCGGGAGGGGAGCGGGACGGGAGAGGCCGCCGGAGAGGGGTCGCCGGACTGGAGGGAGATCCGCCGGGAGCCGGGAGCCGCGAGTAGGACGGAGCCGCCGGGAGGATCGCGCACCGGGAGGGAGGGCTGCCGTGACGGAGTGCCGCCGGGAGTCGGGGCGAGGCGCGCCGAGGGCGAGGCGTCGGGGCGAGGGCGCTGTGGCGCGAAGGGCCGCCGTGACGGAGCCGCGCCAGGCAGAAGCGTCGCCGGACAGAGCCGGAGCCGAAGGCTGCCGCGCGGGTGGCTGCCGCGTCGGTAGGGAGAGCTGCCGGGGAGCCGCGCATGGCAGAGGCGGGACACGAGGCGGAGGGCCGCCGGGGAGCCGCGGGAGCAGGAGAGCTGCCGGAAGGGAGGACCGGCAGGAGCGGCGTGAGGCAGAGGCGGAGGGGCGGCGACGGTAACCCTACGGGGCGTTGAGGCCGCCGCCCCCCGGACGGGGAAACCCTAAAGGGGGAAAAAAAATAGGGAGGGAGGGATTGGGTTTCAAAAAACCTCCTTTGATACCATGTAAAATGAGGAAACCCCCTTGCCTCCTTACCTCAAAGTGAGGCGGAGGCGTTCTTTTATAATGAATGAGAAACTCCACATCGGACCACAAGTCCGATGTGGGATACAGACTCTAACAAGTTCCAATGAATTCAAAGTGGTCACATTTTTTTGTAATGATTTCATAAAAAGCAATATCTTATATTAATATGTTTGGTTATAGAATGCGAAACATGATTCTTAGAAATACTGATGACACTTTTGTTATCACATTTAATAGGATCATGTTTAAAAACAAATCCAAAATCCATTAATGTGTTTAATTCACAATACTTAATCATAAAAAATACCAATTGTAAGATATTTAATTTCAACCATTGAAAGAGTTGTGAAGTGTTGCTTATCACACCGTGGGACCAGGGATCTTTTTAATAAGTAACACCAATTGATAGTATTCTTTTTATCTAGTCTATAATAATCAAAATCAGCATATGAAAAACTTATCAAATCAAAGGAATATTTTTTTAATAAAGAAATCTTGATTAATTATGCTTGTAAATATTTTTTATACATTTTAAATGCGATTCTTTGAGATTTTTTTGACATCTTGCATACCGACTGAAAACATAATGTCAGATCTACCAGTAGTAAGTTGTAACAAACTACCAATCATACATTTATAAAGCTTATTGTCTATTGATTTTATAGTTCCGTTCAAGTTCAATTTAGAGTTAATACTCATAAGGATGCCTCTCCAATCACCAGTGTCTTTCAATTTTTTCGAAAGTTCTTTAGTATACTTTCATTAATTTATAGCAATACATTTTCATTTTGAAAAATTTGAAATCCCATCCTTTTTTAACTAATCCATCATACTTATTTCAAAAAGAAAAAAATCCCCTCAAACTTGAAACATCTTTGCAAAAATTGTTTTAGTTGAATAAAAAATATGATCAACATAAATTTGAACAATTTTTTTTCTTGTTTTTGTGAACAATCTGTGCAAATAAAGCATAATCAACTTTATCTTTAACAAAACAATTTTCAAGTACAAAATTATTAAATCTTTCATGTAAAACTTTTGGAGTTTGCTTCAAGCTGTATAAAACTTTTGATAATTTAAAAACATGATCATGAAATATCTGATTTTCAAAACCAGTGTGTTGCACATATGCATTTTTTTTAAAATATACTCATTTAGAAAAAACACTCGACATTCATTTGATAAAGCTCGTGATTCAAATGGGCAACAAAGGTTGGTAGAATTTTCATTTCATCAAGCCTAATAACTGGTGAAAATGTTTCTTTGTAATTAATTTCCTTCTATTGATTCTAAATGCGATCAACTATTCTAAATTTATTTTTAACCATGACCTTATTTTCATCTAACTTATTTCTAAAAACACACTGCCAATCACAGGATAACTAGCTGGTTCTCAATTAATCTCTGCACTTGATTTCTTTTAAACCGATCTAATTCCTCTTGCTTAACTATTACAAACTATCATCAATGATGACTTCATCAATGAATTTAAGTTCCATCCTGTTAGGAAGTGTGGCTGGCTGGCTGTGTATGTAACTGCCAAGGGCAGGTTTGTCATTTCCTTTATTAGTTTGTTGGGGTTGTTAGTTGTTTGAGGGGGTTGTTGGTTGTTAGGGTGGTTGTTAGTTGTTAGTGAGTTGCTAGCTGGCTGGACAGCTGGGTTATAAATAGGTGGGGATGGCTGTAAGAGGAGGATACGATTCATTCTTGGTTTTCCAGCTGGTTGCTGTAAAAGGGGGCCGATCTTGGGAGGTCAGCCAGCCGCTTCGACTCCGGCAACACCTTCTTCTTCTACTTCTATCTTCTTCCTTCTACTTCTCCCTCCTATATTTTCTCTAAAACTGCTATACAGAACCAGTGTATACAGCTTGTTTGCTCTCAATTCTCTTGTTGAGTTGTTTGTTAGGCTGAACACCTAACAAATCCCATGGCAATAAGACTAAATGTTCAAACCTAATCTCTCAAATATTTCTTGATTTGTATTCTTTTATGAAGACCTCCAATGACATTGTCTAAAGGATTGTTTTAAGGGTTCTAATAAATCTTGAAAGAACATCTAAGGCTTCATTTTAAAAAAATTCAGGTTCATTTGCATCAAATTCAGGTTATTCTTGGAATTGGCTAGAAAAAGGTTGATCTTTCACCCTAAGCTTACTAAACTGCTCTTCTAGACCATCCACAAAAATTTTGGGCTGAAATGGGCTTGACTCATCAAATTTAATATGAATTGATTCCGTAAAAACCTATTTTCTCGAATTAAAAATTTTAATATGCTTTACTGGAAATAGAATGAAGGTTTCATTTTCATTCCTTGGATTTAATTTTCTAAAGTTATCTTCACTGTGTATAAGAAATACCTTGCATCTTAAAATTTTGCCCCTTAAGTTTCCTATCATTTCACAATTCATGAGGAGTTTTCTTAAGAACAGGTCTTGCAACTACATGGTTTAGGATACAACACTGTCACGACCCGCCTTCACCAAGATGAGAGAAGGGACAACAGGTTGCCAGATCCTTCCTTCTTCAAGTTGAAAGAGAGATAATGACCCCCCCGAGACCCGCCTTCAATAGGCCCCGAAGTGGCGACTAGCACCAAGGGTATAGAATCTCACACAAGATGGAAGACATTACCCTTTTTTTTATTTAATAGGATCGGGAGATAAGATAGTAATTCCAAACAACACCAAAATTGGGAGTACAAGTAAAGCCAAAACAAACCATTCCCATATGCATGTTTCAAAAGTAAATGCTACAAGGTACAAGAAAACCCCAAAAATGAAAGTACCAAAGAGAAGAAAACAACAACGGCAATTGCCCCAACTTCCGAACTAGTACGATCCTGCACGATCCCTGAAGTCCTCCTAGAAACCTGAAAACAGTTTTATATACGTAGGGTGAACATACAAGTATACTCAGTAGGAAAAACCAAAGACTCCCGTGCACAAGTGGGGATGCATTCTAATGCCCTGTGAGAAAAGAGATAACCAAAGCACCTAACAAGGAAAGCTATCCACCAAAGCCTCACCAAGGCACACTCCTCAAATAACGCAAGTCAAGTAATGTATAGTAAGAGCATATCGATATTTGGGTATCACACGCCACTTTCCCACTGGTTATTAAAGACATCCTACGCATCAAACCTCTCTTGCCATTCTCACTGCAGTCCCACTGTCACACCCCGCCCGCACACACCTTGGCCATCACTACCACACATCCCGCCTGCAAACACCTGGGCCACAACAACCACTACCACGCCCGAAGACACCTGGGCCTCATCCCGAAGACTCTTGGGAAAAAACCTGCCCGCACACACCTGGGCAACCACCACAACTACCCTGCCCGAAAAATCTTGGGCTATAATGGACCTCAGGCCATCACAGCCTACCCGAAGAGTCTTGGGCTATTCGGGAAAGTGAGCAGAAGAGGAGCTAATAACCAGCCACTCATATGAGTGTTGGGAAAAACACCCTCCTCTATGAAAGGGGGTGTTCGACACTAAGTGCTCAACTTGAGTGGGGCGCGAATAAGAAACATAAGAACTACAATTATATAATATATATAACAATCACTCATCCCTCACGGTGCCACCCTCACGGTGCCTCGTCACCGGTGCCACCGTGACCGGTTTGCGACCGTCACGGTGCCACTGTCACCGGTGGAGCCGTGTTTTGGCAAAGTAATGGACCAGGTGGGTCCGGGCCATTACATCAGATACCTCTCAAACTATTCTCACCCTCGAGAATCAAAACTAGACCCGAAGAAAATAGGGGTTTCCGAACAACCACCTCGAAAGATACCTCTCAGGAGTGAACCTCATCGACATCTAGGAACACCTCTCCCTCTAGTAACCATGCAACATTTAAGGGTCAAACTGTCCAGTCATATGGGTTAGGGAGTTTCTTCCTCCATGTCAAGATACTATCCGCTTTGGGCTGTACTGACTCGCCCACACGGGTTTAATCGCATCCACCTTAATGCTTCTTGATTAGGGATCGGGTCCTCCCCTCCCCATAGCCAGGACTCTTCACACACATTCAGAGAATAAGGAAAACCACACATTCCATAGTTAATAAGGTAAAGAGTTCCATCACAACAAGTACAAGCAAAACAGAACAACACTCAAAACAACTCTGGGTACTGGGCGCGCATCTGCAGCTCCCGTTCCCAAGTACTTTTCTCGAGCCCGCCATGCCTCCACAACACACGAACCAAAGGGATGGTTCGTCCACGGAGCACCTTCTCCCCACGATCCTCGATCCTCACTGGTCTTTCCACAAAAGTCACGTCGTCCTCGATATCCAGCTTTCCCCAGTCGAGGACGTGTGAATCGTCATGTAGATATCATCGGAGCTGAGATAAATGGAAGACGTCATGCATTCTCAGTAGCGGCGGTGGTAGCGTTAGCTGATAAGCCACTTCGCCGACCCGCCACAGTACTTCGAACGGTCCGACGAACCTAGGAGAAAGCTTACTCCGCATATCGAACCTCCGTTGTCCGCGCCGAGGGGAGACCTTCAAGAACACGTGGTCCCCGACCTCGAACTCCAAGGGTCTCCTCCTGTTATCGGCATATGACTTTTGTCGGTCCTGTGCCGCCTTCATCATCTCTTGTATAAGCTAAGCCTTCTCCGTCATGCTCTGCACCACTTCCGGGCCAAGAACACTTGTTTCCCCGATCTCTATCCGGCACACGGGTGAGCGACACGGCCTCTCGTACAAGGCTTCGAACGGAGCCATGCCAATGGTAGAGTGATGACTATTGTTGTAGGCAAACTCTACCAGAGGCAAGTGTCGCACCCACGATCCCCCAAAGTCCAAAACACATGCTCGTAGCATATCCTCCACCGTCTGGATGGTGCGCTCTGTCTGCCCATCTGTCTGGGGGTGGTAGGCAGTGTTGAGACGTTGTTGAGTGCCAAAAGCATGCTGCAATCCCCTCCAGACTCGTGAGGTGAATCGGGTATCTCGATCCGAGACTATGGACCTAGGAACCCCATGTAACCACACCACCTCATCCACGTACCTCTGTGCAAGGGCATCCACCGTACCCGACTCCTTGATCGTCAGGAAGTGAGCTGATTTCGTCAGTCGGTCCACCACTACCCAGATAACATCGCAACCCCCTTGAACTTTGGGTAGTCCCGTGACGAAATCCATCGAGATGTCATCCCACTTCCACTCGGGGACATCTAAAGGTTGTAACAGACCTCCTGGAACGCGGTGTTCGGCCTTCACCTGCTGACACACGAAGCACTTTGCTACGAACTCCGCCACTGCCCGCTTCACTCCGGGCCACCAAAACTGACTCCTCAGACCCCGGTACATCTTGGAAACTCCCGGGTGCACCGCCAGGGGTGAGTTGTGGAACTCACCAAGAACTCTCTCACGCATTCCCACGGGGACAGACAACTTTCCATGAAACAACATCCGATTCTTTCTTCCCGTCTTCCGACCATCCTTCTGGAGCATTGCCCTGGCTAACCCGATCGCGCATCACTTCACTCTTTGAGTCTCCCCATTGAGACTCCTCTACCTGCCGCAACAGAGAAGACTGCACTGTCATCTGATACAAGCAACCTCTACCACCATCCATCCTCGCATCCAGGTGCAGGGCAACCAACTCCTCCATCGCCTTCCAAGCATCTGCCGACTCTTGAACCGCATCCTTCTGTGACTTCCTGCTCAAGGCATCGGCCACCGCATTCCCCTTTCTTGAGGTGTAGGAGATTTCGAAGTCGTAGTCTTGAAGGAACTCCATCCACCTTCACTGTCGTAAGTTCAGGTCTCGCTGGGAGAAGATATATTTCAAGCTCTTGTGGTCCGTAAAGACCACGAAACGCTCCTCGACGAGATAATGCCGCCACAACTTTAGTGCGAACACAACCGCTGCAAGCTCCAGATCGTGGGTGGCGTAGTTACGCTCATGGGGACGTAACTGCCTAGACCCATAAGAGATTACCCTTTGCTGTTGCATCAACACACACCCGAGGCCTTGTCACGAAGCATCACAGAACACCTCATACGCTACCCCTTCTTCTGGCAACCTCAGCACTGGGGCACTAACCAACTTCCCCTTCAGATAGCTGAAGGCTGCCTCGCACTGCCCATTCCACACGAAAGCCTGGTCCTTCTTGGTCAAGGCTGTCAAAGGTGCTGCAACTCGGGAGAAGTTGGGCACGAACCTCCTGTAGTAACCTGCCAGACCTAGGAAACTACGAACTTCTGCCACGTTCTTGGGTGCTTCCCAAGAAACAACCGCCTCGACCTTCGATGGGTCCACCGCTATTCCCTGCTCAGACACCACGTGTCCAAGAAAGTGCACCTCCCGCGTCCAGAACTTGCACTTGGACAATTTCCCATAGAGTTGGTGCTGTCGGAGGACCTTTAAAACCATTCTCAGGTGCTCAACGTGATCCTCCTCTGATCTTGAGTAGATCAGGATGTCGTCAATAAACACGACTACAAAACGGTCCATGTATTCCCAGAAGACGGAGTTCATGAGTCCCATGAACACGGCTGGTGCGTTCGTAACGCCGAACGACATGACTACAAACTCAAAGTGCCCATACCTACACCTGAAGACAGTCTTCGAGATGTCGCCCTCCTTCACCCTCAACTGGTGATAACCAGACCGCAGATCGATCTTAGAGAACCAACCTGCTCCCTCAGCTGGTCAAAGAGATCGTCTATCCTCGGGAGGGGGTAACGGTTCTTGACTGTTACCTGGTTCAGTCTCCTGGAGTCTATGCACAGCCTCAGACCACCATCCGCCTTCTTTGCGATTAAGACTGGAGCACCCCATGGTGACGCACTTGGTCGAACAAAACCCTTCTTCATTAGATCGTCAATCTGAATCTGCAACTCCCGCAACTCAGAAGGCGCCATCCGGTAGGGAGCCATGGAAATCGGATGGGCACCAGGTTGCAAGTCTATCCCGAACTCAACATCACGTCAAGGGGGTAGAGTCGCCACCTTTTCAGGGAAGACATCTATAAACTCACTGACGATCCCCGGGACTTCTACCATCTCTGTATCCGCTGACCCCAATGATAGTTCAACTAACAAGGAAAGGAGGGGCTCCATTCGTCGGCTGCCTTCCTGGCAACCCCGCTCGCTGATGAAGGTCACGCGTCGGCCGCCCAAATCCGAAAACACGATCCTTTCTCGGAAGCAGTCAATAACGACACATACAAAGGACAACCAGTCAATGCCCAGAATGACATCGTATGGCTGTATCTGCAACAGTAGAAGATCCCCGATAGACTGATGTGGTCCTATCATCAGTCTACAAGGGCCAGACTGGGTACAACAAAGGAGTGCAAAGCTCCTGTATTGAACAAGGCATAGGCAAGAGTACTAAACAAGCTGATCGTACCTCGAACGACTTCTGTTGGATTGGTGTTGCCCGATCCAGTTGGGCCGAATGCTTGTGGCCCGCAACTGTCGCGGGTCGAGCTTCGGACACCGACAGATACTGTAGCAATGCTGACCACTGTAGCAGAGCTGACCGAATGACACCGACAGACACTGTAGCAGTGCGGACTTCGGAGTCAACTTCAATGTAACACTTTTGACTTCCAGACGGCAGTCACTGTTGCGCTTTTGACAAAATTGGCCGCCGATCACTGTAGCAATGCGGACTTACTATTCAGAACAGTAGACCGTCTTCTTCATATGTAGCCCATTTCGGGCTAGGGTTTACTACTGAAAAAACCTCTGTAATTTGTTGCTCCCGATATAGTGAATTCTGCCTCTCCTGTGGACGTAGGGATTATTCCCGAACCACGTAAATCGCTGTGTCCTTGTTGCTTTCTTTCTTTCGTTTTTTCTCGTTTCTGTCGTTGTGTCTCCCGACGATTCCGCAACACAGAACACGGGCCAGACTGAGTACAACAAAGGAGTGCGAAACTCTTGTATCGAACAAGGCATAAGCAAGAGTACTGTTGATGGTGAATTCCCCTTACCTCAATGTGAGGTGGGGATACTCTTTTATAGATGAGTAAATCTAATTACAAGGCGGGTAAGTCCGATGTGGGACTCAGAAATACCCATTTAACCTTAAATGGGGTCCAACACTCCCCCTCAAGCTGGACATGCCCAGATTGGATAGAGTCCCACAAAGAAAACAAAGATGACAAGACACATGACCATCTCAGACTCCCCCTCAAGCTGGGCCATGGAGGCTGTGAATACCCAGCCTGGTAGTGAGAGACTCAAGGCGAGCTCCTGGGAGACCTTTGGTGAAGTGATCGGCAAGCTGATCGGCCGTCGGGATATGGCCGAAACCGATATGGTGCTGCTCCAGATGGTGGCGGAGAAAGTGACAGTCCACCTCGATATGCTTCGTCCGTTCATGGAAGACGGGATTCGAGGCAATCTTCGTGGCGGCCTGATTGTCACACTAGATATGAGCAGGAGTCGATGCGGGGAAACCGAGCTCATGGAGGAGATGACGAAGCCAGAGGATCTCAGTAGTGACGGTGGCCATGACTCGATACTCGACCTCAGCACTCGACCGGGAGACGACAGTCTGCTTTTTGCTGCGCCAAGAGATGAGATTGCCGGCGAAGAACACGGCGAAACCCGAAGTAGACTTGCGGGTAGCGAGGCAGCCGACATAGTCCGCATCACAGAAGGCCTCAACATCCATGTGAGCATGATGTGAGTACTGAAGGCCACGTGCGGGGTCTTTCTTGATGTATTTGGCAATGCGAAGGACAACATCCCACTGAGATCTGGTGGGATGCTCCATGAACTGGCTGACTTTGCCAACGGCACAGGCAATGTCGGGACGCGTCATGGTGAGGTAGTTGAGTTTACCGACCAGGCGTCGATAGCTCTCAGGATGAGGAAATGGTTCCGAGTCGGAATGAAGGGAGCGTTCCCCAGGCTCAAGTGGAGTGTCCACGGCGGTGGCTGTGCTCAACCCGGCATCCTGCAAGATATCAAGAGCATACTTGCGTTGGCAGAGAGAGATAGTGTCCGCAGTCCGAGAGACCTCGATGCCAAGGAAGTGAGGGGACCAAGATCCTTGGTGTGAAAGTGCTGGTGAAGATGTGCCTTGAGGCTGACGATGCCTCTGGAGTCGCTCCCTGTGATGATGATGTCATCAACATAAACCACAAGCAAGATACAGCCGTGCGCCGTCGTATGGAAGAAGACTGTGTGATCTTTCATACTCCAAGAGAGGCCAAAGGCTGTGACGACCGTGCTGAAGCGGTCAAACCAAGCCCGAGGAGACTGTTTGAGGCCATAGAGGGAGCGACGGAGACGACAGACATGCCGGTCGGCACCAGAGGGCGAGACGTCGGGGCGAGGCGCCGGGGCGCGAAGGGAGTGCCGCCGTGAGGGAGTGCCGCCGGGAGCCGGGGCGAGGCGCGTCGAGGGCGAGGCGCCGGGGCAAGGGCGCTGCGGCGCGACGGGAGGGCCGCCGGGAGGGAGGGCTGCCGGGAGAGTAGGGCAGAGCCAGCGGGGGGGGGGGGGGGGAGAGGCGGGGCCGGTTAGAACCGGGAATCCGCTGGGAGGGAGGGTCGGGATGAAGATCCCTCTGATACCATGTTGATGGTGAATTCCCCTTACCTCAATGTGAGGTGGGGATACTATTTTATAGATGAGTAAATCTAATTACATGGCGGGTAAGTCCGATGTGAGACTCAGAAATACCCATTTAACCTTAAATGGGGTCCAACAGGTACTAAACAAGTTGATCGTACCTCGAACGACTTCTGGCCCTGTTGGAACTGCTGCCTCTGCGGCGTGCAACTTCCCACGCCCAGCTCCTCTGCCTCTCGGCTGTCGGCCGCCTCCCCGACCACGCCCTGGTCGAGGTCCCTGAGGGGCACCCTGGGGTCGGCCTCCTCCTGCCACATCTGGTCTCGGAGGGGCGGGAGCTTGGTGCCCCTGCTGCTGCTGCTGAAAGGGCCTAGCTGGAAACTGTTGCTGCTGAGGTGGGCGCTGAACCTGCCCACCCCCTCTGTATTGTACTCTGTTCGGGCACTGATTCCGAAGGTGCCCACGGCCACCACAGATGAAGCATCTCGGTCCTGGGCCCGAAAGGAAAGGGAGAGGACCGAGAGATCAGAACTGGAACTGCTGAGACCTGCTCCCTACTGGCCGGAACCTAGAGGGCCCTGATGCTGGAGGCCTGCTGCTGACGGCCTTCCCCTTCGACGCGCCCAATTGGGTTCCCTCTCGCGATACACCTCCCAGCATGTGCATCCTCTCCACCACCTCAGCCTTTTTCTGGACCTCCATTACGTCGGTAAGGTGAAGGGAGTAATAACATACTGAAGAGAAGGTCGAAGTGCCTCCTACAAACGTATTGTCCGAGACTCCTCATCTGGAAAGAGATCCGGAGCAAAGTGGAGGAGATCCTTGAACTTGATCCCCAACTCTCTCACTCACATGCTCCCCTGCTGGAGGGAGAGTAGCTCCTGCCTCTTCTCAGCCTTCATCGTGGAAGAGAGGAATTCCGCTCGGAACTCCTTCTCGAAGTCAGCCCACGTAACCTCAGCCTCCCTCTTCTCCCCAAGATAAAGCGTCCACCACTGACGCGCTGCTCCCCGCATCTGGCTTACAGCCAGAGAAACCCAATATTCTGTCAGAGCCCGGATCAAGCTAAAAGCTATCACCAGCTCCTCTAGCCAGCTTTCTGTCTCCACGTCTGAGATGCTGCCATCGTACTTCCCGAGGGTCTGCCGCTGAAAGGCACGAAGCGTCCTCTGCCATTGATCGTCCTCCTCCTCTCGGTCAGCTCTCTGTCGATCAGCCAAATCAACCTCCTGGGCCTCGATCGCCCGTACTACCCTTGGTCGCCGTCCGGGTGTCATAGCTGCAAGGTAACAAGGAATGCCTAAGCCCGAGTAGTGTAGAAGATTGCTTTTAAATTTTCTTAGACTTCTTATTCATTTTAAATCAGCAAAATACCCATGAAACACAAGAACACAAGTCATTATGATGCATATACCTTTCCTAGGGTCTCTACCCTGCAATCAGCATAGCCTCACTTGGTCGTTCGGTAGGCCCAGAGTCTTTGCATCGGTTCACGGGGGTCCTAAAATCCCGTGTCCTAGCCGGTCTTCCCTGACCTATTTCACGCACCAAGATTGCCTAACACTGTTGCCCTACCATCTCATGCAATCCTCACTGTGCCTAACACCGAGCTCCATCCTATCTCTCAAACCTCTCCTCTGATACCATTCTGTCACGACCCGCCTTCACCAAGATGAGAGAAGGGAAAACAGGTTGCCAGACCCTTCCTTCTTCAAGTTGAAGGAGAGATAATGCCCTCCCGAGACTCGCCTTCAATAGGTCCCGGAGTGACGACTAACACCAAGGATATAGAATCTCACACAAGATGGAAGACATTGCTCTTTTTTTTATTTAATAGGATCGGGATATAAGATAGTAATTCCCAACAACACCAAAATTGGGAGTACAAGTAAAGCCAAAACAAACCATTCTCATATGCATGTTCCAAAAGTAAATGCTACAAGGTACAAGAAAACCCCAAAAATGAAAGTACCAAAGAGAAGAAAATAACAACGACAACTGTCCCAACTTCCGAACTAGTACGATCCTGCACGATCCCTGAAGTCCTCCTGGAAACCTGAAAACAGTTTTATATACGTAAGGTGAAAATACAAGTATACTCAGTAGGGAAAACCAAAGACTCTCGTGCACAAGTGGGGAGACATTCTAATGCCCTGTAAGAAAAGTGATAACCAAAGCACCTAACAAGGAAAGCTATCCACCCAAGCCTCACCAAAGCACACTCCCCAAATAACGCAAGTCAAGTAATGTATAATAATAGCACATCGATATTTGGGTACCCCGCGCCACTTTTCCACTGGTTAGTGAAGACATCCTACGCATCAAACCTCTCCCGCCATTCTAACTGCAGTCCCATTGCCACACCCCGTCCGCACACACCTGGGCCATCACTACCACACATCCCGCCCGCAAACACCAGGGCCACAACAACCACTGCCACGCCCGAAGACACCTGGGCCTCATCCCAAAGACTCTTGGGAAACAACCTACCCGCACACACCTGGGCAACCACCACAACTACCCTGCCCGAAGAATCTTGGGCTATAATGGACCTCAGACCATCACAGCCTACCCGAAGAGTCTTGGGCTATTCGGGAAAGGGAGCAGAAGATGAGCTAATAACCAGCCACTCATATGAGTGTTGGGAAAAACACTCTCCCCCATGAAAGGGGGTGTTCGGCACTAAGTGCTCAACTTGAGTGGGGCGCGAATAAGAAACATAAGAACTACAATTATATAATATATATAACAGGCACTCATCCCAACCTAGGAGTTTCAAAACCAACCTAAGCACAAACACCCTCGTTACTGTTCATTCACAAGAAGCAGCGAACCCACAACCATGTCACCACTCATCCCGAAAAGCATTTCCCACTGAGCCCATTCTTGTTTTTCATGTTCAAGTGATTCCATTTAAGTAAATTCTGCACTACTGAGCAACTATTAGGCATAACCACAAGCTAGAGAAAGAGAAACAGTCAAACAACAATTTAAGCATTCGCACCCGGTTCTCTTGTAAAGTTACAACAACAAAGGGATCCGTGAGATCCCTCAAAGTACTGGAACCAAACCAAGCCTCGAGATAAAGCCACACTCGATCTTAGACCCACAACAAATCAACCGTACAACAACAAAGGATCTCATTCCCATCCATATCACCCCATAAGCATCAAGCAGAACAACCACACGTACTACCAAAACAAGTAGGGGAACTTTCAGATTCAAGCACATCATTCATTAGGTTCTTCTTTCTGTTGGTTAACCGGAGTGACCACACAAGGATTGATGTTCACTGGGCATCCATTTAACCAACCGAGTTTAGGTGATTAACCAATTTCCATGTTACAGTTATTTAATCATGTAAATATTCGGAAACACAGAGGTTCATTAGTGCACAAGGAAAAACCACCAACGACCATGATTTTCAGTGGGCATGAGCCCGTACAATTCACAACACATAATTAAGAATAAGAAATACAACAGAAACACCGATCACACCCCTCTTCTTTCTTTTAAAAGTCCGTTTATTATCTTCATTTTAAGTTTGGTTTCATCCATCCCCACAGAAACAATAGCGTACCCACCCCGCATGATACACAGTAGAGAGAGACGAAGAACCCTACTTGGTTGATCAAGGATCAAAGTTTTTCTCCACGCGCCAATAACTGGGGATGCACGACTAGCAGGGGAGGGACGTCGGGGACTCCAAGGGTGAGCAGAAAGGCTCCAGCACAGGCGCACCACTTGTCTCGGGAAGGGGAACTCCAAACGCACAAGGAAGAAAAGAGACCAGCCAAGAGGAAGAAGAGGAGGAATTCCCGTGCGATAAAAGGGTGAGATCCTGGAGTTACGGGATATGGAATTTTGAATGACTTTAAAGATGAATCGTGGTTTCACCACGCGGTTGGGTGGTTACACACGATGGAATTGATTGTCATTTAATAATTCCTATCGGAGAGGTGGCCCTAACGGCTGTGCGTTAAACAGTTTCCTTTAACTAGAGAAAAAACACGCAACCGGGCGGAACTGGAAAGAAAAGGTGTGACACCGAGGAAAACCACACGTCTTGGTTTTAGATATTATTTGTGGGCTTTAAATGTCTTTGAAAGAGGGCATTAAATCATTTTTACGTCAAAAGATACGTTGCGGGAGCGGAAAAAGTCGAGAACTGGAAAAGATTGAAGTCCGCTAGTGGGGACACGGTTCCACCGTCATGGTGCCACCGTCACGGTGCCACCGCCACGGTGCCACCCCCACGGTGCCTCCGTAACCGGTGCCACTGTGACCGGTGTGCAACCGTCACGGTGCCACCGTAACCGGTGGAGCTGTGTTTTGGCAAAGTAATGGACTAGGTGGGTCCGGGCCATTACAAACACGCTGTATTTACTTGTCAAGGCTTTAATGAGAAGACACATTTGATTATCTACATGCTTAAAAACAACACATATCTCACTTTTATGTGTGAAAAAATATAACCTAGTGCATCTAAAGAAATAATCTACAATGACAGACATAATGTTTGCCACCATGACTTGAAACTTGTGAAGATCCAGAGAGATTTATATGAATTAGTTATAAATGTTGAGAAGTTGTGACTTCGATTTTAGGTTTGTAAGAAATTTTTTATTGTTTTTCCATTTGGATTTTATCGTTTGAGTTTTTAAAATTGGGAATGTTTTTGTTGACTGTTTCTTGACTAACTAAAGAGTGAAAATTGCAATGACCTAGAGTGAAAATTGCAATGACCCGGTCTTCCATGTCAAAACTATGATTCTTTCTCAATTGCATTCACACATTTAAAGACCTTAGCTTTATATAATATTCTTCATTACATGGCTGACTAATATTTAGTAAATTAGGCTCCGAACCATAAAAAAACTGAACTTATGGAATATTAGTTGAATTTGATGCACCTACCTTATCAAGATCAAATGTTGTTTAATGAGAATTGTCTCATAATTTTTTGCAAGACTTTGAATTTCTTGTAATCATATGTCAGATGCCCAGAACATCAAATTTTCCAAGTACCAAATCTTGAAATATATGCTCTCTAGCCATGCCACTTTCAAAATAATCACACGAATAAATCTTTTGATATCCAAATATCCCTGGGTCTAACTAGTGTAACAAATACAATCCTCATTTGAATATAAAAAAATCGTGTAATGAGATTTTATTATATTTCATTTGATTTTTCTTTTTTTGGATAGTAGCAATATTACATGTTTTTGTTTGGTTCCCAGATGAATTTCTTGGTGGAGCTTCGGCGGTCCATGTGCCAAGCCAATGTCAACTCAAAAGCTTAACCCCGATCCTCTGATCAGGTAACACCGCCTGTACCTCATTCTAACTGCTAGGATTTTGATCCTGATTTTGTTTTTTTTTTGTTTTTTTATTTTTCTTTTCTTTTTTTGGTATGCGTATTAACTGCCGAATATCTTTGTCCATGAAATCCGATCGGATCCATCAGATGTTTACGAGGAAAAAAGGCTCGCCCGGAACTGTGTTGGTTTGCCCTTTTCATTTTCTGTAATTAAAATTTAATTTGAATTAATTTAGTCTTAATTTCTTGAGTTGTTGAGTTGTGATTGTAGTCATCCTCATATTTTCTGCATCATTTCAATTTTATCACGTATTGGAATAGATCTTTGTAGCATGATCCATTTGTGAGTTTAATATTAACGTGTTCAGTGATCCAAATGGTGCTTAATTGCTTGATATACGATCACATAAGATCATTCACATGGATCATATGGAATTAATTGCTCAATTGCTCAATTGCTTAATATACAACCTTTCTTTAGGTTTCTAAAATGATCAATCAATTAATTATATAATCTAATTTCATTTATATAAAATGGGAAATATGATATGGGATTTGCGTTGACTTATTTATATACAAAATAAATTTTATAAAATGACTCATTACTTAAACATACTCAAATTTAATTTATATAGACTATCACAGACAAATATCGTATTTTCGTTATTCATCTTTCATACTTTTACATATTTTTAATTTCAATGTTTTAGTTTTAAATTTGCAATTTATTTAATGAGAATCTATCTATAAATGTGAGAAATTTAATTAGTAAATAAGAGCTTTATATGCATTAAAAATCAAGTGAAAAATATTTATTTTTTCTGTGAACTACACATAAAAATCCTATTCTAAGTTTTAGATTCACAACACATTTATATATACTAATTAAAGTGATTACCAAATATTTTAATGGTCATATATCGATTATCATAACGACTACTACCCGTTGCCAACTTATTCAGCTCCAATGACAATATACCAACTACTTTATCTTTTTTCTTTTTAATAAATTCTATCTATTTCAATTCGAAAATAACATTTTTCTTTCTTATCCCTCATCTCAAAGCCTTGACTTAAAAAAAAAAATATTACCTTGATTTATATTGTATTTGCTTATGCCAATATTTTTGTAAAAAAATTCGCCCTAAAAAAGTTCACTATTAAAATTGAAAATATGAGACCAGAGATTTTTTCATGTATAAATAAATAAATATTACATATCTATCTTATTAAACACAACACAAGATAGATACTTTATTGCTTCATAGTAATATAATACAATTAGTGAATTATGTTCACTGTAATAGTTAAAACTAAAAATAAAAACTAAATACAAATGAACGATATCACTATAAGCAAAAACTCCTGTACTCATATTCTCCAATAAGATATACGACTATTATAAAAAATATAACAATTCATGGGATAATAATTTTATGGAAATTAAGAGAATGAGAAACTATTTTAGTGATTGTAATGAGTTAGATTTATAGAGAAGTGAGGATGAAATACAACCATTGGTGTAGCACATTTGGTTTTAGGTAATTAACTCTTTATTTATGTATTTGAAGTATATAAAATAACTGGGTTAAGTGTTGGGAGGTTCGGAGGAGTTTTGACAAGTTTTTGGGATTTTTCTGAAGGTGCGGAGTTTGAGCCCGATTAGCAGAAACTGTGCAACACCTTTCAGGAAACCGTGCAACTGAAACAGTGGGCACTGGGTAGGCGCACTGTTTGACCAAACCATGTGACTACCCAGGAGAAACCATTTGATGTTGGGTAGAGAGGTTTAGCAGAAACTGTGCAACACCTTTCAGGAAACCGTGCAACTGAAACAGTGGGTACTGGGTAGGCGCACTGTTTGACCAAACCATGTGACTACCCAGGAGAAACCATTTGATGTTGGGTAGAGAGGTTTAGCACGGTTGATGCACGGTTTGTCTAACTGTGCGAGCCAAACGCGCAAGGGGTGTTTGGAGGCAGTGACTAGCGCATGAGTTGCCTAATTGTGCGCCCTAACCGTGCAACATTATGAACAAGATTTGGATTTTGTAGATCTAATTCGGATTACCTCCTAAATGGTTCATTTCCCCCTTAATCCGACCCTAACTCGAATTCCTCTCCCTCCCAAGGCTGGAGAGACCTTTCCTTTTGATTCAAAAGTGATTCGTTGACGAATATAAGAGCGTTGGAGGCCTGAATTCCTTGGTAAGTGCATGTTCTTGGTTGATTTCCTTAGTTTTCTTCTTCTTCCCTCTCTTAGATTCATGAATCTAGTCCGTTGGAGATAAATTCATGTTGTGTGATGACAATCATGATGATATATAATTGTTTTGTTTAAGGGGAATAAGATCCAAGGACGTTTTAAGGAGTTTCAAGCTGGTTTGTTGAAGAATTTGTGTCGTTCTTCGTTTTCACCTAAGCTTGCGAGGTAGGTTTCACTCTCAACTCTTTTTAGTTAGAACTCGAATGCTTGATTTCAAATTGATTGAATTGTGAAATTGATGTGCAAAGTTTGATGGAAACCCGCTTTAGTGATGGTATGTGAAATTGTGGAAATTGGTTGTTTGTGGAAAGTATAATTGGTTACACGGTTTTAAAATGATGATTTTAAAATGGTTGTTTGGTTTTGATTTATGAAAATGGTTTGTAGAAATGTTTTCAATAAAAAGATTGTTTTATTGAAATGATTTGTCATAATTGGTTTGACATAATATTTGACATAAACGGTTGAGATGTGTTCATTTGCATTGATGTGACTCCGTAGAATGGGCGTATGCCATTGTGACACTTGATATATGATTACCTTTTGACGATTTGGTAGATCGATGAGAGACCGCTTATGAGTATGAAATTGTCACCCGAGCATGCATGTGTGGATGTGTGGAATGGAATGAGTTATGCCAAATGGATTGAGAAATGGTTTGAAAGACTTGTTTGGTTGCTTTCCATGGAAAACTGTTTTGCTTAGAAATGCTTTTGGTTTTGATATAAATTGTTTCAAATTATTTTATATAAATTGTTTTATATAAATGTTGTAACGTGTTCTATCCCAGTGACGTGAGTAGGGAAGTCATTGAGCAAATCCTATCGAGTTTTATACTCACCCCCTGCTTGGCCACTTTGTGCGTTTACAGATGTTGTATATCGAGACACATGTAAAGATAAGATATCCCAATTCTTTAGTAATACATCATGATACATTGGGCATGGATTGTTGAGTCGAAGCTTGTTGGGAGTTGATGCTGGATGTCTTGGTTGTCTTTGGGTTGTTGGTTTTGGTTTCCGCTTTGTACTCTGATATGATTCATGCTTGTAGTTTGGTTTTGTTATTAGTTAGTATTATTTTGAGTTGTATTTCATTGAACTCATGCATCATATAGTGGTTGTTGGGTTATGATTATCTTGGTTTGGTTTTATTTTCAAATGGAAAATTGCCCCCCAACTGTTTATGAAGCCCTTGACATTTATTGTCAGCATTTAGTGTCTTGAGAATGACACCTAAGGTTTAGTAGGACCTTTGCCTCTTTCCAAGCTAATGGGTGTGGGGCGAGATGTTACATATGGTATCAGAGAGTCTGGTATTGGAGTTGAAAATCATTCTGATTTAGTCCTTGAGTTGGATTGGTAGCATGTAGGATCATCGGAATTTGAAATGTAGATCATAAAGAGGCGTAACTAACCTACTTATGCTGAACTTCAAGTTACTAGGGTGTTCGGTACATGAGTGTTTTGAGACACTTCTAGGAGTCGCTATCTCATTGTCATGAGTTTAGCCAATGAGAAGAGAATGACATACATTGATAGAAATGACTTCCTACTAGGAGTGCATAATCCATTTTGAGTAATGATTTATGATTTGGTGAAAAATTGTTGATTTTTGAAAACAATTGAAAATGGTTTTATTTTCAAAGAGTATAGTGAAATTTTAAAAAATGGTTTAAAAATGGAAATTATTGAATTTTGGAAATCCTTGTTATGATAAATGTGATGTGGTAAATTTTAAATTGCTAAGCCTTCAGTTGATAGAGAGTGAGAATTAATTGCGTTTTTGTTTTGTTATAGAAAATGGAACCGGTTAGGCGTAGAATAAACCAACTAGAAGAGGTTGCTGAGAATGTGGTTGCACTTGAGCCATAAGTGAACCAACAGCTGGTTTAGAGTATTGTCCAAACTTTTCAGGTCATGGATAGAGGGAAAACAAGGGATGGATCAAGGCAAGTGGATCATTCTGTTCAGTTCCAAAAGCAGAATCCACTCATCTTTTGAGGTGATTTAGAACCTTAAAAAGAAGAGGTGTGGTTGAATAGGATGAATCAAATCTTTGATTTCCTAGGCACACCAGTTGAGTTGAAAGTGAAGTTTGCTATGTACATGTTAGAGGATCTAGCACATCAGTGACGAGATTTAGCAGTTCAAGCTAAATAAGACCAAGACATTGCATGAAAGGATTTTGAAGAATTGTTCAACAAACAATTCTATCATCACATGTTTAGGATTGCTAAAATGACTGGCTTCTTCAGTTTGAAGCAAGAAAACCTCACAACGACAGAGTATACGACTAAATTTATGAATTTAGTCCGCCTTGCACCAGAAGTTGTTGCAAGTGCGTCCTTGAAGGCACAAGTTTTGGAATCGAGGTTGAGGCCAGAGATTCGCTCAAAGATTTCTGTGCTTTGTATAATGGATTATACAGAGATGGTCAATAAAGCGACGATGGTAGAAAGAGACTTATCAGAAACTACGGGTGGAGGAAGCATGTTGATACCTATGAGAAATGGTGAGAACTTTAATGATCAGAATAAGTGAAAGTGGGACACCTATTTCCAAGGTAGTGGTATGACTCAGAATCAGACAACTGGATCAGTGAATCTTCCTCCTAAACCCAAGAGTAAGCCGAGATGTTTTCAATGTTGTTCTTTTGATCACATGAAGAAAGATTGTACGACCCCACCTAGAGCATGCCACAATTGCAACCAGATGGGGCATCTTCAGCGCTATTGTCTTAGTGCTCCAAGGTCAAATGCTAGGGACACATCTCATGGTTCACAGATGTCATATGCTTCGACGATCAGATGCTAGGGACACATCTCATGTTTCGCAGATGTCATATGCTTCGACGGGATGAGGGAAATAGAATAATTCTCATATATAGAATTGAGCTAGCCATGGTGATTCTAGGAACACCTTGACTCCTCAACCAGTGCAATCTCAACAGGGTAATAAAGAACAAAAGTGCAGTGAGTAAGAAATTGTATGGAGTTGAGAAAGTGATTGCAGATGATCAATCTGGACCATCATCTGTGAGAGGTACAATTATTTTGAATTCTACCCTTATGCAAGCTTTGTTTGATATGGGTGCATCCCATTTGTTTATTGCTTCTCATGTTATTGATCTTCTGAGTTTTCATGTTGAGATGATGCCTTATGTTTTGAAATTTTAAACTCATCTTGGTCAAAGAGAATGTCAAGCCTTTATGTGCAAAGCATGTTCTATAACTATTGATGGAGATGAATTGATATGATATTTCTCTGTTCTTGAGATAGATGTCTATGACATAATCCTGGGTATGTATTTTCTGATAATATTTAAAGCTCACATCGATTATTATACCTAAAGGGTTAGTTTTATAACTGATGATGGTGTCGAGCATCTCCTTAGAGGAGACCATAATGCAAAGGTAGGTGCAACAGGATTGTTGGCATCAACAGTTGGAATGATCTCATACTATTTGGCAGCTTTGAACTTGTCATCGATGGATGAGATCGGGAATAACAATTTTCTAGTAATTTTTGAACAGTTTCTGAATATTTTTCCCAAGAATTTCTCAGGGTTTCCACCCACAAGAGAAGTGGACTTTACAATTGATCTCTTACCCAGGACTGGTCCTATCTCACTTCTATCTTATTGGATGAAACCAAAAAAATTAAGGGAATTAAAATTCCAGTTGGAAGAACTGGAAAGAAAAATTTTCATTCGGCCTAGTGCATCTCCGCAGGCAACACCGATCTTATTTGTAAAAAAGGCAGATGAAACTCTAAGGATTTGTGTGGATTATTGTAAGCTTAACCAAGTTATGATAAAGAATCAATATCCTCTTCCATGCATTGATGATATGTTTGATCAATTGAGGAGAGCCTAGTGGTTCTCTAAAATTGACTTGTGCTTGGGATATCACCAATTGCACGTTCGGAAGGAGGATATTTCAAAAATAGTTTTCAAGAGTAGATATGACCATTACGAGTATGTAATTATGGATTTTAGTCTTACGAATGCACCGACTGTCTTTATGACATTGATGAAGCAAATATTTCAAAGGTATCTGGATTCTTTTGTGATGGTGTTTGTGATGGCATATTGGTGTATTCAAGAACAAAGGCTGAGCATGATAAACACTTGGCGACAGTGTTGAGAATTTTGAGGGATCATCATTTGTATTCTAATCTTTCAAAGTGTAATTTTTGGATACAAGAGGTACGTTTTCTTGGTCATGTAATCATTGAAAAAGGTGTTTCTGTGGATCCAAAAAAGAAAGAGGCTATGATATCTTGGAAACTGCCAAAGAATGTCTTTGAAATACATAGTTTCCTTGGCTTAACCGGTTATTATCGACACTTTGTTTGTGACTTTTCACGACTAGCTTCACTAATGACAGCTTTGATAAGGAAAAATGTTCCCTTCTAATGGGATGATGAATGTCACAAGTCTTTTTAAAAGTTTAAAGTTTGCCTTACATCAGCACCAATCTTGATATTTTTGGAGTCAAGAAAAGGTTATGTAGTGTATTGTAATGCTTCAGGGTTTGGGTTGGGGTGCATTCTCATGCAGGGAGATCATATTGCTGCTTATGGCTAATGATAGTTATGGTTTCATGAAAAGAACTATCTAACACATGATTTGGAATTAGATACCATAGTCTATGCTTTGAAGACTTGACGTCATTACCTCTTTGGTGAGAAATTTACAGTGTTTATAGATCATAAGAGTTTGAAACACATTTTCTCATAAAGAGATTTGAACCTGAGACAAAGAAGATGGATTAAGTATCTCCAAATGTTTGACTTTGACTTGATATATACACTGGGTAAAGGAAATTCGGTGGTAGATGCATTAATTAGAAAGTCATGTAATCAGTTGGAAAAAGAGCCTTCAGGTTAGTGGCAGCTGATGTTGGTGATAGTCGACATGCACTTGGATTGAAAAGATTGAGGCAGTGTTGCAATTTTCTTTCTGATTTCTTTTGTTCCCAATTTGGTGTAAAAAGTTAGAGGCATAGACATCCGATTCAAAATGTGTTTCTATGTGGTCAAAACTCAATGATGGGGAGACCATTGAGGGATGAAAGTTGGACGAGAGTTCAATTTTTTGGTTTCGAGATCAGATGGTTTTACCTTTGGCTTATCAGGAACAACTTCATGTTTATCACCATTTGAGATGAGCAGTTTATCCTAGAATAAAAAATATGTATAAGGCATTGAAATCACAATTTTGGTGGGTTAGGATTAATAGAAAAGTGGATGAGTTTGTTATGAGATGCCTCACCTATTAGCAGGTTAAGGCAGAGCACTAGAGGCCAGCGGGTATTGTAAAGACCCGTAAATTTCAAGGAAATTTTTTTCTTAATTTTATTTGGAATTTTACACGAACGCAGTTTCTGACGGCACTTGATTCCGAGGCCCGGTGTGCCCGGAATCATTTTCCAAAGTTTGGCTCGGGTACGTTCAGTGAACGGACGAACGTGTTTTTCTAACTTTTGAACCGGTGCCCGGAATCAAATTCTGAGGGCACCGATGGAATCGCAACACTAGTAATTGCTTAGAAATGCCTCTTCCGGAGTTGCGTTTGCTCGGGTGTGGTTTTTAACTTTTGAGTTTAAAGTTATGAAATAAAATAAAGTTGTGCGACAATTTTATTTTAATTTCACTTTAAGCCTCTTGAAAGCCACTTAAAGCTGCTTAAGTGGAGTTGTTATAGATAGGGTGCTATCCAAAATATCCTACCCACTTGGTAGGATATTTGTGGGGTGGGGCCCGCACGAGCCCCAACGTTTCTTTTCTGCTAAGTAACGCACCCGCGAAAACCCGTCATTATGAAAGTCAACTGACGCGTTTTCTTATTTTCTTAACGCACCATTTAATTGGGCGGTTTTATTCGTTGAATTAAATGGGCAGTTTATTCGTTGAAATTAATTCTATGAATTAATTTCTTTCGTTTCTTAACCTGTTTGAAATCCATTGGCGTAATAATAAAATAAGACCAACGCCGACATTTGGAGGATTACACGTTGAGAGGCTTTTGACAGAAGTTCTTGTGCCTTCACCCTTCTTCGCGAAGAACGCGAAGAACGCGAAGAACGCGAAGAACGCGAAGAACGCGAAGAACGCGAAGAACGTTGGCCTCCGACGAAGAACGCCGAAACCGCGGAAATCGACGACGCAACGCCGTGTGCCGCGACGCCGACGTTTCCTCTTCCGCGGCGTTCTTCTGCGACGTTCCTTCATCCGCAACGAAATCTTTGATCATCTGTTTGAGGTAAGAGATTTCGGGTTTCTTTTAAAACTCCTTTGTGGTTTTTTAACAACGCACGGATTTAATTATTATTAATTAAATCTTTTTGTTCTTGAACCTCGGAGTTCGTCGACGCGACACCCTTCCGCGACGACGCGACGATCCCCACTTTCCGCGAAGAACGCGCGTGCGACGACTTGACGAGGTAGGGGTTGTTGTGAAATAATTTATATTCCCATGAACGTTTCTTTTAAATTAAAGAACTGGTTTCATAAGGACAATTTTAATTTATTAAAATTGTTGTTTGACGTGTTGTTTTATCCTCTCGATTGATACCGTCTAACGCGGAGGGTGCGGGCCAAATGAACACGGTCCAACAACCCTCCGCTGTTCTTCGTTGTTGTGCGGATCTGGAGGGCGACGAAAAAACGTGACGCAAGGGCGATTTGATGATCCCACAGTGAAGAACGGAACCCGGGAGGAATAGCGGCGTAGACGGGAAGGAAAACGGACCACCGGAGCAACTCCGGTGGCCCGCGGAAGCTACCGGCGGCCGGAGGCAGTGGCGCCTCGGCGCGCCGCCAGATAGGGCCGCCGCGGCTTCAGCCGTGGCGGCGACGGCCAGCGGACCCGAGGCCGCGCGGGTCCAGCTCGCCCGCACGGGACGCGGCAGAAGCCGCGTCCGCTGTTGTCCAGCGCGGCCCCTCGAGGGCCGCGGCTTCCCCAACCCGCGGGGGCGGCGCCCCGCGGCTGCCGCGCTCGGCCGCTCGGCCGAGCCGAGCCAGGCCGGACCGGGTCGGGTCGACCCGGTTCGGCCGACCCAGGGGGGGGGGGGGGGGGGTCGGCCCGGGCCCAGACCCCCCGTCTTCGGACTGATTCGGTCTTTTTCCCGTAACTTGAGCTACGGGCCTCCGAACGACGCACCGTCAGTGGCAACGCGATCCTTGGATCGATACGGTCGTTTCGGTATATCGCACTCAAGGTTTCAGAATACTTTGGGTTCAGCCGGGTTGGTTCGTACACGAAACCAACCGGGTCCTCGGAGCGGAAACGCTCATATCTTGAGCTATGGACGTCCGATTGACATGCCGTCGGCTTTGGTGGATTCCTCTAAGTGAGACGGATCTTTTGGCATACTCCGCCCAAGGTTTGGACGCAGGTGGAGTACGGTCGGGTTGGTTTTGCCTTAAAAACCAACCGGGCCCCTAGGACGAAAAAGCCAATAACTCTCAGACCGGGCGTCCGATTGACGCGCCGTCTGCGACGTTGAGTTCCTGTTGACGATACAGAACTTTTGGATACATCAACTTCGGACTTTGTGTCAGTTGATGTATCAGCCTCTCGGCTCGTGGAGCGGACCCTCCCGAACGAGCTTGCTGTGTGCGGGAACCCTAGTGCTGGCTGCGACTCCGACGACTGTGCAGAGATCCTCGGTGGACTGCGACGACGACTGTGCAGAGATCCTCAGTGGATTACGACGATGACTGTGCAGAGATCCTCAGTAGACTGCGATGACTACTGCACTCAGCGATCCTACGTGGATCAGTGCTACAGATCCTGTGTGGATCCGATCCTGTGTGGGTCAGCGCTCAGTGGTTCTGTGTGAGCCAGCACCTACAGGTCCTGTGTGGGCCCGATCCTATGTGGGTCTTTGCGGGGGTTAGTTACCTATTGATCCCGTGTGGGTCCGATCCTGTGTGGGTCATTGCGGGGGTTAGTACCTTTCGATCCTTTGTGGGTCCGACGACTTAGATGGATCAGTGATCATCTTTATCGTCATACGAAGAAGTATACCTGTGTGAGCTGAATCTTGTGTTACTCTCCTTTGTGGATTGTGTTGAACTATCCTGTGTGGATTTACTGTTTACTCTCCTTTGTGGAGTGTGCTGAGCTGTCCTGTGTGGATTTACTTTTACTCTCCTTTGTGGATTGTGTTGTGCTATCCTATGTGGGTATACGTTTTTCTTTCCTGTGTGGAATGGGTTGTGCTTGGGCTCGGATGTTGGAGCCGAACGGGAATTGATGACTTAGGTATATGTATGGGCATATACCTAAGCAGTGTCGGTTGTTACTTCGTGTTTGTATCTTTCCGTTGTGGTTTATCCTTTGTGGATTTTGGGAGACCTTCGGGGGTCTCGGGGTCCCTACTGAGTAGCTTATACTCACCCCTGCACGGGCTATGCCCGCACTTCGTTGTGTTGGTTGCAGACGACGGACAACGCTGATTTTGGTGGAGGCTTGCGGAGCAGGACGGTACCTGGAGGTGGACCACTGGGCGGGACGTACTCGGAGCGGTCAGGTGGACCCGAGGAGTAGTGGAGGCTATCTGTACCCGCCCTTCAGGTGGAACTTCCAGAGGACGGCTCGACGCTGCGACTTTTCTTTTCAGTTGTTGTTTTTCCCTTTCAGTTGTACTTTATAATTGGGCTTGTATTTCTGGCCCCTTTTACTTTCAGCACAGCTTGTTACAGTTTTTGCTTAGTGTTTACTTTTCCGCTTGCTTACTCTGTGGTGCTTGTTTACTTTACAAAGGCAATGCCTTCCCTTTTTCCGGGATTTACGCCTTGGTGCTAGTCGCCAGCCCCTGTCCTATGGAAGGTGGGCTTGGGGTAGTCACGACACGGGCCCCGAGGACGGGTCGTGACAGGTATGCTGCATTCTTTATCAATTCATGTGTGGAAATGGGAGCATATAACTATGGATTTTGTAACAAGTCTATGAAGGAAGGTTTGGAAACATGATGTGATATGGGTGATAGTGGACCAATTCAAAAAGTCGGCCCATTTTATCCCTATTCAGAAATATCATACGATGGAAGACTTGTCAAAATTCTATATCTGAGAAGTGATAAAGAGGCATGGTGTACCGGTTTTGATATTATTAGACTAAGATCCAAGATTTACATCTCGCTTTTGGAAATCCTTACAGCAATCCCTTGGGACTCAGTTAACTATGAGAACGACGTATCATCCTCAAATGAATAGACAATCCAAAAGGATGATACAAACATTAGAAGACATGATTTGGGCTTATGTAATAGATTTTGGTGGCTCATGGGAGTATCACATACCATTAGTGGAGTTCTCATATAAAAATAATTATCAAGTCTTGATACATATGGATCCTTTTGAAGTATAGTATGAGCCTCCTTGTCATTCTCCACTTTGTTGGGTGGAAATGGGTGAGACTTTATTGGTTGGACCAATCCTTATGCAAGAGACAATGAAGAATATTCAGTTGATCAGGAAGAGAATGAAGACAACTCAGAGTCATCAAAAATCATATGCGGATCATCATCGATGACCATTGTCGTTCGAGGTGAGTGATCATGTGTTCTTGAGAATATCTCCAAGTATTGGGAAATATTGTTTTGCAGAGTAGAGAAAGTTATCTCCTCGATACATAAGACCTTTTGAGATACTTGAACGGGTTGGTGAGGTGGCATATCGGTTGGCCTTGCCACCAAGGTTTAGTTCAGTGCATAATGTGTTTCATGTATCTCAATTGAATAAGTATCAACCCAATCCTGACCATGTGATTCGATGGGATCACGTTGACCTAGAGCATGATGTTATGTTGGTTTATGTGCAAGTGTGGATTGTGGATAAACAAGAGAAAATATTGCGTGAGAAGAGCATCGGTCTAGTGTATGTTTTATGAAAACATGGTTAGATTTAGGAAGAGATGTGGTAGCATGAGAAGGAAATGGTTGAGCAATGACCCAAACTCTTTCAGGCTAATTGTGGTTTTCAACTTTTTAGGAATGGAAAAACTAATGGTGGGGAGAATGTAGCACCCCCAGTTTCAGATAATTAACCCTTTATTTATGTATTTTAAGTATATAAAGTAATAGAGTTAAGTATTGGGAGGTTCATAGGAGTTTTGGAAAGTTTTTGGGGATTTTCTGGAGGTGAAAAATTTGAGCATAGTCAGTAGAAACCGTGCAACACCTTCCAGGAAACTATGAAACTGAAATAGTGGGCACTGGGTAGGCACATGGTTAGGTGTATGGTTTGGACAAACCGTGTGGCCACCTAAGAGAACCTATGTGATGTTGGAAAAAAGATTTTAGCATGGTTGACACATGGTTTTTCTAATCATGTGATCCAACTATGTGAGGGGTGTTTGTAGGTAGTGACTAGCACACAATTTGCGCATGTTTCTCCTAATCGTGTGCCCTAACCGTGAAACATCAAAAACAAGATCCGAATTTTGTGGATCTAATTCTGATTACCTCATAAATGGATCATTTTCCCTTAATCTGACCCTAACTCGAATTCCTCTCCCTCCCAAGGCTAGAGAGACCTTTCCTCTTGATTTGAGAGCAATCTATTGGGGAATCTAAGTGCGTTGGAGGCTCAGATTCCTTGGTAAGTGCCCATTATTGGTTTTTTTTACTTAGTTTTCTTCTTCTTCCCTCTCTTGGATTCATGAATATAGCCCGTTGGGGATAGATTCATGTTTTGTGATGCCAATTATGATGAGATATGGTTGTTTTGTTTAAGGGGAACAATATCTAAGGACATTTTAAGGAGTTTCAAGCCAATTTGTTGAAGAATCTGTGTTGTTCTCTGTTTTTTCCTAAGCTTACAAGGTTGGTGGCTTCACTCTCGACTCCTATTAGTTAGAACTAAAAATATTGATTTCAAATTGATTGAATTTCCTGAATTGAATTATGAAATTGATGTGCAAAACTTGATGGAAACCCTCTTTAGTGATGGTTTGTGAAATTGTGAAAATTGGTTGTTTGTGGAAAGCACAATTGGTTACATGGTTTTAAAAGGATGATTTTAAAATGGTTGTTTGGTTTTGATTTATGAAAAAGGTTTATAGAAATGTTTTCAATAAAAGGATTGTTTTATTGAAATGGTTTGACACAATTGGTTTGACATCATATTTGGCATAAACAGTTGGTGTGTGTTCATTTTTATGGACGTGACCCTATGGAAGGGGCATGTTCCACTGGGGAACTTGGTATATGGTTACCTTGTGAAGAATTTGTAGACCGATGAGAGGCCTCCCATGAGTATGAAACCATCACCTGAGCATGCATGTGTGGATGTGTGGAATGGAATGAGTTATGCCAACTAGATTGAGAAATGGTTTGAAAGACTTGTTTGGTTTCATTCCATGGAAAACTGTTTTGCTTAGAAATGGTTTTGGTTTTGATATAAACTTTTTTTAAATTATTTTATATAAATTATTCTATATAAATGTACTAATATGTTCTATCCTAGTGGAATGAGTAGGGAAGTCATTGGGGAAATCCTATTGAGTTTTATATTCACCCCTTGCTTAGGCGCTTCTATGCGTTTGCAAATATTGTATATCAAGACACAGGTTAAGGCAATGTAACCCAGTTCTTTAGTGATGCATCATGATACCTTGGTCATGAATTGTTGAGTTGGAGCTTGGATATTTTTGGGAGTTACTTCTAGATATCTTGGTTTTCTTTGGGTTGCTGCTTTTGGTTTTTTGCTTTATACTCTGATATGGTTCATGGTTGTAGTTTGGTTTTATTTCCAGTTAGTATTACTTTCAGTTGTATTTCATTGTACTCATGCATCATATAGTGGTTGTTGGATTATGGTTATCTTGATTTGGTTGTTTTATTTTAAAATGTAAAATCTTCCCCCAACTGTTTATGAATCCCTTGACATTTATTGCCAGCATTTGATGTTATGAGGATGTCACCTAAGGTCTAGTAGCACCTCCGCCTCTTCCCAAGACAATGAGTGAGCGACAAAATGTTACAATTGGGATTCTCTTGGTATGATTGTTATTTGACCGTCAGAACGAACGTTATCTAACATACTCATGGCTGTGTATTCTTTTGATATTTTGTAGGAAATAATGGAGGTTATGGAGTAGGTGGTGTCATTTTACAAAGGAGATCATACAAATATTGTTGGGGTATCATTATCGAGGAGTTCATTACAAGAGTTTATGTGTTCATTTTGGTCATGCATTTTAATGTCTTGTATGTTCGGTTCAAAATTGCTATTGTGTTCTACACTACAAAAGATTGCACAAAATTTAGCGTTAGCATTTATTAGTACTAGCTAAAAGTGCTGATAAATGGGGTGTCTTTATCAGTGTCTGAAAAAAGCACTGATAAAGTGTGCTTTTATCAACGCTAAAACAAAAGCGTTGATAACAAATACTTTAGCAAGCATTGATAAATTCTCCTTTATTTGTGCTAATAAAAAACGATGATAAATGCTGCCTTTATTAGTGTTAAAACAAAAGCATTAATAATGGCTACATATATCCATGTTTTTTTAGCACTGATAAAAACATCCTTTATCAGTGCTTTTTTCTAGCACTTATAAAAGGAATATTTCATAAAAAATTATATATCATTAAGAATCATATATTAATATATGAATATATTTATATTGATAAAAATATAATATATTTTATTAAATATGATTTATATAAGATTAAAGATGCATTTACACTTAATATATAAGATTTTTAGTGAAAGATGGATTATAGAATAATTAAAAAGAAATGTTAATTAATAACTTTCTAATTATTAATGATTAATAGTCATTTAATAAAAATTAAATGACATAAAAATTCAATAAATTAATGAACAATCTAAGATAAGTTGAAAACATGGTTTTGAACTTCAAATGATCATAACTTTTGATCTGAGTGTCCGTTTGGGCTAAACTAGATATCAAATCAAAGCCTATAAAGAGATCTAAATTGTGTTGACTAAGGTACCTTATTCATTGTTTTTTCAAGATAAAAAAGGTCCAAAAGGGCTAAAAAACTGATTTTTTAGTTGGGATACCCTAATTTTTTAATATTTAAAGAGATTTTACCTTCATTTAAGAGGATCTTCTTGTCTTTTTTTAGTGTAGACTGAATTTTTTTCTAAGTATTACATTCATATAGATATTATGATTTTTAAATTTTATTGTTTTTCATATTTTAGTTTTATTTGTAAATAAATAAATATATATTTGTTTATATTTATATATAATAAATCAATTGCACAAATACATATATTTACATAAGAATGTATTTTTAAATATATAAACCATATGAAAATAAATATTTATTATTCATTTTATTCAAAATAAAAAATTATCCATTTAAAATGTGGGTCTCTATTTATTACACACGCTATAAAGAAAGACGATCTGGGGACTTGACCCCATGACCAACGCCCCACACCCCAACCCCCTACCACCCTAGCCGCCTGCGGGGGCAAAAAATTATCCATTTATTTACCTTATAAAAATGCATTAATACACACACACACAATTAATGTTTATATTTAAATATGTATGTGTCAATAAACAAATATAAATTTATGTGTATATTCTAATATATATATGTAGGTTCCGGGCGCAGTGGAAGCGCGGTTGGGCTGACACCCAACTTTAATTTTTACCATGATCAATGATTATTTCAGGATTAATACGACGATGAACACCAATATCCACGGAATAGAATCAAAGATTCAGATAAAGAAGGAAGAGACCCGAAACCTTTAGAGAGGCTCTTGCACATCATGTTTACAATTAATTTAATTATTTTCATAAAGAAAAGAATACCTGGATCTTCGGTATTTTCTTCGTTGATGATGTTGATCGTTCAGAATGACACTTCTGGATTATCTTGTTGTGCTTGTGAGGATCCAAACTAGAATCCCTTTAACAGTGATCCACACGTACTCTGATGACCTCTGATCGATACCACTCGTTCTCCGGGTGCTAGTGTGGCGAAACGAGTTTCTTGTGTCGATCGTTCTTGATCGCTTGTTCTTCAGCTTTGAAGAACGTATCTCGTTCTTGAGAGGGATGAGAAGAGGATTCGAGAGAGAAATTGTTTAGCTCAATAATTCTCAATTCACCAAGCGTATGGTGTGTTCGCTATGACACAATAAGTGTACTTGTCTATTTATATGCATGGAACCTCAGTTACAATATTTAATTTCATAATAGTAATTAAATACATTCATGAACTTAGAGAAAACCCATGCTCATAATAATAATAACGCGTCATTATTTATGGTGCACCAACTTGCGCAAAACAGAATTATGAATAAAATTTCACGTCACAAAATAATAGCAACATCATTATTATTTTAACTTGTACCCACTAATAATTATTTACCATTTTGAAAATAATTATTTTACTACCAGACCAGACTTGGTCCGCTCGAACTCCACTTCCATTTATTGAACATCCAAATAAATAAATAAATAATTTATTCTTTTAAATAAATAAATAAATTTTATTTAATTTATACAATCATCTTAACTTGAATAAAATTATTCCACGGTCTTGAGAATAATATTTATTTCATTAATTAAATTCAAATAGAATTTAATCGAGACCACCAAAAACACTTAGTGTGTGGCCCTCTAGGATTCTTTCTCATTGGCCTTAGGAGAGCTTGCCTAAAGTCCAAGAGTACTGTCTAGCAATGGGTCAATGTACCCAAGAGAAAGAACGTAAAGTCGCAACAACAACATCCACATATGAACGCTCAGTGTGTAATATAATCCCTTTGTCTCAATATCTCATCAAGTAGGTTTCATGATAGTGTCATCAACCTTTATACTTGATACATCGTTCTTTGAATACCTAAAGTAAACTCGTCGTTACACCATGACCATGAAATTTTATGTGATTGTTCGATTTCAATCAAAGGGCCGAGATATCAACTTCTATAAATAGAAGGGAAAAATCCTTCCTCGACTTATCCATTAATATCATGTCACTCATGATGTACCCAACATACCCTACTTCCCACCAATTGTCTGCGTGATGATTTTTGTCAGTAAATCAAAGTGCGCGAGTCATGAAATGTATTAATGATAATCTTAAAGTCTAAGGATCATTAAACACGCTCGAAAATAGAAATATCCGATGACACCAAAACATGTGGAATTTCTACGGCGGGTCTATTCTCATAATCTCATGTCTTGGAGATTACCAAGTGAGAACTTCATGAGAGGAAGTCTCATCAGCTTACGAGTACTCACACTTGACGGTCTGCATGCTATGTGTCCCTTAATAGTATGTCATCCAACCATAGAACTATATTTAAGAATATTGTTATAGCATTTCAAGGTTCTCATCATAGCGGGGAACTTCCATGACCTTATCAATGCAAATAATACTCTAGGACATTATTATATCACAGTCATACAGAACAATGAACAATATGTAATAAGATATTTAATATTTAAATACATTAAATATCCATGTAATCAAAGTACAACCAGTTGGTTCTAGGACATAAACTCTTACAAACTCCCACTTAGACTAGAGCCAACTACCTATGACTTTCAGTCTGCTAGACCTCACATGGTGATCATGTTTCTGTTGATTCAAGGATTTAGTCAAAGGGTCTTCCATGTTGTCTTCTGTGGAAATACTTCTCACTAAAACTTCAACTCTCTAAGAAAAATCCCTCAAGAGATGATGCTTATGAAGTATGTGCTTTGTCCGCTGATGTGACCTTGGCTCTTTTGCGAAATCCACTGCTACAGTATTATCACAGTACAATGTGATGAGATCTTTACTACTAGGTATCACATCCAGCTCCTGGATGAAGCTTCGCATCCAAAATGTTTCTTTAGCTACCTTAGAAGCTACGATATACTCGAACTCTATTGTATAATCTGCGACCACACTCTGCTTTGAGATCTTCCAGCTCACTGTATCTCCATTCAAAGTGAAGATGTATCCCATTTGCGACTTCATGTCATCTTGATCAGTCTGGAAACTATAATCTGAATATTCTATGATAACTAGTTCCTCATCTCCTCCATAAACTAGGAACATATCCTTAGTACACCTCATATACTTTAGGATAGTCTTGACTACCATCCAATAGCGATCACCTGGGTCAGCTTGATATCTTCCTACCACACTTAATGCATAGGCGACATACAGCCTAATTCATAGCATTAAATACATTACTGACCCAATCGCTGAGGCATATGGAGTCCTTTCCATTATCATTCTTTCCTCATGTGTCTGAGGACACATTTTCTTGGAAAGATGAATGCCATGTGACACTGGAAACAATCCCCTCTTGGATTGTTCCACACTGAATCTCTTCAGTATCTTATCAATGTATGTACGTTGAATTAGGCCCAACAATATCTTGGATCTATCACGATGAATCTTGATCCCAAGAATATATGATGCCTCACCCAATTCCTTCATGGAGAAGCATTGATTCAACCATGCCTTAACAGACTGTAAGACTGGTATCTCATTTCCAATAAGTAATATGTCATCAAAATATACTATTAGAAAAATGACTACACTCCCACTAAACCTTTTGTAGACACAAGGCTCACATTCATTCTTGATAAAACCAAATTCTGTTATGACTTCATAAAAATAATGTTCCATGACCTGGATGATTGCTTAATCCATAAATGGATTTATGCAACTTTCATACCTTATTGGAATCCTTTAGAGTAAAAAAACCTTCAGGTTGTGTCATGTAGACATCTTCCTGAAGGTTCCCATTAAGAAAGAATATTTTGACATCAATTTGACAAATCTCGTAGTCATGGTAATCCGCATTGTCAAGTAGAATTCTGATGGATTTTAGCATTGAAACTAGTGAAAAAGTTTTATCGTAGTCAATTCCTTGACGTTGTTTAAAACCTTTTGCAATCAGTCATGCCTTATAGGTATTGACCTGTCCTTCCATGTCTAATTTCTTCTTGAATACCCATTTGCAACCAACATGCTTTACATCAACTGGAGGATCTACCAAAATCCAGACTTGATTTTGATACATGGAATCCATTTTAGAATTCATGGATTCTTGCCACTTGGAAACATCTGTTCCACTTACTTATTCCTTGTAGGTTATAGGGTCATTATTATCAACTAATAATGAGTCACCATCCTCAGTAACTAGAAAACTATACCGTTCCAGTTCTCTAACCTCTCTTGTAATCCTACGCAGTACTTGTGTCTTTGGAATAGATTCTTCTTCCACAGGGCTTTGTGGAATATGTTCTTGTACCAACTCTTGTGTACCTTGAGCCTCGACTTCATCGAAGTCTATCTCACTCCCACTATCTCTTTTGGAGATATGCTCCCTCTCAAGGAATATGGAATGTCTTGCCACTATAACCTTTTTGTTTGAGGGGTTGTATAGGTAATATCCTCTTATTTTCTTGAGGTATCCTATAAAGGTACACTTTGTGCCTCAGGGTGAGATTTTGTTACCTAAAGAGGCCTTAACAAACGCTTCTCTACCCCACACATGTAAATTCGATAACATGGATTTTCTTCCACTCCAGAACTCGTATGGAATACCATTTATCGATTTAGTTGGTACTTGGTTTAGTATGTGTGCTGTTTTTTGTAATGCATATCCCCAAAAGGACAATGGAAGACTTGCATGACTTATCATTGATCTCACCATGTCCAACATGGTGTGGTTCCTACTTTCACTCACACCATTCCACTGGGGCGTGTATGGAGGAGTGAGTTGGGATAGGATCCTAAACTCCCATAAGTAATCAATGAAGTCTTGATTAAGATATTCTCCATCCCAGTCTGAGCGGAGTTTCTTAATATTCTTACCAAGCTGGTTCTCAACTTCATTCTTGTATTCTTTGAACTTATCAAAAGAATCCGAATTATACCTCATTAAGTAGATATATCCATATCTACTAAAATCATCAATAAAAGTTATGAAGTATGAGTACCCTCCCCTTGCTTCAACTGGAAATGGTCTACACACATCGGTATGAACCAATTTAAGAAGTTCTTTAGCCCTTTCACCTTTTCCACTAAATGGGGCTTTGGTCATTTTACCTTGTAAACATGCATGACATACGCCAAGTGGTTTTAGTTCGAAAGAATCTAAATATCCATCTTGATGTAACTTTTTCAAATGTTTCTCATTTACATGACCTAACTGGTGATTCCAAAGTTGGGTGTGGTATGATTCATGTGAAGTATCTTTGTTATCGATTTTCATTACTTGGTTTGTGTAATCCAACATGTAAATACCGTTGTATAAATGTGCCCTACCAAAAAAATTCTATCTATGTAAAAGAAGCAACATTCATTTCCAAACTTGAAAACAAATCCATATGTATCTAATCTGGATACAGAAATAATGTTTTTAGTAACAGAAGGCACATAATAACAACCCTTTAACACCAAGATCATCCTAGTTGGCAATGTGATGTGGTAGTCCCCGACAGCTACAACAACAATTCTGGCTCTATTGGCTGCTCGTAGATCTACCTCCCCTCAGTTAATCTTCCTGAATCTACTTAGTTCCTGTATTTGGATACATATGTGAGCACCACAATCTGTATTTAATACCTAATTTGTAGAAACCGATATATTTCATTCAATAAAAAACACACCTGAAGTTTCCCCTTGCTTCTTAGGTTGGGTTCAGTTCTTCTTCTAGTGGCCATTCTTGCCACATGCGAAACAAACAGCCTCCTATTCATTTGCCTCCCCTTTGATCTTATTTTTCTTGGAAGGCCGTGAAGAAGCTTTGGACTTAAATCTCCTCTCCTTCTCTTTCCTCTTATTCACCATAAGGACATAAGGCTTTTGACGCTTCATATCATTGTCCACTTGGCGAATTAGGATAAGAAGACCAGATAGAGACTTCTCAATGTTGTTCATATTGAAATTGACAACAAAGTTAGAGAATCTCTGAGGGAGTGATGCGAGAATGAGATCAGTGCCCAGTTCTTCGGGGAGTTTAAACCCTAGAACCTCCAGGCGCTCAATGTAGCCAATGAGCTTTACTAAATGAGGCCCATCTGGGGAAAATTCTCCAAGATTACTCTGAAAGAGTTCCTTAGAGATATCAAACCTTTCTTATCTTTTTATCTCCTAGTAAATACCATGGAGGTTCTCAAGTATGCTATAAGCATCCATGTTTTCATGAGACTTCATGAGCTCACTAGACAATGATGATAGCATCAAACATTTAATGTCGACCACGTCGTTTATATGTTTCTCATAGACCAAGAAATACTCATCACTCGCCTCTTTGGCAAGCAGATCACGTAATGCTAACTCTAGAATGTAAGACTTCTGTTCATGGCGTAGGATAACCCGAAGGCATCTAAACCATTCCTAGAATTTACTACCAGTGAGGATGTTGTCTTTATAGAATTGATCACAGGGATAGTGTGGTTGACGAGCTTGTCATTTTTATTCTACAATTAAAAGAGTAGATCATTAGTACTTTTTTCATTACATTTTATGAGAAATAATAAATTTTTATTAAGTCTCACACTATTTTATCAAGTCCCAATGGCCCTCACCATTGAACTCAGAATGTCCAGTTTCCATGAGATTCTAGTGGCAATGATCCATATTCCCCTTCACATAACCCCAACAAGGGTTGGTCAAGCTATTAGAAGATATTTAGGTAGGCATGTCTTTGCCAACTACAGGCTTGAAACTCCTTGATCTGTTGAGTGGACTCCCCAATCCTAAAATCATGACTTTTGGATTTCCTCAACTCTTGCCTCTAATATGACACCAAGTCTAGTAAGGGATAATCCTCTTGGTGTAATATGGTTAAGTCAACCAGAAACCTTTCATAAGGGATTACTGTATAAAAGTAAGTGTCCCAACAAGGGTTGGTCAAACACATAGTTTTATTGAGTTTTTCCCTTAATCAAGTAACAAAAGGCTTCGTCTGACTTAATATTTTATTTGAGGGTTTTTTATCTCTTATGTGTGAATTACTTATTATCATTATCACATGCTTGTTAATATTAAGTGGAACTTACTTAAGTGATTAACCTCATCTTGATAATATTTATGTATTAGTCTAGTTTATTTTAGTTCCATCTTGCATGCTTGTTTAATTCATTAATTATGTGATCATGACAACACATCTATAATGATAAACTATGAAACTGAAAGAAATAAAATAAAGGTCATGATCATGATCTTTTCTAATGGTTAGTTTATCTAGTGGTTGATAAACTAACCCTGACCCAGGGGAGAAACATCTTGAACCTTTTGGGTTCGTGTTTACAGCTTTCCACCTATCCACCTCTGTATCTCCTGGGATTGGTTTCGTCTTAGCTCCAGCTTAAACCGCCTCCACTAGCTTGGGAGTTCTATCCATTACATATGCCTTTTTTTAAACTCACATGCAGGTGAGGGGTAAAAAGGGATTTTACATAAAAGAAACCTTGGGTACGCAGACCCTACATATTAATGAGGAGAAGGCTCGCAGGCCAAATTTTTTAATTTAAATAAATAAATTAAAAGAAACCACCCACATACAAAGGTCTTGGTCTAGCTCATGATCATCCATACATAAAACAATATTTCCGCATAAATAAAACTAGCATTCAATTATTTAATCGTTCTTATTTAAGATAAATCATGCTCGAATCAATTAATTATCATATTTAATTAATCAATCATTTTATCTTAAACCCTTTTCTAAATTTCCTATAGATTCACATCCATCATAATTTTAAACAAATAAATTCATTTAAAATTATCTTTGTACGTAACTTGTACCTTGGAGGAAACTCGGTGAATTCCCATTCATAACTACCGAATGAGTAGAAATGAATATTACATAGATGTTAAATTAAAAACATATATATAAAACACCTATCACGTGTTTTGCCTTAGCTTTACGCCCGAACTATGGTACACGTCTCAAAGGTTTGTATAATATAATAATAAATTTTAATAAATCTGCATAATTTGGATAAGTACACGGTGTGTATTTCCGACTACATGACGTGTACTATCATTCACCGTCCATCCGAAGTACACGCTTGAGGACATGGCATGTAGATGTACTTCATAAATCTTCGGAGTACATGGCGTGTTCAGTGGGACACATGTCGTGTAGTATTTGTGTTACATGGTTTTTAGGTGGGAAAGCCGTGTATGGGGTACACGATCCAACCCTAACCTGAAGGGACTACAGGCCATGTCTAGTGGACTACACAATGTGTAACCTGGAAACCGCATGCCACCTATTCCTGGTCAACACATGGAGTCATTTAAGTCTTGGAAAGACTCCAACACATGACTTGGTTTGGTGAACCGGTCTGATGTATTGAATCTTGACTACATGATGTGTACTACCAAATACACATCATGTGTTCTGGTGTTATATGACCAGGTTGCTTTGGAACCTCTGGATGAGATCCTCTATTTTATTTTAATCAAAATTAAAAGAAAAGATCGTTTCTGTAAGGTGAACGATAAACAAAAGAGGAGGAATAAATCTCAAAATTCAGATTTTCAGAATGATTAACTTGAATTGAAACAAATAAATTATTAAATGTGTAAATCATCAATGAAATATTTAAATAATTATAAACTACGATGTAACTGCTATGATACCACTTGTAGGTTCTGGGCGTAGCGGAAGCGCAGTTGGGCCGACACTCAACTTTAATTTTTACCATGATCAATGATTATTCTGGGATCAATACGACGATGAACTCCAGTCTCCACGGAATAGAATCAAAGATTTAGATAAAGAATGAAGAGGCCCGAAACCTTTAGAGAGAATCTTGAACATCATGTTTATAATTAATTTAATTAATTTCATAAAGAAAAGAATACTTGGATATTTAGTATTTTCTTTGTTGATGATGTTGATCATTCAGAATGACCCTTTAGGATTATCTCATTGCGCTTGCGAGGATCCAAACTAGAATCCATCTAGCGGTGATCAACACATGCTCTAATGGCCTCCAATCGACACCACTCGTTCTCCGGGTGCTAGCGTGGCGAAGTGAGTGTCTTGTGTCAATCATTCTTGATCGCTTGTTCTTCGGCCTTGAAGAATGTCTCTTATAATTGAGAGGGGTGGGAAGAGGATTCAAGAGAGAAATTATTTAGCTCAACAGTTCTCAATCCACCAAGCGTGCGGTGTGTTTTCTATGGCACAATAGACATACTTGTCTATTTATATGCATGAAATATCAATTAAAATATTTAATTACATAACATCAATTAAAAACATTCATGAACTTAGAGAAAAACCATGCTAATAATAATAATAATACCGTGTCATTATTTATGGTGCGCCAACTTGCGCAAAATAGAATTATGAATAAAATTCTGCATCACAAAATAATAGCAGCATCACTATTATTTTAACTTATGCTAACTAATAATTATTTATCATCTTGCAAAAAATTATTTTACTACTAGACTGTCCTTGGTCCGCTCGAACTCCACTTCCATTTATTGAACACCTGAATAAATACATAAATAATTTATTCTCTTAAATAAATAATTTATTTACAAACTAGTAAATAAATATTTTTTTTAAATGTTCAATAAAATAAATAAATATATTTTATTTAATTTATACGATCATCTTAACTAGAATAAAATTATTCCATAGTCTTGATAATAATATTTATTTCATTAATTAAATTCAAATAGAATTTAACCAAGATCACCAAAAACACTTAGTGTGTGACCCTCTAGGATTATTTCTCATTGGCCTTAGGCGGGCTTGCCTAAAGTCCAAGAGTACTGTCTAGAAATGGGTCAAGTCACCCAAGAGAAAGAACATAAAGTCTCAATAATGACATCCACATACAAACACTCATTGTGTAATATAATCCCTTTATCTCAATATCTCATCAAGAAAGTTTCATGACAGCATCATTAACCTTTATACTTGATATGTTGTTCTTTGAATACCTAAAATAAACTCGTCGTTACACCATGACCATGGAATTTCACGTGATGGTTCTATTTCAAGAAAAGGGTCGAGATATCAACTTTCATAAATGGAAGGAAAAAATCCTTCCTCAACTTATCCATTAATATCATGTCACTCATGATGTACCCAACATACCCTACTTCCCACCAATTGTCTGCGTGATAGTTTTCGTCAGTAAATAAAAGTGCGCGAGTCGTGACACGTATTAATGATAATCTTAAATCTTAAGGATCATTACACACGCTCGCAGATAGAAATATCTGATGACACCAAAACATGCGGAATTCCTACTGGCGGATCTGTTCTCATAATCTCCTGTTTTGGAGATTACCAAGTGAGAACTTCATGAGAGGAAGTCTCATATGCTTACGAGTACTCACACCTGATGATCTGTATGCTATGTGTCCCTTTATAGTATGTAATCCAACTGTAGAACTATATTTAAGAATATTATTATAACATTTTAAGGTTATCATCATAGCGGGGAACTACCATGACCTTATTAATGCAACAAATACTCTAAGACATTATTACATCATAGTCATGCAGAACAATGAAAAATATGTAACAAGATGCTTAATTTTTAAATACATTAAATATCCATGTAATCAAAGTACAACTAGTTGGTTCTAGGACACCAACTCTTACAATATAAATAAATACATATATGTAAATATTTGTGCATGTATGTGAGAAATATAAATGTGTATATATGTGTAAATATGTATGTATGTGTGTGTGTGTGTGTCAATATTGTATAAATACATCATATATAAATGCATTTTTATAAATATATCATTATCATTAAATATATTATATAAACGTATTAAAAAAAATATTTATAAATACATTATAAAAAATTTATACCTAAATATACAATTATTTGCAATATGTATAAATATATATGTAAATATATAGATACATATATATATGTAATGTATAAAATTTATATATAAAAATACAATATAGACATATTTCAAAAATTTATTTGAAAATAATTATATAAATCATATGAAAATAATTATTATCCATTTTAATTAAAACAATATATAACCATTTTTTACATTATAAAAATATTTGAATATATACATACTTATACAAATGTATATATAACGTTTATATATACATATGTGTGTGTATTAATAAACAGATATATATTTATATTTATATTCTAATATATATAAATGGATATTAATATATAATATATTTAAATAAATATAAGTGTATATATATATATATATATATCACACATACAAACATATATTTTATAAATGTATTTAAAAATAATTATATAAATATATGTAAATATACAAATAAAAAAATTATGTAAATATATATAAATAAATAGAAATATCATAACATATAGAATAAAAAAAGCAAGAAAAAGTGGTAAAGGGGTTCGCACAAGGGATGTCACATGATCAAGTCCAGGAAAGCGTACAAGTGAACAAGTAGTTGGGCAGTGGAAAAGCACAAAAAAGTGTAACATCCTGACCCAGGTGCCACATGTCGATGCCCCAAGATGGTTAGTTACGTGACCTCAGGCGCGCCTCCCCATATTCCAGAAGCTGCTCACTAGTAGTGAGAGTTTAATATATAACATAGGGAGATTATACCCTCGTTATCAAAAGCAACACAACATCATAAATAAATAAACACAACCAAATGACATAACTAGTAACCAGAATAAATACCAATATCACATGATGACCAAAATAGGAATACAATATCCAAACTAAAATTGTAGATATTTCATGCCAAATATGTGTCAAGTGTCAAGTGAAAAACCCAAAATAAAGACACTGACAACTCCCAAGCAGGTCCTGACACCAAGAATGGTTCCCTCATCCATGATCCATCCCAACTCATCCATCTAACATAAGACTCTTACCCATATCCCATCCTACAAACATGAAGACTATTCGAGTACCGATCAGGTAACCTGAGTAGGGTGTGATTATAACTTAGTAGGCCATCGCCAATGACGTTTAAAACAATATCCAGTCAATAACAATGTATGAAATTGTATAAATAAAGTATAATCATAAAAGTAAACAATTTAAATATTCAATTATTCTTTATTTAAACACATCATTTTCTCGGGTTCACAATGACACCCAAACCATCAATACTTTCTTTGGCCCATGTCAGAGTCGGAACCATCCCCAAGTGATATCACATTTCATTACATCATGGGATTCCACTATTCAATTCATTTCAATTTCATGTCACGACTACTTAGAACCATAGTATAATGCTAAAATCAAGGTGTAGAACATCATGTGTAGTACCCTGTGAGTATTTGGAGCGTTAGTCTTTGTCTCACACCTCATGGGTATTTAGAGCATCAGTCCCTATCCCACACCTCATTTATCAATCAATCAAACACATATCACTCATATCACATTCATCAAGGTTAATCATCATTAACGTTCTTATCAAACATTTTCATCATGGTATACCATTTCAATTGTCAATTCTATCATAATTCATCACTTTAATCACATGGAATAATATGAAAAATTCACTATTAAACCATTTATCAATATTTAATCAAGTAACCCATTAACCCTTCAAGATTAATCCAACCAACCCTTAATTCTCATTATCATCAACTCATAATCACATTAATTTACCAATTACATAATCCCATTAATTAACCAATTTCATAATCCCATTATCCCATCAATTTCATAATCGCATAATTCCATCAATTAATTAACCAATTAATCAATCCAATTCAAGATGCGATTTCCAAACATGGAAATTGATATTTGACAATTCCATGCACATAATTATAATCAAGACTATGGGATTTTCAATTTTGTAACATCCCGGACCCGAACGGCCACCCAAAGAGTGCTAAACGGGTCAGGTGTTACTACCTTAGGCACACCTCCCCAAATGCCAAAGGCTGCCGACTAGAAACGGGGGTGTAAACATGCATAGTGGGGAGGCTATACCCTATCAGAGGAATAAAAGTTACTAGTTTGAGTATAATAATAAAACCTACAGTGGTAATAAAGACTCAACAGACTCAAACCAGGCCCACATAGCGGAATCACATCCAAGATAAGATAAACAACAGAAGCAATATATAAACAAGTGCATCGGAAAGTAAGAAAACATGATGAACACCACTTGTAATAACTACTAAAACAACCAAAACATGAATCCGTAGCAGGTTGAACATGTCCATATATAAATGACACCAATGACTAACCAGCAGTAGCTACAATAACAAAGTAAGCATGATGATATAGAAAAGGAAACTAAATAGAAGTAAAACTCCAGATAGATAAGACCTCAAGGTCCATACCAATCTCCATGCTAAACAACACTATGATCTAGCTTCTGAGGCTGATCCTTTACATGTACATAAAACCATAAATTCTACATGCATCCCGAAGGGCCCGTGTAGGGTATGAGACGAATCTCAGTAGGATACCACCCAATGGTGCAAACCTAGTATAGGTGTTTATGTAGTCATGCATTTATAAGGAAAGTAAAAAAATGATGCCTAAATAAATAAAAACTCCAATGGTGCTCAACAGCCACCATAGAGTGTCACCTGTTTCGGCCAACGCTGGAATCTTAGTCACGCAACCCAGCGCCATGTGCCCCCCCTGACACCTTGATTATCAAGTACTGATGCCCCAAAGGCACACCCAATGATATTAACCTGGCACCATGTGCCTCCTGACACCTCATGTCTCAAGTACCGACGTCCTGTAGGCACGCCCAGACAAACTAAAGGCTCCTCACCTCCCACGTGCCTTCATACAGCAAGCACCCCCAAACCAATAGTACCTAAACTGCAACTATCAGAGGATTCTACCCACACGAGTGTTCAAAACCACCTCATCACAGATTCATCTATGTGCAGACGAACCAAAGTCATGGGTGAGCAGTAATCACCAAATATATAACCCAAGCCACAACACCTCTGACACCTCGTGTCCCTGTGACTATGCCGCTCATGAATCCAATGGACTTTCCATCCAAGTAACCCGGGCCATGCCCAACCTGAAAGTCACACTGCCTCAATCCGACGTCTACGATGCCCAATCCCATGGTCAAACCACCCAAATAATATAGGCCAAGCCCAACCTATGATCAACATCACTCAAGAATATCTGGAACATTCCCAACCTAACCCCAAGGGTTCTAACATATGCAATATCCATCATCACATATATATTATCACAATGAAACACTTTAAATAGGCAAACCAATTTAAATAATTGAATTTCACTAGCCATGTGTTTCCCCATACTAGGAGGTCTTGAAAGCCTTTGATAAACTTCATCATGCTTTAACAGTTTAAACTCAATAGTTTAATCAAAACAATTCAATTATAACCATTTTGGCGCCCCTGACCAAAATTCCCCAAATGAGAAGTGGCCTCTAACCCGGACTCGCTCAAGCATAACAAGGTAAGGGAATGCCAAATGATATCCCATAAGGAACATGGTCAATTCAATATAAAGAAACATGGGTCGCACTCAATACCTGGCATTGTTCTAAAAAGATGCAACCCCCAAATGACCATGAAAACACAAAACAGGGGATGCAACACCTACCTCAAACTAGTACGACGATCCTCCTCCAGTATCAACCTCTAATTCGGTCTAAATCTAGGCGGATCTACAAAACGAACATAAATGATCAAACCCCTATAACTTGGTTTAGAAAAAAAATCAAGAAGAACAGATCCATAGATCACATGTGGGGTTCCAATGGATCAAATAGTGTTTGAATTGGACTTCAGACAAAGAGTCAGGAAGTATTTGAAGTTTGAGCGGCCTGTTTTGCGGAGGTTCTGTCCAAAACTAGAAAAATGAGGCTACTTCCAGTTTTAAGAAAAATTTAGAAACTAAATGGTGTGTATATAGGTATACATGCCGTGTATACCATTTAACTGTTCTAAATATGGCAGTTTTCTGCTTACTTACTTTGTCAACCTTCTGACATGACTACACGACGTGTACTAGGCAGTACATGGCGTGTACGTGGTTTTTCCTCTATTACTCACCGAATTCCCCACACACCATGTATATCCCTCATACACGGCTAGAGTACATGGAGTGTACTAGGAGTACATGTCATGTACTTGGTTATACCTATCTACTCGGAAAACACGCTCACACTCCATTTATGGCCTTCACAGACGACCATGGTACACGGCGTGTACTTGGGAGTACATGGCATGTAACCCCAAAATCATGACATGTGTCCAGTTTTGTTTAGAACTTAGCCAATTTCCTCTATTTTCTCAAAAAAATCTCAAAAAGAAAAAAAAGAAACCTGTACCTCAAAGGAAGAACTGGGTTCTTACAAACTTCTCCCCTTAAAGAAATTTGTCCCTAAATTTCCCTTCTAAGGGAAGAGAAGAAAAAATCCAGATAACATTGTCCTCAAAACTCAAATCAAGAAAAGGTTCACCAACCTATTTCCGGACCCATGTTCCTCCTGTGATGCATTGTCACACCTGCACCTCATTAGGTTCTCCCATGTTGCTTCCAACACCCATTCATGTACCACACCGCATCGGTGTCTGCCTCAACAAGGTACTACATCCCATGGATACTAAAAACAAAAATTGGTGCCATGCACCTCAAGTAACCTGCATCCTCGATGCCTTGATGACCATGAAACCTTATATATATATATATATATATATATATATATATCATGCACCCTAAATGGTGCCAATACCACTGAACAACATCTAGTCAGTCCACATAAATCTTGTGCACCTCGTGCACTAAAAACGGACATCCCTTAACAGGCCATGACAAAAATAAAACAAGAAACTCATGGCCACACCCACGACATACCTCTGACCATCATCGGCTCACCAGCCTACTCAGCCTATGAAAACTCCATAACAAGCACCTGGCCTGGCACAATGTTGCCTAAAGCCTGTCCTCCCTACGGTGCTGTACCAGTCACTGGCCACTGACCCCATAACTGGGTACCACTGTCTCTACCACGTCCTCCACATGCAGTTGAACCTTGACTACCCTCAACTAGTACTGACACTGATCCGACCCAAGATGCCACAGTCTGTCCTGGTCCCTGCCTTTCGACTGTCTGAGAAGGATTTATGCAAAAAACTCTCGAGATGGCCGACCTGTCCACATGCTCGACACTCCATTGGAGGCTTGTTACACAGAGTCCGGACATTCCCTAGCTACCCGCACTGAAAGAAAACCACTTATGAACTACCATTAGGTGGTGTAAATGAGTCCTTGCCTTTCTAGCCTGCTAAAACTCATCCCGACCTCGTTTACTACTATCTAAACCATCACCTGAAGCTGCTTCCTAGCTCAAACGAGACCTTTCCATTAGGTTTCCCTCAGCTATGAGCGCCTGATTGTAACATCCCAAGTAAGTAATGAATAATAGATATTCTTATCTATGTATATTTAGGAATTATATAGTGTTTTAGAGGCTTAAAATGAGAATAAATCCAATCTTAAGCATGACATACACTAATATTCTTAAGAGATTGTTTTACTGCCTTTTGATGGCAAACCCTTTTTAAATCAAATTTTTGACAATTTGATAAGCTCTATTTTTCAAAATAAACTTATTATTTATGATTGGGACATTGAAATTTACAGTGGATAATTTTTTGGTATTTTTCTGACAATTTTCATTTTTTAATGAATAGTGAAAAATACTGCATTTTACATCAAAACTGCTTTTTCATCTAATCTAATTATATGGTTAGATTATATTTTTAATTGGTTTTAAAGTGTAAATAGAATATATTTTTACCATTTAATCCAATGGTGGTCATTAGGATTAATTTCACTTTGGAATTGGGCATAAACTAATGCCAAACTTTTCATAGATATTGTTTCAAAAAAACCCGCTATTTATTTTGACAACGGGAATTATTTTTAAATAAATTATTGCAATTTCTGTGTTTGGAATTTGGTAAAATGGATTACATATTTGTAATCATAAGGTCCAAATTATGTAATCAAGGCTATTTTGTTTTTGGACATTATGAATAGTAACGACGGTAATTATCTTTAATTATCTTGATTAATGAGTAATCGGGTAGTTAAGGATAATAAAGTAATATCATAATAATAAGAAATGACACCAACATGTGTACTAATGCTACTGTTTATCTCATGGCCAACCATGGGATGCCTTGTGCCAAACTTGGGGACCCCATGGAACCACTTTTGCATGAAAGTGACTTTTTATCTTTTTATTTTTAAAGAAAGTTAAATATAACAAAGAATGTATCACCTGAGTAAAACATTTTTAATTTTGTCTACATAAATGATCTGTTGGACTATAAATAGTCATTAGAAAGATAAAACTATTTCCTACATCATAGTATTTTTTTTTATAATTTTTAGACATTAAATAAATTAAATTATTTATGACATCATGATGATGTAGCGATTACCTCATTAATAAACGATTTAAATAAAATGAAAAGATAATGTTAAAAATATAACTTACACTTGTCAAAGACCTATTGGATGAATATATTTCAAACCCTTATCACCTTATCCTCATAATACATCAATGTGGGACCTTTAAAATCCGAAACTCATTTGAAAATAAAGTAACCTTTTATACCTTTCCAAGAGTGCCCCTCCTCTCCTCTTATAAAAGGCCCCCACCTCTACCTCCTTACCCACACCTCTCAAGACTTTGGATCGGCCAAACTCTGCTATTTTTGTCTCTCCACATCCCTCTCTTACTCCTTGAATCTTAACTTTGGGCATAAGTCTTCCCAAGGAAGCCTTTGAGCTCAAATCAAAAAGAGTTACCCGATTTAAAGGTAGTGTCTTCTCTTGTGTTCTTATGGTTTATTTTACTTCTCCAACCCCCTAAACTCTTTTTATTCTTTTATTTTGTAACAACAACAGTATCTTCAATATACTAGGATTTTTTTATAACAAGTATTCAAGCTACACTTACACACACCTACATATAATGGTTAAAGAACATACTATTTCTGTGGATGACGAATTTCTGCCTCACGAAACGATGATTATTCAACACTCATATAACACCTTCAAAGGTGGCAATTAAGATGTCACAATATTTATATATGATATATAATATGTTTATGTTTTACTTAAGCTTCTGTATTTTTCATTTATGGCATACCTTTATGGTTTCCATTATGGGTAAACGCGATATCTTCATTTTAGGAAGTGCGGACTACCGCCCCCTCAAAGTGATTTGATTCGTTAATACCATATGTGGTAAATATAAAGGATAGATTGAATGATATTATATATGATACCATACTAGAATTATAATACTATTATGTATCATTATGTTTTAATTCCATTAAAGTATGAGATAGAAATGAAAGTAGCGTTCATGCGTACGTACGGCTTACCGTCTCCATGAACGGTGCATTTCATTTCTTATCCCCAAATGTAATGTACTATTATAAGTACATATATATAATGGATATATATAATTTATGTTACATATAAATTATGAATATAATTCTGGAATTAAAATATACATATCTCTCATTTAGTTTTAATTCCATTAATACGACATAGAAATGAAAGTAGCGTTCATGCGTACGTACGGCTTACCGTCTCCATGAACGATGCACTTCATTTCTTACCTCTAAATGATTATGTAATATTATAAATGCATGTATATACTAGACATATATGATATATATGATATATACATCATGATTATTACTCTGGATATAATGGATACATGAACAACTTGTAATTATAAAGAGCATATTTTTGACTCAAGTACCAATGATCGTTAAAATGACCGTTATTAACTTAAATAATTACATAGTGTTCATAACATGGTAATAAGTGATATAAAAGGAATAATGAACTTGAAAAAGGTTCTTAAGAAAGTAGAAATTAACTCAAGTTTATTATTCAGGAGATTAAAGAGCGATCGAGTCAAGTCGGACCCGAGGTATGAGACTTCATCTCAATCTCCTTTCATTGAGGCATATTTTGTTTTATACACAACCTTCTTTTATACGGTGTATAAACCGCTTTGAATTTTACATTTATCCAAAATGAATATTTTTTATATGAAGCGTTTTACTAAACGACAAAAGGGAATGTTTTTGTCGTACGTATGCGGCGACAACGACTTCTCCGCCACCGTGACCATTATTTGTGTTTCGGCTTCCTCTACAAGCCATACTTTTTTTTAAATGAAAAATAAATACCATGTTTTACTTTTCTTTTATTTTGGTATTAAAAATGGTTTTCATAATCTTTTTATGTCAATGTGTTGTATTGATATCTTGTGATTGAATAGTGGAAATGTTATGTTTCCTTTATGCATGTATTATGTGATATGATTATGTTATGGTTCTTGGGCATTATTATGAAGATGGGTGGTTCCATGATAAACTAAGGGCGGGTGAGCCCGATATAGATCTCCAATGCATTGGGTAACGCGAAGGGGTTAAACATTGAGGTTTCTTCGAAGAGATTTAGGGAATATACTGTGATGAGTATTCCAAACGTAACTAAGAGGGTTACTCCCTATGTAAGAATGTTATGAATGCCTCAAGTTACCTTTATGTCTTATGATTTATATGATTTATTCATGATTTGATGAGGTATGTTAAAGTGCTTATGTTTTATGGGTAAAGTATGATTTCACTCTTATGTATATATGTACTCATGTTTCCTTTCCATATTTTTATATCCCTTACTGAGCTTTTTATGCTCATCCCAAGTTTTTGAAATGTTTTTCACAGGTCAAGGGAAAGGTACATGATATGATGATAGTATCAAGGAAGTGTCAAGAAGGAACCCATGTTTTATTTTACATAAGTTTCCGTTGATGGGAAAAATGAATACTATCTATTATGTAACCACTTTGTTTAAATGTGGAATGTAATGCATGTTTTATGATCTAATTCTCTAAAACTCTAAACCTGAAAAGATCCTCAATGTGTATTCTTGAAGTAACTCAAGAATAAGTAATGTTTAAGGCTGGGGCCTTATAGTTGGTATCAGAGGTCGGTTTAGATAAATTTAGAAGTTAGAATTCTATTAAATGATTATCCAAAAATATTTTTTTTATGGTCAAATTGAAATGATATAGCATTTGAAGATTACCATGTTGCTTCATCTAAGACATGTTTGTTCAGAATGGTTTTCCGCAAAGGAAACAGGGAAGCAGTGCTAGGAAGGCATACATAAGGAAATAACCTTCCGAATCAGCATCTTGAGATGGTCGGAATTGGAACTGAACAGTTTTTTTCAGTAATGGTGCAGTTGACTCAAGCGATAAATGGTGGTGGTATCCATGCACGAGATCATCCAGATCAATCGTAGAGGAACATGTCAGTGGTGGAACATTTCATGAGGCAACATCCCCACTTATTCTAAGGATCATCTGACCCTGTGCTAGCTGAAGGGTGGATTAAAGCACTGGAGAAGATTTTTGATGTCATGGGGTGTTCAGACAATCAAAATGTTAGTCTTGCTATTTACCATTTGGAGGGTGAAGCAGATCAGTGGTGGTCAATGGTTAAAAATATCAGGGACGCTGATGAGATTGGTGCTCTCGACTGGGATGAATTCAAAGGTATGTTTCTTGAGAAGTATTTTCCTAAGGTTGTTCGACTTAGGATGGAAAAACAATTCTTGGAATTGAGGCAAGGGGAAGACTCAGTGGCTGCCTATGAAGAAAGGTTCACTCGATTGGAAAGGTATGCTCCAAATTTTATCTGAGACCTTGATAGTAAAATCAATCATTTTTACTCAGGATTAAAGCCAAAATATCTAAGGGCATTGGATTATCGTGAGTTCAAAAGTTATGAAAAGCTTGTTCGATGTGTTGAGAAGGTGAAAATGGAGTTTTTTGATGATCAAGTGTTCTATAAAAACCAGCAGAAGAAGAGACCGAGGTGGCAGGAGAAAGGGAATAATTCTTCAAAAAAGTCTGATGGTAAGAAAATTAAGTTTCCAGTTTGTGATAAATGTGGTAAAAGGCATGCTGGGGAATGTCTTCTGAATTTTGGAAAGTGCTACCGATGTGGTAAGATGGGACATAAGGCTCATGATTGTACTGAAAAAGATCAAGGTGATGGTAAGTCCAAATTTGATTTACAGTTAGTGAAATGTTTTAAGTGCAATGAGATGGGTCACTATGCAAACGAGTGTCCGAAAAAGAGCTTGAGTGATGGGAAGCAGTTAGACTACAAGCAGAAAGGGGTGGTGAAATCCTTTGCAACTACTTCAGTAGATGTCGGTCCATCAAATGAAGTTGTATCAGGTACTCTGTTTGTTTTTTCAGATTATGCCAGTGTGTTGTTTGATTTGGGGTCTACACATTCTTTCATCTCTGAAAAATTTTCTAGTAAAATGGGAATACCATCTAAAGAAATGACTCCTGAACTTTTGGTAAAAACACCTAGAGGAAATGTTGAGGCAAAAAGAATTTATAAGAATATTCCTATCTTTATCTGTGGAAAGAACCTGCTTGCAAACCTTATTGTTTTACCTCTAGTAGAGTTTGATATTATCTTGGGTATGGATTGGCTCTCTATTTACCATGTTAAGATTGACTGTAGAGCTAAAGAAGTTTCTTTTCAGAAAGACTTTCAATTTGTGTATAAGAATGAACCCTTAGTGTTGATAACGTATCAAGAGGCCGAGAAACTTGTAAAAGATGGAAATGAATGTTACCTTACACATATTGTTGAAAATAAGGGAACTGTTCAGATTAATGATGTGCCAGTGGTAAATGAGTATCCTGATGTCTTTCCTGATGAGTTGCCTGGAATAATACCAGATCGGGAAGTTGAGTTTACTGTAGACTTAGTTCCTGATTCTAAGCCAATTTTAAAACCCCCTTATCAAATGGCTCAAATTGAACTTTTAGAGTTGAAGGAGCAATTGCAAGATTTATTAGAGAAAGGTTTCATTTGACCTATCACATCACCATGGGGTGCTCCTGTTTTATTTGTTAAAAAGAAAGATGGTTCAATGAGACTTTGCATTGATTATAGAGCCTTGAATAATATCACTGTTAAGAACAAATATCATTTGCCTCATATTGATGATTTGTTTGATCAGCTCCAGGGAGCTCAATATTTTTCAAAGATTGACCTGAGATCGGGGTACCATCAGCTGAAGGTAAAGGAAGCAGATGTTCCGAAGAATGCGTTTCGTACAAGATATGGCCATTATGAATTTGTAGTAATGCCTTTTGGGCTAACCAATGCACCTGCTGTATTCATGGAATTAATGAATAGAATTTCCATGAGTTCTTGGATAAGTTTGTGGTTATTTTCATTGATGATATTTTGGTGTTTTCTAAAAGTAAAGAGGAGCATGAAAGACATTTAAGGGTTATTTTTCAAACCTTAAAAGAAAAGAAATTGTATGGGAAATTCAGCAAGTGTGAGTTTTGGTTGCAACAAATTTCTTTCCTTGGTCATATTGTTTCTAAAAATGGGATAACTGTTGATCCTACAAAAACAAAGGTTGTGGAAGAATGGCCAAGACCCACAAATGTAACTGAGATTCGTAGCTTCCTTGATTTGGCAGGCTATTACCGAAGGTTTGTTAGAAACTTTTAACGGTTATCTAGTCCAATGACTAAGCTAACTTGGAAGGGTGTTAAGTTTATCTGGACAAAAAAATGTGATGATTTTTTTCAGGAACTGAAAAGAAGATTGGTGAATGCTCCAGTGTTGGCACTACCTTCCAGGAATGGTGAGTTTTTTATCTACAGTGATTCTTCATTGAAAGGACTTGGTTGCGTACTAATGCAGAATGATCAGGTAATTGCTTATGCTTTACGTAAGTTGAAAACTCATGAGGTAAATTATCCTACACATGATTTGGAATTAGCTACTATTGTTTTCGCTTTAAAAATTTGGAGGCATAATTTGAATGGGGTAAAGTGTGAAATATATACCGATCAAAAAAGTTTAAAGTATATATTCACTCAAAAAGAATTGAACATGAGACAGAGGAGATGGCTAGAATTAATCAAGGATTATGATTGTACAATTCATTACCATCCGGGAAAAGCAAATAAAGTGGCTGATGTTTTGAGTTGAAAAAGTAATGCTTCATTAACAATGTTGTGTTTGGAACGTGATCCTTTGGTTAAGGATTTGATGAACTTTGGCATAGAAGTTTTTGGTGCAGGATGTCCTTCTTTTTTGTTTCAGGTATCAGTGAAATCTTCTCTATCAGATAGAATCAAGCAAGTATAGAAGCAAGACAGTGAGTTTCAGAAAAAGGTATAGGTGGTTCAGAAGGGTAAGTTGACTGAATTCAACATTGATAATGATTGTGTTTTGAGATTTGGGAAGAGATTGTGTGTGCCTTGTGATTCACAGTTGAAGAGAGAGTTGTTATGTGAAGCTCATAGTTCTCCATTTTCAGTTCATCCTGGTAGTACTAAGATGTACAGAGATCTGCGGGAGTATTACTGGTGGGATGGAATGAAAAGAGATATAGCTGATTTTACTGTGAAGTGTTTGACTTGTGAACAGGTTAAAGCAGAGTGGAAATTACCGAAAGGGATGCTTCAGCCTTTACCAGTACCAGAATGGAAATGGGAGAATATATCCATGGACTTTGTTGTGGGATTACCGAAGACATCTCGAGGTAATAATGCAATCTGGGTTATTGTTGTTCGCTTGACTAAATCTGCTCATTTCCTTGCTATACGAGATAATTTTTCCCTAGATCAACTTTCCCGTTTGTATCTTAAAGAGATAGTTAGGTTACATGGAGTTCCTCTCTCCATTGTAACTGACCGTGATCCCAAGTTCACTTCTAAATTTTGGAAAGGCCTTCAGAAGTCGTTGGGTACTGAATTAAATTTTAGTACATCTTTTCATCCTCAATCAGATGGGCAGTCAGAACGAACAATTCAGACTTTGGAAGACATGCTACGTGCTTGTTCGATGGATTATCAGAGAAGTTGGGACCAATATATTTCTTTGGTTGAGTTTTCTTATAATAACAGCTTTCATTCCAGTATACAGATGGCACCGTTTGAGGCATTATATGGGAAACGGTGTCGAACTCCAGCTTTTTGGGATGAAGTGGGTGAAAGGAAGCTGATGGGACCAGAATTGGTAAAAGAGATGGCAGTAAAAGTTCAGTTGATTCAGAAACACATGAGAACAGCTCAGAGAAGACAGAAAAGTTATGCAGACAACAGGAGGAAGGATCTATATTTTGAGGTAGGTGATTATGTTTTTCTCAAAGTCTCACTATGGAAAAGTGTGATGCGATTTGGTAAGAAAGGAAATCTGAGTCCAAGGTTCATTGGACCATATGAAATTCTGGAGAGAGTTGGATCAGTTTCTTACCGAGTGGCTTTACCTCCGAGTTTATCTCAGGTACACAATGTTTTTCATGTTTCGATGTTGAGAAAGTATATGCCACATCCATCTCATGTTTTGAGTCCAGAGGTAGTTCAGTTGGAAGAGAATCTATCTTATAAGGAACAACCAGTCCAGATTCTTGAACATAGGGAGCAAGTGTTATGGAATAAGGTGATTCATCAGGTAAAGGTTTTGTGAAAAAACCACATGATTGAAGAGGCAACATGGGAATCTGAAAATGCAATGAGGGCTAAATACCCCCACTTGTTCGATAAGTAAATAAATTTCGGGGACGCAATTTTCTAAAGGGGGGAAGGATGTAACATCCCAAGTAAGTAATGAATAATATATATTCTTATCTATGTCTATTTAGGAATTATATAGTGTTTTAGAGGCTTAAAACGAGAATAAATCCAATCTTAAGCATAAAATACACTAATATTCTTAAGAGATTGTTTTACTGCCTTTTGATGGAAAACCCTTTTTAAATCAAAATTTTGAAAATTTTATAAGCTCTATTTTTCAAAATAAACTTATTATTTATGATTGGGACATTGAAATTTACAATGGATAATTTTTTGGTATTTTTCTGACAATGTTCATTTTTTAATGAATAGTGAAAAATACTGCATTTTACATCAAAACTGCTTTTTCATCTAATTTAATTATATGGATAGATTATCTTTTTAATTGGTTTTAAAGTGTAAATAGAATATATTTTTACCATTTAATACAATGGTGGTCATTAGGATTAATTTCACTTTGGAATTGGGCATAAACCAATGCCAAACTTTTCATAGATATTGTTTCAAAAAAACCCGCTATTTGTTTTGACAACGGGAATTATTTTTAAATAAATTATTGCAATTTCTGTGTTTGGAATTTGGTAAAATGGATTAAATATTTGGAATCATAAGGTCCAAATTATGTAATCAAGGCTCTTTTGTTTTTGGACATTATGAATAGTAACGACGGTAATTATCTTTAATTATCTTGATTAATGAGTAATCGGGTAGTTAAGGATAATAAAGTAATATCATAATAATAAAAAATGACACCAACATGTGTCCTAATGCTACTGGTTATCTCATGGCCGACCATGGGATGCCTTGTGCCAAACTTGGGGACCCCATGGAATAACTTTTGTGTGAAAGTGACTTTTTATCTTTTTATTTTTAAAGAAAGTTAAATATAACAAAGAATGTATCACCTAAGTAAAACATTTTTAATTTTGTCTACATAAATTATCTGTTGAACTATAAATATTCATTAGAAATCTAAAAAGATTTCCTACATCATAGTATTTTTTTATAATTTTTAGACATTAAATAAATTAAATTATTTTTGACATCATGATGATGTAGTGATTACCTCATTAAGAAACGATTTAAATAAAATGAAAAGATAATGTTAAAAATATAACTTACACTTGTCAAAGACCTATTGGATGAGTATATTTCGAACCCTTATCATCTTATCCTCATAATACATCAATGTGGGACCTTTAAAATCTGAAACTCATTTGAAAATAAAGTAACCTTTTATACCTTTCCAAGAGTGCCCCTCCTCTCCTCTTATAAAAGGCCCCCACCTCTACCTCCTTACCCACACCTCTCAAGCCTTTGGCTCGGCCAAACTCTGCTCTTTTTGTCTCTCCAAATCCCTCTCTTACTCCTTGAAGCCTCACTTTGGGCAGAAGTCTTCCCAAGGAAGCCTTTGAGCTCAAATCAAAAAGAGTTACCCGATTTAAAGGTAGTGTCTTCTCTTGTGTTCTTATGATTTATTTTGCTTCTACAACCACCTAAACTCTTTTTATTATTTTATTTTGTAACAACAACAATATCTTCAATATACTAGGATGTTTTTATAAGAAGGATTATAGCTACACTCACACACACCTACATCTAATGGTTAAAGAACATATTGTTTCTGTGGATGGCGAATTTCTACCTCACGAAACGATGATTGTTCAACACTCATATAACACCTTCAAATGTGGCCATTAAGATGTCACTATATTTATATATGATATATAATATGTTTATGTTTTACTTAAGCTTCTGTATTTTTCATTTATGTAATACCTTTATGGTTTCCATTATGGGTAAACGCGATATCTTCATTTTAGGAAGTGCGGACTACCGCCCCCTCAAAGTGATTTGATTTGTTAATACCATATATGGTACGTATAAAGGATATATTGAATGATATTATATATGATACCATACTGGAATTATAATACTATTATGTATCATTATGTTTTAATTCCATTAAAGTATGAGATAGAAATGAAAGTAGCGTTCATGCATACGTACGGCTTACCGTCTCCATGAACGGTGCATTTCATTTCTTATCCCCAAATGTAATGTACTATTATAAGTACATATATATAATGGATATATATAATTTATGTTACATCTAAATGATGAATATAATTCTATAATTAAAATATACATATCTCTCATTTAGTTTTAATTCCATTAATATGACATAGAAATGAAAGTAGCGTTCATGCGTACGTACGGATTACCGTCTCCATGAACGGTGCATTTCATTTCTTACCTCTAAATGATTATGTAATATTATAAATGCATGTATATACTGGATATATATTAAATATATGATATATACATCATGAGTATAACTCTGGATATAATGGATACATGAACAACTTGTAAGTATAAAGAGCATATTTTTGACTCAAGTACCAATGATCGTTAAAACGACCGTTATTAACTTAAATAATTACATAGTGTTCATAACATGGTAATAAGTGATATAAAAGGAATTATGAACTTTAAAAAGGTTCTTAATCAAGTAGAAATTAACTCAAGTTTATTATTCAGGAGATTAAAGAGCGATCGAGTCAAGTCGGACCCGAGGTATGGGACTTCGTCTCAATCTCCTTTCATTGAGGCATATTTTGTTTTATACACAACCTTCTTTTATACGGTGTATAAACCCCTTTGACTTTTACATTTATCCAAAAGTAATCTTTTTAATACGAAGCGTTTTACTAAATGACAAAAGGGAATGTTTTTGTCGTACGTATGTGGCGACAACGACTTCTCTGCCGCCGTGACCATTATTTGAGTTTCGGCTTCATCTACAAGCCCTACTTTTTTTTAAATGAAAAATAAATACCATGTTTTACTTTTCTTTTATTTTGGTATAAAAAATGGTTTTCATAATGTTTTTATATCAATGTGTTGTATTGATATTTTGTAATTGAATAGTGGAAATGTTATGTTTACTTTATGCATGTTTTATGTGATATGATTATGTTATGGTTCTTGGGAATTATTATGAAGACGGGTGGTTCCATGATAAACTAAGGGTGGGTGAGCCTGATATAGCTCTCCAATGCATTGGGTAACATGAAGGGGTTAAACGTTGAGGTTTCTTCAAAGAGATTTAGGGAATATACTGTGATGGGTATTCCAAACGTAACCAAGAGGGTTACTCCCTACGTAAGAATGTTATGAATGCCTCAAGTTACCTTTATGTCTTATGATTTCTATGATTTATTCATGATTTGATGAGGTATGTTAAAGTGCTTATGTTTTATGGGTAAAGTATGATTTCACTCTTATGTATATATGTACTCATGTTTCCTTTCCATATTTTTATATCCCTTACTGAGCTTTTTATGCTCATCCCAAGTTTTTGAAATGTTTTTCACAGGTCAAGGGAAAGGTACATGATATGATGATAGTGTCAAGGAAGTGTCAAGAAGGAACCCATGTTTTATTTTAAATAAGTTTCCGTTGATGGAAAAAATGAATACTATATATTATGTAACCACTTTGTTTAAATGTGGAATGTAATGCATGTTTTATGATCTAATTCTCTAAAACTCTAAATCAGAAAAGATCCTCAATGTGTATTCTTGAAGTAACTCAAGAATAAGTAATGTTTAAGGCTGGGACCTTATACTGATTCACCGAATCTAAGAATGAGGCAAGCCTAAAGATGTTTACTTGCACTCGGATGGTGTGTCATAATCCATATTTGAATCACCTCACCCTTGAGGTTTCCTCACTTACTGTACCTGGTGAAAAGTGATAAAACTCAGTGAAAGTAGCTGCATAGGCCATAAAGGACATGTCACCCTGCTGAAGGCTCAAGAACTTATGAGCTCTCTCTTCCCTTAGTGTCTTTGGGAATAAGTTCTCGAAAAACCTATACTCGAAGTCCTTCCAGGTCAGTCCCTCATGTCTGTGAGCCTGAACCTGCACATCCCACCAGCACTTCACCGATCCTCTGAGCATGTACATCACTAGCTTGACCCTCCACCCTGGAGGCATCTCGAGCTGCTTGAAGATCATCTGTATGTTCTCTATTTAGTTATCAGCTGGCTGTGGACCACCCTCACCTTGGGAAAGTGGTGGGTTCTGTGACTGGAACTCCCACGTCATATACGTCATAGATGGCTCTGCTCCCTGCTCACCTGTGTCAATCCCCTGTAACATATATACCAGACTAGAACGAAGCTTCTTGTCGAGCCATGGCCCAAACACTGTTAAACCCAGCAATTGCCCTGCCGACACTGGATCCTAAACCTAATCCTGTCCCTAAGCCTATACCTACGACTCATTCTCTACCTACCCTATAAGGGTCTAAACCTGATCATGCTCCTACGGCACTGTACAATCACCCTCCTGATGCTTCATCAAGCCCTATAGCTGGAACCCACTAAATACCATTAATGGTAAGACATCCTATACATATATATAACAATATATTCACACAGATAAGAAAAGAAGTAAAAGGTTGCACATAACAACTACACTTAATCTTCCCACCGCAACCATGCCCCATGGAATCCCGACCTCATGGACTCCTTACCCGCCCTCAAAAGATCCAAGTATCAAAAGTAACTCAGGTCATGCCCACCCCGACAACCATAGTTGCCTCAAGCTGATGACTAAGTCACCCAATCCTGATAGTCACACTGCCTCAAACTAACATCCATGATGCCCAATCCTGTTGATTAACATCTCCTCTATCATAGTACCTACCTACTCATATACGATCCATTCCAAAATCTCACGCCACATGCACTTTTACATTTTTTAAAGCATGGAATATTACATTACAATTAACAAGCAATTCTATCAGGAATTTCACCTTTCACATTTCAAAAGAATCTATAGTAGGGAAATTGATATTATTCACATGGTATTATCACTTCACAAAGCATACATGCAGATATGATATTGAAATACCCTAACAATGTGCCTATCAAAATCCAAGAAAACATGCCTTTCCATACCCGACCAAGGTCCAATTCTTTCTCCCTTACCTCCTCGGGTCAAGGGCCACATATCACAACCAATAATTATCACAAAAAACGTGAGCCACCAAGGTGGAAACTATATAAACTATAATCCGAGAAAAATCAAAATAGCAATTCCCACCCAAGGAAACTTGGTCCATCCCTCGTACCTGGGGCTGTAGGCACCCAAGACAAAGCTAGAAACCCAGTTCCAATAATAAACTATCTCCATTCTATCATGTCCCAAATAGTAAGACCAACAGAAATAAAAAGTTAGTCTCAATCTCATTAGTAGTCAGTCAAAAGATGCTATTAAATCCCTATCAAGAACAAACTCCTCTGATACCACTTTGTAACATCCCAGACCCAAACTACCACCTGAATAGTGATAAACGGGTTGAGTGTTACTACCTTAGGCATACCTCCCCGAACGCCAAAGGTTGCTGACTAGCATCGAGGGTGTAAACATGTATAGTGGGGAGGATATACCCTCTCACAGGAATGTAAGGTACTAGTCTGAGTATAATAATAAAACCTGTAATGGTAATAAAGACTTAGCAGACTCGAACCAGACCCGCATAGCGGAAGCACATAAAAGATAAGATAAATAGTGGAATCAATATATAAACAAGTGCAGTGGAAAGTAAACAAAATAGAATGCTGAACACCACTTGTAACAACTACTAAAACAACCAAAACATGCATCCATAGCAGGTTGAACATTTACATATATAAACAACACCAATGGCTAACCAATATTAGCTACAACAACAAATTAAGAATACTGATATAGAAAAGGAAACTAAATAGAAGTAAAACTCTAGCTAGGTAAGACCTCAAGGTCCATACCAATATCTATGCCAAACAACACTACGATACAACTTCTGAGGCTAATTATTTACCTATACATAAAACCATAAAGTCTACACACATCCCGAAGGGCCTCTGTAGGGTGTGAGACAAATCTCAGTAGGATACCACCCAATGGTGCATACCTAGTATTGGTGTTTAAGTAGGCATTCATTTATAAGGAAAGTAAATCGCATGATGCCTAAACAAATAAAAAATCCAATGGTGATCAAAAACCACTATGGAGTGTCACCTGCTTTTTCCAACTTCGGAATCTTAGTCACACAAACCGGCACCATGTGCCCCCCTGACACCTCGTGTCTCAAGTACCGATGTCCTAAAGGCACACCAAGTGATAGTAACTTGGCACCATGTGCCTCCTAATACCTCGTGTTTCAAGTACCGATGTCCTGTAGGCACACCCAAACAAACTGAAGGCTCCTCACCTCCTATGTGGTTTCATACGACAAGAAACCCCAAATCAATAGTACATAAACCGCAACTATCAGGGGAATCTACCCATACGAGCACTCAAAACCACCTCATCATGGATTCATCTATGTGCACATGATCCAGAGTCATGGGTGAGTGGTAATCACCAAATATAGAACCCAAGCCACAACACATCTGACACCTCGTGTCCATACAACCATGTTTTTCAAGAATCTGATGGCCTTCCCATCCAAGTAACCTGGGTCATGCCCAACCTGATAGTCACACTGCCTCAATCCAACATCTACAATGCCCAATCCCATGGTCAAACCACCAAAATAATCTGGGCCAAGCCCAACCTGTGATCAACATCACTCAAGAATATCCAGGCCATTCCCAACACAACCCAAAGGGTTCCGGAATATGTAATATCCATCATCACATATATATAACCACAATGAAACATTTTAAACAGGAAAAACAATTTAAACAATTTAATTTCACTAGCCATGTGTTTTCCTATACCAGCAATTAGATCTTGAAACCGTTTGATAAACTTAATCATGCTTTAACAGTTTAAACTCCACAGTTTAATAAAAACAATTCAATTATAACCATTTTGGCACCCCTATCCAAAATTCACCAAATGAGAAATGAATTCTAATCTGGCCTCGCTCAAGAATAACAAGGTAAGGGAATGCCCAATGACATCCCATAAGGCATACAATCAATTCAATATAAAGAAACATGGGTCTCACTCAATACTCGACATTATGCTAAAAATCCACAACCCCCAAATGACCACGAAAAACAAAACAGGGTATTCACCACTTACCTCAAACTAGTATGATGATCCTCCTCTGGTATCAGCCTCTGATTCGATCTAAATCAAGGTGGATCTACAAAAAGAGCATAAATTCTCAAAACCATATAACTTGGTTTAGAACAAAAATCAAGAAGAATGGCTCAAGAAGAATCAATAGATCACCTGTGGGGTTCCAATGGATCAAACGGTGTTTGAATCGGACTTCAGACACAGAGTCGAGAAGGATTTGAAGTTCATATGGCCTGTTTTGTAGAGGTTATGTCCAAAACCAGAAAAACAAGGCTACTATCCGTTTTAAGAAAAATTTAGAAACTACACAGTGTGTATATATGTATACACTCCGTGTATACCATTTAACTATTCCAAAGATGGCTATTTTCTATTGACTTACTCTGTCGACCTGCCGACATGACTACACAGTGTATACTAGACAGTATACAACATGTATTCAGTTTTTCCTCTATTCCTCACCGACTTCCCCACACGCCATGTATATCCCTCATACATGACTAGACTACACGACATGTACTAGGAGTACACAACTTGTACTTGGTTAGGCCTCTCTACTCAGCCAACACACTCCCACGCCATGTATGGCCTTCACACACAGCCATGGTACATGATGTGTACTTGGGAGTACACGATTTGTAACCCCAAAATCATGCCATGTGTCCAGTTTTGTCCATAACATAGATAGTCTCCCTAGTTTTCTCAAAAACTACTCAAAATAGAAAAAAAGAAATCCGTAACTCAAAGGAAGAACTGAGTTCTTACAAATTTATACGACCTATATCAAGATCACTGACAAGCATTCGTCAAACTATAAATCCCCAAATTGAAGCAAAATTTTCAATTGCACAATGAAGAATGGGATCTAAAACCAAAACCTAGATCCAATATCAAATGGAGTTATATCTATCATAACCTATATCCAAACCATTTCCAATAGGTAATAAAAAACTCCTCTTTGTCTGGAAAGAGAGATGAGAGAGAGGAGAAACAATACAGGAAGAGATCTCTTACTGGGAGAGGTGAAAATTCTTCAAATGGATCTTCGATTTGTCAAGAACAAAGTTTATAAGGCCTTGAAATCCATTATAGAGCCTCTAAAATCATATGAAATCATCTTAGGTTGAATAGGTCCTAATGAGGTTGAAAGCTGGGGGGCTCTAGAATTTTAAAATAATTTTTCAGGGGATTAAAAACCATGTGTATGGTTTCCTAGGCTAGGACGTACGGTTTTTCAAACTGTTCACCTCCTCTTAGGGGTCACATGGTTACTACTAGGTGGGCACACAATTTGAAAAACTGTGTGAAAACCATGAAAATACCCTCTATTGGGAATTGCATGGTGGGGGGGGGGGGGGGCTGTACGATTTGGCCAAACCATGCACCAACCATACTCCACCCCTATCTCTCCAAATAGGGCATGCAATTTGTTGGGCCAAACCGCACGATTTTCCCTAATCATGCACCAATTGTACACAACCCCCTTGGGTTCCAAAATTCACCAATTTCACCCGAAATAATCCAGATCAATAACCCAACCAAGATGTACTCAAAACAATACAAAAGATTACATGAAAATGAGCATGAGTCAACTCTAAAAAAGGGAGAGATCTTACACAATGGGAATTTGAGTTATGATAATTAGGGGGTGCGTGAGAGTGGGAGTGGGGGTTTGGGGTGAGCGCTCAACAAAAAATATTCATTTTTTTCAAATTTTATTAGAGTGAACACAAAAGCGATGATATATGGATTAATAATGAAAAAACCAAATGGATTAATGGAGTTGATGTTGTATTTGTTTTCAATGTAGTTGTGTGAAAAAGAATCAATGTATGCTAAACTTGGGTGATGGAAGAAGATACCAATAAATAAGATGAATATTCTTCCCATGCATTGATGGGAAAAATGTTTAAGATGTCTACCATTGAATATGAAAATGATGTTTGATTGATATTATGGAAAAGAAATTTACTGGAGTTTCTATTTCTTGGAGTTCTTGTATAAATAGTTGAAATGAAACAACCCTTAAATATAATTATTATAGATCTCATATTCAATGAAATAAATGACTAGTTCTACTAAAGGAGAAAACATTACCTAAAATAGTTTTGAGAAGGCTTATAAGAAGATGGTTATTATATACCTTATAAAGCTATAATTAAAAGAAATAAAAAGTTGGTTGAAGTATGAAGAAACAATATAAAGGTCATTGAGTATGCTAGTTTCTGAAATCAGTGATATATATTCTTTGGATGAAGGTTTAGAGAAGTTGATTTTGTAGTTGGAGTAAAGAGGCAGTGAAGTTACATTTTAAATATTCAAGAAGAGTATTTATATACTTCAAGACTTTGGAAATCATGTTAAAGAGGTTTGGAAATGTGAAGATAATTTTTGAAGTTTTTTGAAGTATTTTTGGAGAGGTTAGTGATACATTGAAATGATTTGAAGTGGTTCCGAGTTAATTTTAAGAATTTAGGAACTCTTGAGAATAAGTCGAAATTTGACTAAGTCCTTATGCTTCCCAGTATACATATGATGTTTTATGAGTTAAAGAAGAGAATATGTAAAATTCATGGCTGATACATAATTTTTCTATTGATATGAAAGATGTTAAGTGAATATGTATGAAGTGTAAATTAATGTGTATGAAATCTGTATGGGATGAAATAGAAAAATTTAAAAGGGAGTAGATACATGAGAAGTGTAGTTCATATGTAAAAAGTTTGAAGTGGATACATAAGATATTTACTTGAGTTGAGTTTAAAGAATTAGAAAAGGAATAAGTACATCTCATTATATATGTTATTTGTGTTGAGTGATGGGTTTTATGTTTTCTAAAAGAAGATGAAGTGAAACTGAGTCCATCATCTTAATAAACGTGTAATATGATTTAGTAGATTATTCATAACATGTTTTGAGCATAGGTCATATGTTCTTTGGAGTTTAAAGGATATTTGGAAAAGGGAATTATCTTACACAATATGCAAGATGTTTGGTTCTCATAGAGGTGATACATAAAAATTGAACATCTTATGTAATATTTTATACTTAGAAATATTGTGAGATTTCTGAAAATGGAGAAAATTCTAGAATGAATTATTCTGAGGGAAAATAAATCTACTGATGCCGAAACTGAACTTAAATGTATTAAAAAAAATGAACTTGTGATTTAAGATGAATGATTGAGAATATGATATTCATTATTGTGAACAAGAGGATCAAGTTGAGATAAAATTTAGGAATTAAAATGAATGTTGAATCTTATATTGGAATCTTAGACCACCGCGTCATAATAGAATCAGCTAGGTCACCATAACATTTGTGTTTTATGGTTTTCTTATAGTTACCGAGAATGATTTATTGTGTATTTTTTGGGAATATTTTGAGAAGAAGAGTCTCGATCTTTCTAGAATACTTAAATGGGAATTTATTTGGATGAGATAAAATGGGATTGAAATGAGAAGATAATATTACTGGAACATCAACAGATACAAATGATTAAATGCCGAAGGAATAATCTTGAAATTATAGGATAAAACCTATGTGAAGGTGTTGAGGAAATATTTATAGATCATGGAATTGAGAATATAAAATATTTTATATATTATTAATATTGAAAATACAATATGTGATCTTGAATATAATTGGTGAGAATAAGAGAGAGAAATTATATCACTTAGCAAGATGAGAAAATATCTCAAAAAAGAGAGTTTAGAGGAACTTGATACTACTCAAAAGATGAAGATTATTCTGAGTATTAGAGAATAAAAAGAAGAATACAACCTGATTTTGTTGATCAGATCCATCTAGTCAAAGTAGAATTAGAATAAAAATAAGTTTTATGATACCCAAATATCATAAGAAAGAAGAAAGGTTGAGAGAAAGGTCACCATTACTATTTCTATTATTGATCTATGTGTCAAAGAACTTGAAAAATACTGAGGATCTATTGGGTTTGAAGATCATAGTTGTCTCATGAGTTGAGATAAGACCACAAGTAGATTCTATACAAGATCTAGAAGATTGGATATTTACAGAGACCAAGTTTCATATAATTAGCTGACCATCTATAGGCATTCAAAGACTCTATTGAGGAAGAGGATTTGATCATCTGATGAAGCGTCATCCCAGAATGAATTGTTAATCATCTCTAAAAAGTACCAAAAGGAGGTCCATTGAACACTTATGGTTATAGTATAAATAACATCTTCAAGACTATCTATATATATTTTGGATGTTGAACTTTCCCTAAGGTCAAATATAGTGTAAAAAAATAGTAAAGGTGTTTAGTGGAGGGTAATACCTTCTAAATATAAATTTTAATAACTTTTATTCACTATTGATAAAATCCATGACTCAGGGTGAATAATTGATTGTAGCAAGGAGTATCTTCCCCGCGATGGGGCCGAACATTGTAAAATTTTTGCATGATGCTCTTTATTTTATTTCCTACATTTCATGCGGTATTGTGTGTTTGGTAAAACTTAAACATATATACTTATCTTAACCAAAAACAGAGGTTAAAATACTAAAGGGGGTAAAAATTTATAAGTGTAATTGTAATTTGGTAAAAAAAAGTTAGATCCAATTCACCCTCACTCTCAAGTGGCTACACTCGATCCATTAGGCATCTCAAGTTCTATTAGATCTAACCATGTTACTTTAGGTTGGATCTATTTTGAGACCCAATTGATTTTATTTGACAGATATGAAGTGCATATTTGAAGAGATTTCAGAAGAGGCTTAGATGGAAAATTTAGTTCCCATTCCTGTTCAAGTTGAGATGGAGGTTTTAGCAAAAACATTGATAAATAAGAATAGGAGAGATGCAAAAAAATTGAGAAAAGATTAAAAATTGAAATTTAATTCATCACTACCTGAAGGTAATCCGAGTGATAATTATTTTGTTAAATTTGTTTAAAATGACTCTGATGAATCAAGTCCAAGATCTGATGAGAATGGTTATATTAAATATGTTAAAGACCTTTAATATGAGGATAATGAATACTTGAATAAAGTTTCTAGTGAGTTTTTTACATAAATAATTAAATTCATCTAGTAATTTCATGATGAAAAATCACAAATGGTAAATAATTCTAATGCCATGTAAAAAACATTAGTATGATAGTTGAAAAAATGAAAATCTCTCATCAAAGAATTTAAATCCAAGGAGAAATCCTTGCAAATAAGTAGAGATAAATTTTCAATGGTTTAAGATACATTTCAATTCAGTATTGATGATAAATTTAGAGTTAACAAATCTTGTGAAGAGAAGATTTATGAATTAGAAGAATCACATAAAGCTGCCATGGATATAAATAATTCTCAATTATAAAATACATATAAAAGGTTAAAGGAGATTGATAAAACCTTGTAATAAAGTAGCAAGTTGCATAAATATAATATTATAAATATGAAAAAGGATTGGTAAGAAAGAATCATTTCAGTTGAGGTTGAAAATACTTACCTCAACATGAAGTGTATTTAGATGGAAGTAAAACTGGAAAATTTAGAGTCAACACAAGTTGAATCTTCCTATACAACTGAAATAAAAAATGATTCCACTAGTATGTTTGATATGTGTTTTGATTTAAAAAAGAATCATATTAGTGTAAATAATAGATTGATAACTTATGGATAAATATCCACTGCAAGGTCATCGAAAAAGGTAACCCATTGTCCTGATTAATTTTTTTTCACTAATGTAGTCTTGTTTGTCAATGAAAGTTCAAAATAAAAATCTGTACAAATATGGACATATAAAAATGCCAAAAAAATATTTTACATCATCAAAGGTGGATATAGGAATGTCCAAAAGAGTAGATTCCTAATTTTTTTAAAGGAAAGCAGGTACAATAAAAAAATATCAAAGGTTACAATATGGCCAGACTGCATCTAAATGAAATAAAATAGATTTATTGGCTATTTTTGGTGCTGTTGGAGATTTAGGCACAAGGCCATTGAATATTGGTGCAACATGTAAATTTATGAAGATTATAGAAGGACAAAACTTAGGGGGAGAAGATATGAAGTAAATAGAAGACCCATAAATAGATGTAAACTTCACTGAAAGAGGGAAATATGTTTATTAAGAATATATTTGACTATCTTTATAATTTCTATTATACCTGGAACATAAGTGTTCATATTGAAGAAGAGTGATAGTACAAACCAATTTAACAAAATTTGCTTGCTGGTGAGAAAATAAGACCATAATAGAGAAGGAACTAGGTTAGAAAAGAAGATGAATATTCCTTGAGGAGTAAACAAAAGAAAATACTTGAGAAATCCAATCCCAATAAGTAAGAGAAGAAATAAAGAAAGGATGTCACAACCATAAAGAAAATATGATTCTACTGTGGAAGGAAAGGGCACATCATGTATCAATGTAATAAAGCCATGAAATTAAATGATAAATAAAGCAAGATGGAATTAATCCAAGAGAGGGATGACATTATTCATTTGGTGAAAGACATCTAAGATGGGGAATGTGAATTTCATTAGAGGTATTCTAAAAAGGATAACCCAAATGATACTGAGAAGCTATGTGTAATGTGAAAAATGTTTGGGAATATAACTAAAAAATGTATGGCTATTTTTCTAGGATAAATAAAGTCATTGAAAAACAATGGGAAAGCACTAGTGAATTCATGTGCTAATAATTATTCTTTGAATAAGTATATAGAAAAGATAAAGGCTAACTTTATGCCAAGAGAATGTTTAACAATTTTAATAGACTAATTGGAATTAACCAAGAAGATAATAGAAACAAAAAATAGTGAATGTGCATTTCTTTATAAAGTGAATAAGCCTATTCCATATAAGGATAAAGATGAAAGAAAAATAAAATCCTTAATCCTGGGAAAGGTTAAGACTTGGAAAGTCAGAGAAAGTGTGAGAATGAAGAGTTATAAACATTTTAGAGCTACACAGAAATAAGTATTTGGGTTGATATCCAAGCCTCAACCCTTTTTTTCTCATTAACGTTCCATTGAAGACTCACCTTATTCCCATACTTTTTTGTTTGTACTTCCTATACTGGGAATTGAAGATAAAGAATGAAAAATGAGAACTAATGAATGTTTTAATGTTTATACAACATGAAATATTCATCCATAATGGAGTAACTAAATTTTTGTATCCTTGTAATATATCATTTGCAACACCTCAATTGGTATTAGGATTCAACTAGTATCATAGATTCTCAGAGTTTATTTTTGAAAATACAATCCATAATGAAGTTTATTGGAATTCATCCCTTAAGGGGGATCTATAAAAAAGGTGGAGTTTCTAGAATATTATCTTTGAATATGAATCTATAATTCTAGAAAAAACTTAAAAGAGTTAATAAGGATGTATAATGTTCATTTTTTCCATCATGTTTGGATTATGTTTAATATGATTATTAAGGGGGGGTGATTGTTTTAAAAAAAAGGTTTGAAAGTGGGAAATACATTATTTCACTTTGATGTTTTTGATGTGTTTTTTGAAGATGACTGAATTCTATTAATTTATTTCAAAATAAATTTTTAAACCCCCTAATAAGTGAATCTCAATTTTTATCATATTATGGAAAGTATATGGATTTTTTTTTCGGTTAGATAGATCACTCTTATTTTCTACACCGAGCATTGCTCATGTAGACTTAGAATTTAATAGTTGACGACTCATTGATAAAAGAAACATGATGCTAACCTTATATCAATAAAATTAGTTTGTATTTACCTTAAATATAATCTCTCCATAAAGGGGGAGAATAAAGATATAAAGATAAAAAATGGGAGAAGATGATTTTTCAAATCAAGAAAGTTGAAGAGATGTGAAGACCTTCCCTTGAACTATTACCTTTTCACTTATTCTCAATATGGGGAAGAAGAATAAAATTGATATTATATGTGAATTGGATATTTAAAAAAATATAAATTGGGAGAGTTAAAAACACAAATAAATTAATAAAGTTGATGTTTCATTTGTTGTAAATATATTTGTGTGAAATAAAATCAATGTATATTAAACTTGGGTGATAGAGGACAAGCCCAATGAAGAAGATGAAGATTTTTTTTATGCATCCATGAATAAAATTAACATGATTCCCATGCATTGATGAGCAAAGAGTTTGAATCTATCTCCCATTGAATATGAAAATTAAGTTTCATTTATATGATGGAAAAAAGTTTATTATAGTTTATTCTGCTTGGGGTTATTTTATAAATAATAGAAATTAAGTAACCCTTAAATATGATGATTGCAGAGTTGATCGTCATGGAAGTTAATGACTAGTGATACTGAAGGAGAAATCACTATCTATAAAATTTTGAGAAGTATTAAAAGAATATGGTTGTTTTACAACTTATGAAGCTATATATTTAAATAAATATAAGTGTATATATATATATCACACATACAAACATATATTTTATAAATTTATTTAAAAATAATTATATAAATATATGTAAATATACAAATAAAAAAAATATGTAAATATATATAAATAAATAGAAATATCATAACATATAGAATAAAAAAAGCAAGAAAAAGTGGTAAAGGGGTTCGAATAGAACAAGGGATGTCACATGATCAAGTCCAGGAAAGCGTACAAGTGAACAAGTAGTTGGGCAGTGGAAAAGCACAAAAAAGTGTAACATCCCAACCCAGGTGCCACATGTCGATGCCCCAAGATGGTTAGTTACGTGACCTCATGCGCGCCTCCCCATATTCCAGAAGCTGCTCACTAGTAGCGAGAGTTTAATATATAACATAGGGAGATTATACCCTCGTTATCAAAAGCAACACAACATCATAAATAAATAAACACAACCAAATGACATAACTAGTAACCAGAATAAATACCAATATCACATGATGACCAAAATAGGAATACAATATCCAAACTAAAATTGTAGATATTTCATGCCAAATATGTGTCAAGTGTCAAGTGAAAAACCCAAAATAAAGACACTGACAACTCCCAAGGGGGTCCTGACACCAAGAATGGTTCCCTCATCCATGATCCATCCCAACTCATCCATCTAACATAAGACTCTTACCCATATCCCATCCTACAAACATGAAGACTATTCGAGTACCGATCAGGTAACCTGAGTAGGGTGTGAGTATAACTTAGTAGGCCATCGCCAATGACGTTTAAAACAATATCCAGTCAATAACAATGTATGAAATTGTATAAATAAAGTATAATCATAAAAGTAAACAATTTAAATATTCAATTATTCTTTATTTAACCACATCATTTTCTCGGGTTCACAATGACACCCAAACCATCAATACTTGCTTTGGCCCATGTCAGAGTCGGAACCATCCCCAAGTGATATCACATTTCATTACATCATTGGATTCCATTATTCAATTCATTTCAATTTCATGTCACGACTACTTAGAACCATAGTATAATGCTAAAATAAAGGTGTAGAACATCATGTGTAGTACCCTGTGAGTATTTGGAGCGTTAGTCTTTGTCTCACACCTCATGGGTATTTAGAGCATCAGTCCCTATCCCACACCTCATTTATCAATCAATCAAACACTTATCACTCATATCACATTCATCAAGGTTAATCATCATTAACGTTCTTATCAAACATTTTCATCATGGTATACCATTTCAATTGTCAATTCTATCATAATTCATCACTTTAATCACATGGAATAATATGAAAAATTCACTATTAAACCATTTATCAATATTTAATCAAGTAACCCATTAACCCTTCAAGATTAATCCAACCAACCCTTAATTCTCATTAGCATCAACTCATAATCACATTAATTGACCAATTACACAATCCCATTAATTAACCAATTTCATAATCCCATTATCCCATCAATTTCATAATCGCATAATTCCATCAATTAATTAACCAATTAATCAATCCAATTCAAGATGCGATTTCCAAACATGGAAATTGATATTTGACAATTCCATGCACACAATTATAATCAAGACTATGGGATTTTCAATTTTGTAACATCCCGGACCCGAACGGCCACCCAAAGAGTGCTAAACGGGTTGGGTGTTACTACCTTAGGCACACATCCCCAAATGCCAAAGGCTGCCGACTAGAAACGGGGGTGTAAACATGCATAGTGGGGAGGCTATACCCTCTCAGAGGAATAAAAGTTACTAGTTTGAGTATAATAATAAAACCTGCAGTGGTAATAAAGACTCAACAGACTCAAACCAGGCCCGCATAGTGGAATCACATCCAAGATAAGATAAACAACAGAAGCAATATATAAAAAAGTGCATCGGAAAGTAAGAAAACATGATGAACACCACTTGTAATAACTACTAAAACAACCAAAACATGAATCCGTAGCAGGTTGAACATGTCCATATATAAACGGCACCAATGACTAACCAGCAGTAGCTACAATAACAAAGTAAGCATGATGATATAGAAAAGGAAACTAAATAGAAGTAAAACTCAAGATAGATAAGACCTCAAGGTCCATACCAATCTCCATGCTAAACAACACTATGATCTAGCTTCTGAGGCTGATCCTTTACATGTACATAAAACCATAAATTCTACATGCATCCCGAAGGGCCCGTGTAGGGTATGAGATGAATCTCAGTAGGATACCACCCAATGGTGAAAACCTAGTATAGGTGTTTATGTAGTCATGAATTTATAAGGAAAGTAAAAAAAATGATGCCTAAATAAATACAAACTACAATTGTGCTCAACAGACACCATAGAGTGTCACCTGTTTAGGCCAACGCTGGAATCTTAGTCACGCAACCCAGCGCCATGTGCCCCCCCTGACACCTTGATTCTCAAGTACTGATGCCCCAAAGGCACACCCAGTGATATTAACCTGGAACCATGTGCCTCCTAACACCTCATGTCCCAAGTACCGACGTCCTGTAGGCACGCCCAGACAAACTGAAGGCTCCTCACCTCCCACGTGCCTTCATACAACAAGCACCCCCAAACCAATAGTACCTAAACTGCAACTATCAGGGGCTTCTACCCACACGAGTGTTCAAAACCACCTCATCATAGATTCATCTACGTGCACACAAACCAAAGTCATGGGTGAACAGTAATCACCAAATATAGAACCCAAGCCACAACACCTCTAACACCTCGTGTCCCAGTGACTATGCCACTCAAGAATCCAATGGACTTTCCATCCAAGTAACCCGGGCCATGCCCAACCTGAAAGTCACACTGCCTCAATCCGACGTCTACGATGCCCAATCCCATGGTCAAACCACCCAAATAATATAGGCCAAGCCCAAACTATGATCAAAATCACTCAAGAATATCTGGACCATTCCCAACCTAACCCCAAGGGTTCTAACATATGCAATATCCATCATCACATATATATTATCACAATGAAGCACTTTAAATAGGCAAAACAATTTAAATAATTGAATTTCACTAGACATGTGTTTCCCCATACTAGAAATGAGGTCTTGAAAGCCTTTGATAAACTTCATCATGCTTTAACAGTTTAAACTCAATAGTTTAATCAAAACAATTCAATTATAACCATTTTGGTGCCCCTGACCAAAATGCCCCAAATGAGAAGTGGCCTCTAACCCGGACTCGCTCAAGCATAACAAGGTAAGGGAATGCCAAATGATATCCCATAAGGAATATGGTCAATTCAATATAAAGAAACATGGGTCGCTCTCAATACCTGGAATTGTTCTAAAAAGCTACAACCCCCAAATGACCATGAAAACACAAAATAGGGGATGCAACACCTACCTCAAACTAGTACGGTGATCCTCCTCCAGTATCAACCTCTAATTCGGTCTAAATCTAGGCGGATCTACAAAACGATCATAAACGATCAAACCCCTATAACTTGGTTTAGAAAAAAAATCAAGAAGAACAGATCAAGAGATCACATGTGGGGTTCCAATGGATCAAATAGTGTTTGAATTGGACTTTAGACAAAGAGTCAGGAAGTATTTGAAGTTTGAGCGGCCTGTTTTGTGGAGGTTCTGTCCAGAACTAGAAAAATGAGGCTACTTCCAGTTTTAAGAAAAATTTAGAAACTAAATGGTGTGTATATAGGTATACATGCCGTGTATACCATTTAACTGTTCTAAATATGGCCGTTTTCTGCTTACTTTGTCAACCTTCCGACATGACTACACGACGTGTACTAGGCAGTACATGGCGTGTACGTGGTTTTTCCTCTATTACTCACCGACTTCCCCACACACCATGTATATCCCTCATACACGGCTAGACTACATGGAGTGTACTAGGAGTACATGTCATGTACTTGGTTATACCTATCTACCCGGAAAACATGCTCACAATCCATGTAAGGCCTTCACAGACGACCATGGTACACGGCGTGTACTTGGGAGTACATGGCATGTAACCCCAAAATCATGCCATGTGTCCAGTTTTGTTTAGAACTTAGCCAATTTCCTCTATTTTCTCAAAAAAATCTCAAAAAGAAAAAAAAAGAAACCTGTACCTCAAAGGAAGAACTGGGTTCTTACAAACTTCTCCCCTTAAAGAAATTTGTCCCTAAATTTCCCTTCTAAGGGAAGAGAAGAAAAAATCCAGATAACTTTGTCCTCAAAACTCAAATCAAGCAAAGGTTCACCAACCTATTTCCGGACCCATGTTCCTCCTGTGATGCATTGTCACACCTGCACCTCATTAGGTTCTCCCGTGTTGCTTCCAACACCCATTCATGTACCACACCACATCGGTGTCTGCCTCAACGAGGTACTACATCCCATGGATACTCAAAAGAAAAATTGGTGCCATGCACCTCAAGTAACCTGCATCCTCGATGCCTTGATGACCATGAAACCTTATATATATATATATACATATATCATGCACCCTAAATGGTGCCAATACCACTGAACAACTTCTAGTCAGTCCACATAAATCTTGTGCACCTCGTGCACTAAAAACGGACATCCCTTAACAGGCCATGACAAAAATAAAACAAGAAACTCATGGCCACACCCACGACATACCTCTGACCATCATCGACTCACCAGCCTACTCAGCCTATGAAAACTCCATAACATGCACCTGGCCTGGCACAATGCTGCCTAAAGCCTGTCCTCCCTATGGTGCTGCACCAGTCACTGGCCACTGACCCCATAACTGGGTACCACTGTCTCTGCCACGTCCTCCACATGCAGTTGAACCTTGAATACCCTCACCTAGTACTGAAACTGATCCGACCCCAGATGCCACAGTCTGTCCTGGTCCCTGCCTTTCTGTCACGACCCGTCCTCGGGGCCCGTGCCGTGACTACCCCAAGCCCGCCTTCCATAGGCCAGGGGCTGGCGACTAGCACCAAGGCGTAAATCCCAACAAAAGGGAAGGCATTGCCTTTTAAAAGTAAACAAGCACCACATAGTAAGCAAGCAGAAAAGTAAACACTAAGTAAAACTGTAACAAGCTGTGCTGAAAGTAAAAGGGGCCGGAAATACAAGCCCAACAGTAAAGTACAACTGAAAAGAAAAACAACAACTGAAAGGTAAAAGTCGCAGCGTCGAGCCGTCCTCTGGAAGTCCCACCTGAAGGGTGGGTACAGATAGCCTCCACTGCTCCTTGGGTCCACCTGACCGCTCCGAGTACGTCCCGCCCCGTGGTCCACCTCCAGGTACCGTCCTGCTCCGCACGCCTCCACCACGATCATCGCTGTCCGTCGTCTGCAACCAACACAACGTAGTGCGGGCAAAGCCCGTGCAGGGGTGAGTATAAGCTACTCAGTAGGGACCCCGAGACCCCCGAAGGTCTCCCGAAATCCACAAAGGATAATCCACAAAGGGAAGATACAATCACGAAGTAACGTCTGGCACGGCTTAGGTATATGCCCATACATATACCTAAGTCATCAATTCCCGTTCGGCTCCAACGTCCGAGCCCAAGCACAACCCAGTCTACACAGGAAAGCAAACGTATACCCACACAGGATAGCACAACACAATCCACAAAGGAGAGTAAATAGTAAATCCACACAGGATAACTCAACACAATCCACAAGGGAGAGTAAACAGTAAACCCACACAGGATAGCTCAACACAATCCACAAAGGAGAGTAACACATGATTCAGCTCACACAGGTATACTTCTTCGGATGATGATAAAGATGATCACTGATCCATCTAAGTCATCGGACCCACGAAGGATTGATAGGTAACTAACCCCCGCAATGACCCACACAGGATCGGGCCCACACAAGACCTGTAGGCGCTGGCTCACACAGAATCGCTGAGCGCTGACCCACACAGGATCGGACCCACACAGGATCGGGCCCACACAGGACCGAGCCCACACAGGACCTGTAGCACTGATCCACGCAGGATCGTTGAGTGTAGTAGTCGTCGCAGTCCACTGAGGATCTCTGCACAGTCGTCGCCGCAGTCCACTGAGGATCTCTGCACGATCGTCGTCGGAGTCCACAGAGGATCTCTGCACAGTCGTTGCTGTCGAAGAAGCAGTTGCAGCCAGTTCTAGGGTTCCGCACACAACAAGCTCGTTCGGGAGAGTCCGCTCCCCAAGCCGAGAGGCTGATACATCAACTGACACAAAGTCTGAAGTTGATGTATCCAAAAGTTCCGTATCGTCAACAGGAACTCAACGTCGTAGACGGCGCGTCAATCGGACGCCCGGTCTGAGAGTTATTGGCTTTTTCGTCCATGGGGCCCGGTTGGTTTTTAAGGAAACACCAACCCGACCATACTCCACTTGCGTCCAAACCTCAGGCGGAGTATTCCAAAAGATCCGTCTCACAAAGAGGAAAACAACAAAGCTGACGGCACGTCAATCGGACGTCCGTGGCTCAAGATATGAGCGTTTCCGCTCCGAGGGCCCGGTTGGTTTCGTGTACGAACCAACCCGGCCGAACTCAAAGTATTCCGAAACCTTGAGTGTGATATACCGAAACGACCGTCTCGATCCAAGGATTATGTTTCCGCTGACGGCGAGGCGTTTGGAGGCCCGTAGCTCAAGATACGACCATTTGAACAAAAATCGTCCGAAGACAGGGGGTCCCGGCCCAGGCCGACCCGACCCGACCCCCCCTGGGTCGGCCGAACCCGGTCCGACCCGGTCCGACCGATCTGGCTCGGCCAGCCTGGCCCGGCTCGGCCGAGCGACCGAGTGGCCGACGCTGGGGGAGCCGCCGCCCCGCGTGACACCCCCGCGGCACCCGCGGGGTGTCGGCCAGACAACCGGACGCGGCTGAAGCCGCGTCCCGAGTGACGCGGGGGGAGCCGCCGCCTCCGCGTGACACCCACGGGGTGTCTCCCTGGCGCTGAACGCGGCTTCAGCCGCGTCCCATGAGCGCCGCCGCCGCGACCGGTGCCGCGGCGGTCTCGTCCGGCGGCGAGCCGGGCGCCGCCGCCTACGGGCGCCGGCGCCGCCGCCGGCTTCCGCGGGCCGCCGGAGTCGCTCCGGTAGCCTGATTTTCTTCCCGTCTGCACCGTTGCTCCTCCCGGGACTCGTTCTTCACTGCGAGATCATCAAACTTCCGTTGCGGCACGTTCCGTCGTCGCCCGTCAAATCCGCACAAGAACAAAGAACGACAGAGGGTTGTCGGGCCGTGTTCGTTTGGCCCGCACCCTCCGCGTTAGATATAAACAACGGGAGAATTTTTATTCCACACAGGAAACAACAATTTTAATAAGTTTAAAATTATTCACAAATCCGGTTCTTTAACTTTTTAAAGAAACATTTACGGGAATAAAAAAAAGGGGTAATTCCAGAAATAAAATCCCTACCTCGAAGCCGTCGTCGAACGCACGTTCTTCGCAGAATTGTTCGTCGCAAAAGGATGGGGTCGTCGCGTCGTCGCGGAAAGGCGTCGCGTCGTCGCGGAAAGGCGTCGCGTCGTCGCGGAAAGGCGTCGCGTCATCGCGGAAAGGCGTCGCGTCGTCGCGGAATCCGGCATTGAGTCGGCGAACTCAACGGACCAAGAACAACAGATTTAATTTAATTAATTAAATCCGTGTTTTGGTAAAGAACCACAAAGGAGATTAAAAAGAATGTCCGAGACTCTTACCTCAAGCAGCCGATCGAAGATCCGTCGCGGAGGAAGAGACGTCGCAGAAGAACGTTGCAGGAAGGGAACGTCGGCGTTGCGTCGTCGATTCCCGAGTTCGGCGTTCTTCGCGTTCTTCACGTTCTTTGCGTTCTTCGCGAAGGAGGTTGAAGGTTCAAGAACTCCTCTCAACAAGTAATCCTCCAAAAGATAGGTTGGTCTTATTTTATTATTATGCCAACAAACGAAATGGGTAAGTAACGACCCATCAATTCGTTGAATTAATTCAATGAAAGAAACAGCTCATTTAATTTACGAAATAAACCGCCCAATTAAATGGTCTGTTAAGAATTTAAAAAAACGCGTCAGTTGACTTTCATAATGACGGGTTTTGGCGGGTGCGTTACTTAGCGGAAAGAAACGGCGGGGTTCATGCGGGCCCCACCTCACAAATATCCTACCAAGGGGGTAGGATATTTCTGGATAGCATCCTATCCGGTTCAACTCAGATTAAGCCGTCTTTAAGAGGCTTCAAGTGGCTTCCAAGTGGCCTAAGTGAAATAAAATAAAGTTGTCGAAAAAATTATTTTATTTCTTAACCTTAAGCCCAAAAATTAAAAACCACACCCGAGAAAACGCAACTCCGAAAGAGGCGTTTCTAAGAGAATACCGGCACTGCGATTTCATCGGTGCCCTCAGAATTTGATTCCGGGCACCAGTTCAAAAGTTAGAAAAACCCGCTCATCTGTTCTCTGAACGTACCCGAGCCAAACTTCGAAAAATGATTCCGGGCACACCGGGCCTCGGAATCAGGTGCCGTCAGAAACTGCGCTCTTGTAAAATTCCAAAGAAAATTAAGAAAAAAATTTCCTTAAAATTTACAGGTCTTTACATTACTCCCACCTCAGGGCTTTACGTCCCCGTAAAGATACATCATAATCTAGGGAAACAAATGTGGGTACTGAGCACGCATCTGAGCCTCCCGCTCCCAAGTGCTCTCCTGGAGGTTCCCGTGCTGCCATCTGATGCGCACAAGAGGAATCGATCGCCCACGTAGGACCCGCTCCTGTCGATCCTCTATCTCCACCGGGACCTCCGTAAAAGTCGCCCCATCATCCACATCTAGCTCCCCATGGTCAATGATGTGCGTTGGGTCGTGCACGTATCTCCTCAGCTGAGATACGTGGAAGACGTCGTGCACCTGGTGCAACTGAGGTGGCAGAGCCAAGCGATAAGCCACCTCGCCAACCCTGCTGAGGACCTGGAAGGGTCCGATGAAGCGTGGAGACAACTTGCCGCCTCGGCCAAATCTCCGCTAACCACGTCGAGGTGAGACCCACAGGAAGACATGGTTGCCATCGTTGAACTCTAGTGGCCTCCGCCTCCTGTCAGCATATGACTTCTGCCGGCTCTGTACTGTCCTCATCCGCTCCTGGATGACCTGGACCTTCTCTGTCGTGGCTCGGACCATCTCTGGTCCCACAAGTGCTGACTCCCCAGGGTCTGTCCAGCACAAAGGAGATCTGCAAGGCCTGACGTACAACTCCTCATATGGTGCCATCCCGATGGTGGAGTGGTATCTGTTGTTGTACGTGAACTCCACCAAGGGTAGGTGGTCCTCCCAGCTGCGACCAAAGTCGAGGACACATGCGCGGAGCATGTCTTCGAGAGTCTGAATGGTCCTCTCTGTCTGACCATCCGTCTGAGGGTGAAAGGCGGTGCTCAGACGTAGCCGCGTCCCGAACGCCTCTTGCAACCCCTTCCAAAGCCAGGAAGTAAAGCGAGCGTCCCGATCGGAGATGATAGTCGATGGAACACCGTGAAGCCGTACAATCTCCTGAACGTAGAGACGCCCCAAGCTCTCCACTGAGCCCTGCTCTCGGATGGGTAAGAAGTGTGATGACTTGGTGAGTCAGTCAACAATCACCCAAATGGAGTCGTGACCTCTGGAAGTGCGTGTAATTCCAGTCACGAAGTCCATAGATATCCCGTCCCACTTCCACTCCAGGACCTCCAAGGGCTGTACCAAACCTGCTGGTACCTGATGCTCTGCCTTCACCTGCTGGCAGGTGAGGCACCGTGAGACGAACTCTGCCACAACCTTCTTCATGCTCGGCCACGAGTGCTGTAGTCTGAGGTCCTGGTACATCTTCACCACTCCTGGATGTACTGCCAAAGGAGAAGTGTGAAACTCTCTTAGCACCTCCTCTCGAAAAGCGACTGGTTCCAAGGTACGTCCTCTGAAAAGTACGTCGTGCTCTACTCCAAGGGAGAAACCATCAGGTGCCTGTCCCGAGGATATCTGTGCACGCCGTGTCTCACAGTCAGCGTCCCCACGCTGTGCCTCTCTGACCTGCTGTAGAAGTGGAGGAGAGACGGTGAGAGACTGAAGGAAGGCTGCTCTATCTCTATCTACGAAGGATATCTGCAAAGCGGCTAGCTGCTCTGTCGCCTCCTCAAGTAGCTGGATGCCCGTCCTCCTGCTGAGGGCATAGGATACCACGTTCCCCTTCCCAGGAGTATAGACTATCTCAAAGTCATAGTCCTGAAGGAACTCGAGCCATCGCCGCTGTCTCAGGTTCAGGTCCTTCTGAGAGAAGATGTACCTGAGACTCTGGTGGTCAAAAAAGACTGTAAAGCGCTCTCCCATCAGATAGTGCCGCCATGTCTTCAGAGCGAAGACCATTGCTTCCAACTCCAGGTCATGGGTAGCGTATTTCTTCTCATGCGGCCTCAACTGACGTGATCCGTAGGCAATCACGGCCCGATCCTGCATCAGGACACACCCGAGTCTGGTACCTGATGCATCGCAGTAGACTACGTATCCAACTCCCTCCTCAGGCAACCTCAAGATAGGTGCGCTGGTCAATCTCTGTCTCAGCTCCTGGAAGCTCTGCTGACATTTGTCTAACCACACGAAGGGTTTCCCCTTTTTCATCAAAGCTGAGAGTGGCACCGCAACTCTGGAGAAGTCCGGCACAAATCTCCGATAGTATCCGGCTAGACCCAAGAAACTCCGCACCTCCGTCACGCTCTTGGGTGACTCCCAAGCTAGCACTGCCTCGATCTTCGCAGGATCCACCGCAACTCCCGCCTTAGAAATGACGTGCCCCAAGAAGTGGACCTCACATAACCAGAACTGGCACTTCGAGAGCTTTCCATAAAGCTGGTGCTCTCGGAGTGTGTCTAGTACAACCCACAGGTGGTAGGCGTGCTCCTCCTCTGTCGTCGAGTACACCAAAATGTCGTCGATGAAGACCACGACAAATCGATCAAGGTATGGATGGAAGATCCTATTCATGAGGCTCATGAACACTGCTGGAGCATTGGTTATGCCGAAAGGCATAACCAAGAACTCATAGTGGCCATACCGACTCCTGAAGGCCGTCTTCTGCACATCCTCGTCTCGAACTCTGAGCTGAGGATAACCTGACCCGAGGTCTATCTTCGAGAACCACTATGATCCCTTGAGCTGATCAAAGAGATCATCAATCATGGGTAGCGGATACTTGTTCCTCACAGTCACCTGGTTCAGGCGGCGATAGTCGACACACAGTCGCAAGCTCCCGTCCGCCTTCTTGGCGAACAAAATCGGAGAAGCCCAGGGTGAAACACTGGGTCGGATGAACCCCTTGCCCTGCAAGTCCTCCAACTGTACCCGTAGCTCTCGAAGCTCAGCGGGGGCCATCCGATACGCTGGAGTGGATATCGAGGCTGTCCCGGGGTACAGGTCAATATAAAAGTCTACCTCTCTGTGAGGAGGTAGCCCTGGAACGTCATCGGGAAAGACGTCCGCGTACTGATCCACCACTGCAGGAAAACTAGGACTCCGAATGTCAACTGCTCCAAGGATGAGGCTAGCCAACTGATGAGTGATGGGATGTCCTTTCCTCTGCGTGAGTCCATCCTGTGCTGCGAAGGCTCCCTTCTCGCCGGTGAAGGTGAACCTGCTCCCGTCGGTGCGTACACATCGCACCTTGCGCCTAATGCAGTCAATCTGAGCATGGACGGTAGATAACCAATCCATGCCCAAGATGATGTCGTAAGGCCTCGACGCTGCTACAAGAAGATCCCAGCCGAAGCTCTCGCCTCCTAGAGTAAGCTCACACTGCCGGCACCAGTGCGTAATCGTCGAGTCTGCTCCCGTAGGAGTCTCTAGCCGTAAGGATCGAGCCAACGGCTCTGTCGGAATCTCCGAGCTCCGAACAAGGGCAGTGGCTATGAAAGAGTGACTCGCTCCTGTGTCTATAAGAACTGCAGCAAGGGTGGAATAGACACAGATCGTACCTCGAATCATCTCTGGCGTGCCATGGTCGTAGGCCTCCACTGCCTGGAGCTGTGCCTGTCTCTTCCCGCCAGCTCCCTGTGGTCGGGGCGGACCTCCTGGTGGTGGTGGCGGCAGAGCCTCAAAGCATCGCCCACCACCTGGTGCTCGGCCAGCTCCTCTGCCTCATCTGCCTCCTCCCTGCAGACCGCCACGGTCGACCCTCTGCCTCTGCCTGGGTGGCCCCTCCACTGTCTGCTGCCCCTCAGTACGGCGGGTCGGGTAGTCACGAGCCATGTGGCCCTGCCCGTCGCACTCGTAGCACTGTCTGCCTCTCGGAAGACTGGCTCCGCGCTGTGTGCCCCGCACTGCTGAGCCAGTGTCCCGAGGTCGTCTGCCGGAATGCCTGGTCAGCCTGGAACCCTGAGTCATCCGTCGGCTACCTGCTGCCGAAGACTCCGCTATCTGCCGCCCTGCGGTAGGTCTCACTGTGGACTCAGCCAGGAAGCTCTCGATCAGAAGGGCTCGCTCTAGCACTCCTGCCTGGGTCGGGATGCTGAGGGAGATCAGCGACGCCCTGATCTCGTGTCTCAAACCCTGCTCGAAGGTCCGGGCCCGGAAGAAGGGGTCCCGTACCATGTCTGTCGAGTAGCGAGAAAGGTCGGTGAACCTCGCCGCATAATGGGAGACCGTCAAGCTGACCTACCGCAGCTGAAGAAGCTCCTGAATGCGCACCGCACGGAGGGTGGCCGGGATGAACTCTGAGAGGAAGAGGCTCTCGAAGTCCGTCCAGATGAGGGAGGCCTCATCGTGTACCTGGAGCATCAAGCTCCACCATCGCCCTGCTGCTGCGTGCAGAAGGCTCGCCGCGAGGATCACCATGAGGTCTGCTGGTATCCTCACTAGCCTGAAAACTTGGACGACTGCCTCCAGCCAGTCCTCGGCTACCTGGGGGTCCGTCTCCCCACAAAACCTGGGTGGTCGCTGGCACTGGAACTCGTGCAGAGCTCCGAGGAATCGTGCATCGTCAGCTGCTAGTGCTGGAAGCATCAGGGGCTCGGCGGGTAAAGGTACCGCCAGTGCCTCTGCGGTCAACGGGCCCTGTACCGAGCCCTCGTCGCTCGGCGGGCTGTCGTCGCGCTCTACTCTCGGAACCCTAGCTGACTGCTGTCGTCGGGCCATCCTGAAAGGGAAACAAGTGTGCCACGGTCAGAACAGTATACCTGGTGAGCTGACACAAGTAATCACAAAGAAAACTCAAAACACACATGCAATCAATGTTTTCGTGCATTAAGTCGGAAATCAGAAGTCAGGGTCCTGGTGTACGGATACGTCAGCCGCCGCACCAACACTGGACTCCCTGGACTGATAACCACACTCAATACGCTAAACACTATTGCTTCACATAGAAGAAAGATCAGAGTCTGCGGTAGAACCGACCACCTCTGATACCAATTTGTCACGATCCGTCCTCGGGGCCCGTGACGTGACTACCCCAAGCCCGCCTTCCATAGGCCAGGGGCTGGCGACTAGCACCAAGGCGTAAATCCCAACAAAAGGGAAGGCATTGCCTTTGAAAAGTAAACAAGCACCACAGAGTAAGCAAGCGGAAAAGTAAACACTAAGTAAAACTGTAACAAGCTGTGCTGAAAGTAAAAGGGGCCGGAAATACAAGCCCAACTGTAAAGTACAACTGAAAAGAAAAACAGCAACTGAAAGGTAAAAGCCACAACGTCGAGCTGTCCTCTGGAAGTCCCACCTGAAGGGTGGGTACAGATAGCCTCCACTGCTCCTCGGGTCCACCTGACCGCTCCGAGTACGTCCCGCCCAGTGGTCCACCTCCAGGTACCGTCCTGCTCCGTACGCCTCCACCACGATCAGCGCTGTCCATCATCTGCAACCAACACAACGTAGTGCGGGCAAAGCCCGTGCAGGGGTGAGTATAATCTACTCAGTAGGGACCCCGAGACCCCCGAAGGACTCCCGAAATCCACAAAGGATAATCCACAAAGGGAAGATACAATCACGAAGTAACGTCTGACACGGCTTAGGTATATGCCCATACATATACCTAAGTCATCAATTCCCGTTCAGCTCCAACGTCCGAGCCCAAGCACAACCCAGTCTACACAGGAAAGCAAACGTATACCCACACAGGATAGCACAACACAATCCACAAAGGAGAGTAAATAGTAAATCCACACAGGATAACTCAACACAATCCACAAGGGAGAGTAAACAGTAAACCCACACAGGATAGCTCAACACAATCCACAAAGGAGAGTAACACATGATTCAGCTCACACATGTATACTTCTTCGGATGACGATAAAGATGATCACTGATCCATCTAAGTCGTCGGACCCATGAAGGATCGATAGGTAACTAACCCCCGCAATGACCCACACAGGATCGGGCCCACACAGGACCTGTAGGCACTGGCTCACACAGAACCGCTGAGCGCTGACCCACACAGGATCGGACCCACACAGGATCGGGCCCACACAGGACCGGGCCCACACAGGACCTGTAGCACTGATCCACACAGGATCGCTGAGTGCAGTAGTCGTCGCAGTCCATTTGGATCTCTGCACAGTTATCGCCGCAGTCCACTGAGGATCTCTGCACGGTCGTCGTCGGAGTCCACAGAGGATCTCTGCACAGTCGTCGCTGTCGAAAAAGCAGTCGCAGCCAGCTCTAGGGTTCTGCACACAGCAAGCTCGTTCGGGAGGGTCCGCTCCCCGAGCCGATAGGCTGATACATCAATTGACACAAAGTCCGAAGTTGATGTATCCAAAAGTTTCGTATCGTCAACAGGAACTCAACGTCGCAGATGGCGCGTCAATCGGACGCCCGGTCTGAGAGTTATTGACTTTTTCGTCCCAGGGGCCCGGTTGGTTTTTAAGGCAAAACAAACCCGACTGTACTCCACCTGCATCCAAACCTCAGGTGGAGTATGCCAAAAGATCCGTCTCACAAAGAGGAAAACAACAAAGCTGACGGCACGTCAATCGGACGTCCGTGGCTCAAGATATGAGCGTTTCCGCTCCGAGGGCCCGGTTGGTTTCGTGTACGAACCAACCCGAACGAACTCAAAGTATTCCGAAACCTTGAGTGAGATATACCGAAACGACCGTCTCGATCCAAGGATCGCGTTGCCGCTGACGGCGGGTCATTTGGAGGCCCGTAGCTCAAGATACAACCATTTGAACGAAAATCATCCGAAGACGGGGGGTCCGGGCCCGGGCCGACCCGGCCCGACCCCCCCTAGGTCGCCCGAACCCAGTCCGACCCGGTCGGACCAGTCCGGCTCGTCCATCCCGGCCCGGCTCGGCCGAGTGGCCGAGTGGCCGACGCGGGGGGAGCCGCCACCCCGCGTGACACCCCCGCGGCACCCGCGGGGTGTCAGCCAGACAACCGGACGCGACTGAAGCCGCGTCCCGAGTGACGCGGGGGGAGCCCCCGCCCCCGCGTGACACCCGCGGGGTGTCTCCCTGGCGCCGGACGCGGCTTCAGACGCGTCCCGCGAGCGCCGCCGTCGGCTTCCGCGGGCCGCCGGAGTCGCTCCGGTGGCCCGATTTTCTTCCCGTCTGCGCCGTTGCTCCTCCCGGGACTCGTTCTTCACTGCGGGATCATCAAACTTCCGTTGCGGCACGTTCCGTCGTCGCCCATCAAATCCGCACAAGAACGAAGAACGGCGGAGGGTTGTCGGGCCGTGTTCGTTTGGCCCGCACCCTCCGCGTTAGATATAAACAACGGGAGAATTTTTATTCCACACAGGAAACAACAATTTTAATAAGTTTAAAATTTTTCACAAATCCGGTTCTTTAACTTTTTAAAGAAACATTTACGGGAATAAAAAAAAGGGGTAATTCCAGAAATATTATCCCTACCTCGAAGCCGTCGTCGAACGCACGTTCTTCGCAGAATTGTTCGTCACGGAAGGAGGGGGTCGTTGCGTCGTCGCGGAAAGGCGTCGCGTCGTCGCGGAAAGGCGTCGCGTCGTCACAGAATCCGACATTGAGTCGGCGAACTCAACGGACCAAGAACAACAGATTTAATTTAATTAATTAAATCCGTGTTTTGGTAAAGAACCACAAAGGAGATTAAAAAGAAAGTCCGAGACTCTTAACTAAAGCAGCCGATCGAAGATCCGTCGCGGAGGAAGAGACGTCGCAGAAGAACGTTGCAGGAAGGGAACGTCGGCGTCGCGGATCACGGCGTCGCGTCGTCGATTCCCGAGTTCGGCGTTCTTCGCGTTCTTCGCGTTCTTCGCGAAGGAGGTTGAAGGTTCAAGAACTCCTCTCAATGAGTAATCCTCCAAAAGATAGGTTGGTCTTATTTTATTATTATGCCAACAAACGAAACGGGTAAGTAACGACCCATCAATTCGTTGAATTAATTCAACGAAAGAAACAACTCATTTAATTTACGAAATAAACTTCCCAATTAAATGGTCTGTTAAGAATTAAAGAAAACGCGTCAGTTGACTTTCATAATAACGGGTTTTCGCGGGTGCGTTACTTAGCGGAAAGAAACGGCGGGGCTCGTGCAGGCCCCACCTCACAAATATCCTACCAACGGGGTAAAATATTTCTGGATAGCATCCTATCTGGTTCAACTCAGATTAAGCCGTCTTTAAGAGGCTTTAAGTGGCTTCCAAGTGGCTTAAGTGAAATAAAATAAAGTTGTCGAAAAAATTATTTTATTTCTTAACCTTAAGCCCAAAAATTAAAAACCACACCCGAGCAAACGCAACTACGGAAGAGGCGTTTCTAAGCGAATACCAGCGCTGCGATTTCATCAGTGCCCTCAGAATTTGATTCCGGGCACCAGTTCAAAAGTTAGAAAAACCCACTCGTCCGTTCTCTGAACGTACCCGAGCCAAACTTCGGAAAATGATTCCGGGCACACCGGGCACACCGGGCCTCGTAATCAGGTGCCGTCAGAAACTACGCTCTTATAAAATTCCAAAGAAAATTAAGAAAAAAATTTCATTGAAATTTACGGGTCTTTACACTTTCGACTGTCTGAGAAGGATTTATGCAAAAAACTCTCGAGATGGCCGACCTGTCCACATGCTCGACACTCCATTAGAGGCTTGTTACATAGAATCCGGACATTCCCTAGCTACCCGCACTGAAAGAAAACCACTTATGAACTACCATGAGGTGGTCTAGATGAGTCCTTGCCTTTCTCGCCTGCTAAAACTCATCCCGACCTCGTTTACTACTATCTAAACCATCACCTGAAGTTGCTTCCTAGCTCGAACGAGACCTTTCCATTAGGTTTCCCTCAGCTATGAGCACCTGATTGTAACATCCCAAGTATGTAATGAATAATAGATATTCTTATCTTTGTATATTTAGGAATTAGATAGTGTTTTAGAGGCTTAAAATGAGAATAAATCCAATCTTAAGCATGGAATACACTAATATTCTTAAGAGATTGTTTTACTGCCTTTTGATGGCAAACCCTTTTTAAATAAAACTTTTGACAATTTGATAAGCTCTATTTTTCAAAATAAACTTATTATTTATGATTGGGACACTGAAATTTACAATGGATAATTTTTTGGTATTTTTCTGACAATGTTCATTTTTTAATGAATAGTGAAAAATACTGCATTTTACATCAAAACTGCTTTTTCATCTAATCTAATTATATGGTTAGATTATCTTTTTAATTGGTTTTAAAGTGTAAATAGAATATATTTTTACCATTTAATCCAATGGTGGTCATTAGGATTAATTTCACTTTGGAATTGGGTATAAACTAATGACAAACGTTTCATAGATATTGTTTCAAAAAAACCCGCTATTTGTTTTGACAACGGGAATTATTTTTAAATAAATTATTGCAATTTCTGTGTTTGGAATTTGGTAAAATGGATTACATATTTGTAATCAGAAGGTCCAAATTATTTAATCAAGGCTCTTTTGTTTTTGGACATTATGAATAGTAACGACGTTAATTATCTTTAATTATCTTGATTAATGAGTAATCGGGTAGTTAAGGATAATAAAGTAATATCATAATAATAAAAAATGACACCAACATGTGTCCTAATGCCACTGGTTATCTCATGGCAGACCATGGGATTCCTTGTGCCAAACTTGGGGACCCCATGGAACCACTTTTGTGTGAAAGTGACTTTTTATCTTTTTATTTTTAAAGAAAGTTAAATATAACAAAGAATGTATCACCTGAGTAAAAAAATTTTAATTTTGTCTACATAAATGATCTGTTGGACTATAAATAGTCATTAGAAATATTAAACTATTTCATACATCATAGTATTTTTTTTATAATTTTTATACATTAAATAAATTAAATTATTTATGACATCATGATGATGTAGCGATTACCTCATTAATAAATGATTTAAATAAAATGAAAAGATAATGTTAAAAATATAACTTACACTTGTCAAAGACCTATTGGATGAGTATATTTCGAACCCTTATCACCTTATACTTATAATACATCAATGTGGGACCTTTAAAATCCGAAACTCATTTGAAAATAAAGTAACCTTTTATACCTTTCCAAGAGTGCCCCTCCTCTCCTCTTATAAAAGGCCCCCACCTCTACCTCCTTACCCACACCTCTCAAGCCTTTGGATCGTCCAAACTCTGCTCTTTTTGTCTCTCCACATCCTTCTCTTACTCCTTGAATCCTCACTTTGGGCATAAGTCTTCCCAAGGAAGCCTTTGAGCTCAAATCAAAAAGAGTTACCCGATTTAAAGGTAGTGTCTTCTCTTGTGTTCTTATGGTTTATTTTGCTTCTCCAAACCACTAAACTCTTTTTATTCTTTTATTTTGTAACAACACAAGTATCTTCAATATACTAGGATGTTGTTATAATAAGTATTCGAGCTACACTTACACACACCTACATATAATGGTTAAAGAACATACTATTTCTGTGGATGGCGAATTTCTGCCTCACGAAACGATGATTATTCAACACTCATATAACACCTTCAAAGGTGGCCATTAAGATGTCACTATATTTATATATGATATATAATATGTTTATGTTTTACTTAAGCTTCTGTATTTTTCATTTATGGAATACCTTTATGGTTTCCATTATGGGTAAACGCGATATCTTCATTTTAGGAAGTGCGGACTACCGCCCCCTCAAAGTGATTTGATTCGTTAATACCATATGTGGTAAATATAAAGGATAGATTGAATGATATTATATATGATACCATACTAGAATTATAATAATATTATTTATCATTATGTTTTAATTCCATTAAAGAATGAGATAGAAATGAAAGTAGCGTTCATGCGTACGTACGGCTTACCGTCTCCATGAACGGTGCATTTCATTTCTTATCTCCAAATGTAATGTAATATTATAAGTACATATATATAATGGATATATATGATTTATGTTACATATAAATGATGAATATAATTCTGGAATTAAAATATACATATCTCTCATTTAGTTTTAATTCCATTAATACGACATAGAAATGAAAGTAGCGTTCATGCGTACGTACGACTTACCGTCTCCATGAACGGTGAATTTCATTTCTTACCTCTAAATGATTATGTAATATTATAAATGCATGTATATACTCGACATATATGATATATATGATATATACATCATGATTATAACTATGGATATAATGGATACATGAACAACTTGTAATTATAAAGAGCATATTTTTGACTCAAGTACCAATGATCGTTAAAACGACCGTTATTAACTTAAATAATTAAATAGTGTTCATAACATGGTAATAAGTGATATAAAAGGAATAATGAACTTGAAAAAGGTTCTTAAGAAAGTAGAAATTAACTCAAGTTTATTATTCAGGAGATTAAAGAGCGATCGAGTCAAGTCGGACCCGAGGTATGGGACTTCGTCTCAATCTCCTTTCATTGAGGCATATTTTGTTTTATACACAACCTTCTTTTATATGGTGTATAAAAAGCTTTGAATTTTACATTTATCCAAAATGAATCTTTTTTATATGAAGCGTTTTACTAAACGACAAAAGGGAATGTTTTTGTCGTACGTATGCGGCGACAACGACTTCTCCGCTGCCATGACCATTATTTGAGTTTCGGCTTCCTCTACAAGCCATACTTTTTTTTAAATGAAAAATAAATACCATGTTTTACTTTTCTTTTATTTTGGTATTAAAAATGGTTTTCATAATGTTTTTATGTCAATGTGTTGTATTGATATCTGGTGATTGAATAGTGGAAATGTTATGTTTCCTTTATGCATGTTTTATGTGATATGATTATGTTATGGTTCTTGGGAAATATTATGAAGACGGGTGGTTCCGTGATAAACTAAGGGCGGGTGAGCCCGATATAGCTCTCCAATGCATTGGGTAATGCGAAGGGGTTAAACATTGAGGTTTCTCCGAAGAGATTTAAGGAATATACTGTGATGGGTATTCCAAACGTAACTAAGAGGGTTACTCCCTATGTAAGAATGTTATGAATGCCTCAAGTTACCTTTATGTCTTATGATTTCTATGATTTATTCATGATTTGATGAGGTATGTTAAAGTGCTTATGTTTTATGGGTAAAGTATGATTTCACTCTTATGTATATATGTACTCATGTTTCCTTTCCATGTTTTTATATCCCTTACTGAGCTTTTTATGCTCATCCCAAGTTTTTGAAATGTTTTTCACAGGTCAAGGGAAAGGTACATGATATGATGATAGTGTCAAGGAAGTGTCAACAAGGAACCCATGTTTTATTTTAAATAAGTTTCCGTTGATGGGAAAAATGAATACTATCTATTATGTAACCACTTTGTTTAAATGTGGAATGTAATGCATGTTTTATGATCTAATTCTCTAAAACTCTAAACCTGAAAAGATCCTCAATGTGTATTCTTGAAGTAACTCAAGAATAAGTAATGTTTAAGGCTGGGGCCTTATAGTTGGTATCAGAGGTCGGTTTAGATAACTTTAGAAGTTAGAATTCTATTAAATGATTATCCAAAAATATTTTTTTATGGTCAAATTGAAATGATATAGCATTTGAAGATTACCATGTTGCTTCATCTAAGACATGTTTGTTCAGAATGGTTTTCCACAGAGGAAACAGGGAAGCAGTGCTAGGAAGGCATACAAAAGGAAATAACCTTCCGAATCAGCATCTTGAGATGGTCGGAATTGGAACTGAACAGTTTTTTGTAGTAATGGCACAGTTGACTCAAGCGATAAATGGTGGTGGTATCCATGCACGAGATCAGCCAGATCAATCGTAGAGGAACATGTCAGTGGTGGAACATTTCATGAGGCAACATCCCCCATTATTCTAAGGATCATCTGACCCTGTGCTAGCTGAAGGGTGGATTAAAGCACTGGAGAAGATTTTTGATGTCATGGGGTGTTCAGACAATCAAAATGTTAGTCTTGCTATTTACCATTTGGAGGGTGAAGCAGATCAGTGGTGGTCAATGGTTAAAAATATCAGGGACGCTGATGAGATTGGTGCTCTCGACTGGGATGAATTCAAAGGTATGTTTCTTGAGAAATATTTTCCTAAGGTTGTTCGACTTAGGATGGAAAAACAATTCTTGGAATTGAGGCAAGGGGAAGACTCAGTGGCTGCCTATGAAGAAAGGTTCACTCGATTGGAAAGGTATGCTCCAAATTTTATCTAAGACCTTGATAGTAAAATCAATTATTTTTACTCAGGATTAAAGCCAAAATATCGAATGACATTGGCTTCTCGTGAGTTCAAAAGTTATGAAAAGCTTGTTCGACGTGTTGAGAAGGTGAAAATGGAGTTTTCTGATGATCAAGTGTTCTATAACAACCAGTAGAAGAAGAGACCGAGGTGGCAGGAGACAGGGAATAATTCTTCAAAAAAGTCTGATGGTAAGAAAATTAAGTTTCCAGTTTGTGATAAATGTGATAAAAGGAATGCTGGGGAATGTCTTCTGAATTTTGGAAAGTGCTACCGATGTGGTAAGATGGGACATAAGGCTCGTGATTGCACTGAAAAAGATCAAGGTGATGGTAAGTCCAAATTTGATTTACAGTTAGTGAAATGTTTTAAGTGCAATGAGATGGGTCACTATGCAAACGAGTGTCCAAAAAAGAGCTAGAGTGATGGGAAGCAGTTAGACTACAAGCAGAAATGGGTGGTGAAATCCTTTGCAACTACTTAAGTAGATGTCGGTCCGTCAAATGAAGTTGTATCAGGTACTCTATTTTTTCAGATTATGCCAGTGTGTTGTTTGATTCGGGGTCTACACATTCTTTCATCTCTGAAAAATTTTCTAGTAAAATGGGAATACCATCTCAAGAAATGACTCCTGAACTTTTGGTAAAAACACCTGGGGGAAATGTTGAGACAAAAAGAATTTATAAGAATCTTCCTATCTTTATCTGTGGAGAGAACCTACTTGCAAACCTTATTGTTTTACCTCTAGTAGAGTTTGATATTATCTTGGGTATGGATTAGCTCTCTATTTACCATGCTAAGATTGACTGTAGAGCTAAAGAATTTTCTTTTCAGAAAGACTTTCAGTTTGTGTACAAGAATGAACCCTTAGTGTTGATAACGTATCAAGAGGCCGAGAAACTTGTAAAAGATGGAAATGAATGTTACCTTGCACATATTGTTGAAAATAAGGGAGCTGTTCAGATTAATGATGTGTTAGTGGTAAATGAGTATCCTGATGTCTTTCCTGATGAGTTGCCTGGAATAATACCAGATCGGGAAGTTGAGTTTACTGTAGACTTAGTCCCTGATGCTAAGCCAATTTTAAAACCCCCTTATCAAATGGCTCAAATTGAACTTTTAGAGTTTAAGGAGCAATTGCAAGATTTATTAGAGAAAGGTTTCATTTGACCTAGCACATCACCATGGGGTGATCCTGTTTTATTTGTTAAAAAGAAAGATGGTTCAATGAGACTTTGCATTGATTATAGAGCCTTGAATAATATCACTGTTAAGAACAAATATCATTTGCCTCATATTAATGATTTGTTTGATCAGCTCTAGGGAGCTCAATATTTTTCAAAGATTGACCTGAGATCGGGGTACCATCAGCTGAAGGTAAAGGAAGCAGATGTTCCGAAGAATGCGTTTCGTACAAGATATGGCCATTATGAATTTGTAGTAATGCCTTTTGGTCTAACCAATTCACCTGCTGTATTCATGGAATTAATGAATAGAATTTTCCATGAGTTCTTGGATAAGTTTGTGGTTATTTTCATTGATGATATTTTGGTGTTTTCTAAAAGTAAAGAGGAGCATGAAAGACATTTAAGGGTTATTTTGCAAACCTTAAAAGAAAAGAAATTGTATGGGAAATTCATCAAGTGTGAGTTTTGGTTGCAACAAATTTCTTTCCTTGGTCATATTGTTTCTAAAGATGGGATAACTGTTGATCCTGCAAAAACAAAGGTTGTGGAAGAATGGCCAAGACCCACAAATGTAACTGAGATTCGTAGATTCCTTGGTTTGGCAGGCTATTACCAAAGGTTTGTTAGAAATTTTTAACGGTTATCTAGTCCAATGACTAAGCTAACTCGGAAGGGTGTTAAGTTTATCTGGACAAAAAAATGTGATGATTGTTTTCAGGAACTGAAAAGAAGATTGGTGAATGCTCCAGTGTTGGAACTACCTTCCAGGAATGGTGAGTTTGTTATCTACAGTGATGCTTCATTGAAAGGACTTGGTTGCGTCCTAATGCAGAATGATCAGGTAATTGCTTATGCTTCACGTCAGTTGAAAACTCATGAGGTAAATTATCCTACACATGATTTGGAATTAGCTACTATTGTTTTCGCTTTAAAAATTTGGAGGCATAATTTGAATGGGGTAAAGTGTGAAATATATACCGATTAAAAAAGTTTAAAGTATATATTCACTCAGAAAGAATTGAACATGAGACAGAGGAGATGGCTAGAATTAATCAAGGATTATGATTGTACAATTCATTACCATCCGGGAAAAGCAAATAAAGTGGCTGATGCTTTGAGTTGAAAAAGTAATGCTTCATTAACAATGTTGTGTTTGGAACGTGATCCTTTGGTTTAGGATTTGATGAACTTTGGCATAAATGTTTTTGGTGTAGGATGTCCTTCTTTTTTGTTTTAGGTATCAGTGAAATCTTCTCTATCAGACAGAATCAAGCAAGCACAGAAGCAAGACAGTGAGTTTCAGAAAAAGGTATAGCTGGTTCAGAAGGGTAAGTTGCCTGAATTCAACATTGATAATGATTGTGTTTTGAGATTTGGGAAGAGATTGTGTGTGCCTTGTGATTCACAGTTGAAGAGCTAGTTGTTATGTGAAGCTCATAGTTCTCCATTTTCAGTTCATCCTGGCAGTACTAAGATGTACAGAGATCTGCGGGAGTATTACTGGTGGGATGGAATGAAAAGAGATATAGCCGATTTTACTGTGAAGTGTTTGACTTGTGAATAGGTTAAAGCAGAGCGGCAGTTACCGAAAGGGATGCTTCAGCCTTTACCAGTACCAGAATGGAAATGGGAGAATATATCCATGGACTTTGTTGTGGGATTACTGAAGACATCTCGAGGTAATAATGCAATCTGGGTTATTGTTGTTCGCTTGACTAAATCTGCTCATTTCCTTGCTATACGAGATAATTTTTCCCTAGATCAACTTTCCCGTTTGTATCTTAAAGAGATAGTTAGGTTATATGGAGTTCCTCTCTCCATTGTAACTGACCGTGATCCCAGGTTCACTTCTAAATTTTGGAAAGGCCTTCAGAAGTCGTTGGGTACTGAATTAAATTTTAGTACATCTTTTCATCCTCAATCAGATGGGAAGTCAGAACGAACAATTCAGACTTTGGAAGACATGCTACATGCTTGTTCGATGGATTATCAGAGAAGTTGGGACCAACATATTTCTTTGGTTGAGTTTTCTTATAATAACAGTTTTCATTCCAGTATACAGATGGCACCGTTTGAGGCATTATATGGGAAACAGTGTCGAACTCCAGCTTTTTGGGATGAAGTGGGTGAAAGGATGCTGATGGGACCAGAATTGGTAGAAGAGATGGCAATAAAAGTTCATTTGATTCAGAAACACATGAGAACAGCTCAGAGCAGACAGAAAAGTTATGCAGACAACAGGAGGAAGGATCTATCTTTCGAGGTAGGTGATCATGTTTTTCTCAAAGTCTCACCATGGAAAAGTGTGATGAAATTTGGTAAGAAAGGAAATCTGAGTCCAAGGTTCATTGGACCATATGAAATTCTGGAGAGAGTTGGATCAGTTGCTTACCGAGTGGCTTTACCTTCGAGTTTATCTCAGGTACACAATATTTTTCATGTTTCGATGTTGAGAAAGTATATGCCACATCCATCTCATGTTTTGAGTCCAGAGGTAGTTCAGTTGGAAGAGAATCTATCTTATGAGGAACAACCGGTCCAGATTCTTGACCATAGGGAGAAAGTGTTATGGAATAAGGTGATTCATCAGGTAAAGGTTTTGTGGAAAAACCTCATGATTGAAGAGGCAACATGGGAATCTGAAAATGCAATGAGGGCTAAATACCCCCACTTGTTCGATAAGTAAATAAATTGCGGGGACACAATTTTATAAAGGGGGGAAGGATGTAACATCCCAAGTAAGTAATGAATAATATATATTCTTATCTATGTCTATTTAGGAATTAGATAGTGTTTTAGAGGCTTAAAATGAGAATAAATCCAATCTTAAGCATAAAATACACTAATATTCTTAAGAGATTGTTTTAATACCTTTTGATGGCAAACCCTTTTTAAATAAAACTTTTGACAATTTTATAAGCTCTATTTTTCAAAATAAACTTATTATTTATGATTGGGACATTGAAATTTACAATGGATAATTTTTTGGTATTTTTCTGACAATGTTCATTTTTTAATGAATAGTGAAAAATACTGCATTTTACATCAAAACTACTTTTTCATCTAATTTAATTATATGGATAGATTATCTTTTTAATTGGTTTTAAAGTGTAAATAGAATATATTTTTACCATTTAATACAATGGCGGTCATTAGGATTAATTTCACTTTGGAATTGGGCATAAACTAATGCCAAACTTTTCATAGATATTGTTTCAAAAAAACCCGCTATTTGTTTTGACAACGAGAATTATTTTTAAATAAATTATTGCAATTTCTGTGTTTGGAATTTGGTAAAATTGATTAAATATTTTGAATAATAAGGTCCAAATTATGTAATCAAGGCTCTTTTGTTGTTGGACATTATGAATAGTAACGACGGTAATTATCTTTAATTATCTTGATTAATGAGTAATCGGGTAGTTAAGGATAATAAAGTAATATCATAATAATAAAAAATGATGCCAACATGTGTCCTAATTCTACTGGTTATCTCATGGCCGACCATGGGATGCCTTGTGCCAAACTTGGGGACCCCATGGAATAACTTTTGTGTGAAAGTGACTTTTTATCTTTTTATTTTTAAAGAAAGTTAAATATAACAAAGAATGTATCACCTAAGTAATTTTTTTTTAATTTTGTCTAAACAAATGATCTGTTTGATTATAAATAGTCATTAGAAATCTAAAAAGATTTCCTATATCATAGTATTTTTTTATAATTTTTAGACATTAAATAAATTAAATTATTTTTGACATCATGATGATGTAGTGATTACCTCATTAATAAACGATTTAAATAAAATGAAAAGATAATGTTAAAAATATAACATACACTTGTCAAAGACCTATTGGATGAGTATATTTCGAACCCTTATCATCTTATCCTCATAATACATCAATGTGGGACCTTTAAAATCTGAAACTCATTTGAAAATAAAGTAACCTTTTATACCTTTCCAAGAGTGCCCCTCCTCTCCTCTTATAAAAGGCCCCCACCTCTACCTCCTTACCCACACCTCTCAAGCCTTTGGCTCGGCCAAACTCTGCTCTTTTTGTCTCTCCAAATCCCTCTCTTACTCCTTGAATCCTCACTTTGGGCATAAGTCTTCCCAAGGAAGCCTTTGAGCTCAAATCAAAAAGAGTTACCCGATTTAAAGGTAGTGTATTCTCTTGTGTTCTTATGATTTATTTTGCTTCTACAACCACCTAAACTCTTTTTATTATTTTCTTTTGTAACAACACCAGTATCTTCAATATACTAGGATGTTTTTATAAGAAGGATTTTAGCTACACTCACACACACATACATCTAATGGTTAAAGAACATATTGTTTCTGTGGATGGAGAATTTCTGCCTCACGAAACGATGATTGTTCAACACTCATATAACACCTTCAAAGGTGGCCATTAAGATGTCAATATATTTATATATGATATATAATATGTTTATGTTTTACTTAAGCTTCTGTATTTTTCATTTATGTAATACCTTTATGGTTTCCATTATGGGTAAACGCGATATCTTCATTTTAGGAAGTGCGGACTACCGCCCCCTCAAAGTGATTTGATTCGTTAATACCATATATGGTACGTATAAAGGATAGATTGAATGATATTATATATGATACCATACTGGAATTATAATACTATTATGTATCATTATGTTTTAATTCCATTAAAGTATGAGATAGAAATGAAAGTAGCGTTCATGCATACGTACGGCTTACCGTCTCCATGAACGGTGCATTTCATTTCTTATCCCCAAATGTAATGTACTATTATAAGTACATATATATAATGGATATATATGATTTATGTTACATCTAAATGATGAATATAATTCTAGAATTAAAATATAAATTTCTCTCATTTAGTTTTAATTCCATTAATATGACATAGAAATTAAAGTAGCGTTCATGCGTACGTACGGATTACCGTCTCCATGAATGGTGCATTTCATTTCTTACCTCTAAATGATTATGTAATATTATAAATGCATGTATATACTGGATATATATGATATATATGATATATACATCATGATTATAACTCTGGATATAATGGATACATGAACAACTTGTAAGTATAAAGAGCATATTTTTGACTCAAGTACCAATGATCGTTAAAACGATCGTTATTAACTTAAATAATTACATAGTGTTCATAACATGGTAATAAGTGATATAAAAGGAATAATGAACTTGAAAAAGGTTCTTAATTAAGTAGAAATTAACTCAAGTTTATTATTCAGGAGATTAAAGAGAAATCGAGTCAAGTCGGACCCGAGGTATGGGACTTCGTCTCAATCTCCTTTCATTGAGGCATATTTTGTTTTATACACAACCTTCTTTTATACGGTGTATAAAACCCTTTGACTTTTACATTTATCCAAAATGAATCTTTTTTATACAAAGCGTTTTACTAAATGACAAAAGGGAATGTTTTTGTCGTACGTATGCGGCGACAACGACTTCTCTGCCGCCGTGACCATTATTTGAGTTTCGGCTTCCTCTACAAGCCATACTTTTTTTTAAATGAAAAATAAATACCATGTTTTACTTTTCTTTTATTTTGGTATAAAAAATGGTTTTCATAATGTTTTTATATCAATGTGTTGTATTGATATTTTGTGATTGAATAGTGGAAATGTTATGTTTACTTTATGCATGTTTTATGTGATATGATTATGTTATGGTTCTTGGGAATTATTATGAAGACGGGTGGTTCCATGATAAACTAAGGGAGGGTGAGCCTGATATAGCTCTCCAATTCATTGGGTTACATGAAGGGGTTAAACGTTGAGGTTTCTTCGAAGAGATTTAGGGAATATACTGTGATGGGTATTCCAAACATAACCAAGAGGGTTACTCCCTACATAAGAATGTTATGAATGCCTCAAGTTACCTTTATGTCTTATGATTTCTATGATTTATTCATTATTTGATGAGGTATGTTAAAGTGCTTATTTTTTATGGGTAAAGTATGATTTCACTCTTATGTATATATGTACTCATGTTTCCTTTCCATATTTTTATATCCCTTACTGAGCTTTTTATGCTCATCCCAAGTTTTTGAAATGTTTTTCACAGGTAAAGGGAAAGGTACATGATATGATGATAGTGTCAAGGAAATGTCAAGAAGGAGCCCATGTTTTATTTTAAATAAGTTTCCGTTGATGGGAAAAATGAATACTATTTATTATGTAACCACTTTGTTTAAATGTGGAATGTAATGCATGTTTTATGATCTAATTCTCTAAAACTCTAAATCGGAAAAGATCCTCAATGTGTATTCTTGAAGTAACTCAAGAATAAGTAATGTTTAAGGCTGGGACCTTATACTGATTCACCGAATCTAAGAATGAGGCAAGCCTAAAGATGTTTACTTTCACTCGGATGGTGTGTCATAATCCATATTCGAATCACCTCACCCTTGAGGTTTCCTCACTTACTGTACCTGGTGAAAAGTGATAAAACTCAGTGAAAGTAGCTGCATAGGCCATAAAGGACATGTCACCCTTCTGAAGGCTCAAGAACTTATGAGCTCTCTCTTCCCTTAGTGTCTTTGGGAAGAATTGCTCGAAAAACCCATACTCGAAGTCCTTCCAGGTCAGTTCCTCATGTCTGTGAGCCTGAACCTGCACATCCCACCAGCACTTCACCGATCCTCTGAGCATGTACATCACTAGCTTGACCCTCCACCCTGGAGGCATCTCGAGCTTCTTGAAGATCATCTGTATGTTCTCTATTTAGTTATCAGCTGGCTATGGACCACCCTCACCTTGGGAAGGTGGTGGGTTCTGTGACTGGAACTCCCACTTCATATAAGTCATAGATGGCTCTGCTCCCTGCTCACCTGTGTCAATCCCTTGTAAAACATATACCAGGCTAGAACGAAGCTTCTTGTCAAGCCATGGCCCAAACACTATTAAACCCGACAATTTCCCGGCCGACACTGGATCCTAAACCTATTACTGCCCCTGAGCCTATACCTACGGCTCATGCTCTACCTACCCTATAAGGGTCTAAACCTGATCATGCTCCTACGACAATGTACAATCACCCTCCTGATGCTTCATCAAGCCCTATAACTGGAACCCACTAAATACCATTAATGGTAAGACATCCTATAAATATATATAACAATATATTCACACAGATAAGAAAAGAAGTAAAAGGTAGCACATAACAACTACACTTAATCTTCCCACCGCAACCATGCCCCATGGAATCCCGGCCTCATGGACTCCTTACCCGCCCTCAAAAGATCCAAGTATCAAAAGTAACTCAGGTCATGCCCATCCTGACAACCATAGTTGCCTCAAGCTGATGAATAAGTCACCCAATCCTGACAGTCACACTGCCTCAAACTAACATCCATGATGCCCAATCCTGGTGATTAACATCTCCTCTATCATAGTACCTACCTAATCATATACGATCCATTCCAAAATCTCACGCCACATTCAATTTTACATATTTTAAAGCATGGAATATTACATTACAATTAACAAGCAATTCTATCAGGAATTTCACCTTTCACATTTCAAAAGAATCTATAGTAGGGAAATTGATATTATTCACATGGTATTATCACTTCACAAAGCATACATGCAGATATGATATTGAAATACCCTAACAATGTGCCTATCAAAATCCAAGAAAACATGCCTTTCCATACCGGGCCAAGGTCCAATTCTTTCTCCCTTACCTCCCCAGGTTAAGGGCCACATATCACAACCAATAATTATCACAAAAAAAGTGAGCCACCAAGGTGGAAACTATATAAACTATAATCCGAGAAAAATAAAAATAGCAATTCCCACCCAAGGAAACTTGGTCCATCGCTCGTACCTGGGGCTGTAGGCACCCAAGACAAAGCTAGAAACCCAGTTCCAATAATAACCTATCTCCATTCTATCATGTCCCAAATAGTAAGACCAACAAAAATAAAAAGGTAGTCTCAATCTCATTAGTAGTCAGTCAAAAGATGCTATTAAATCCCTATCAAGAACAAACTCCTCTGATACCACTTTGTAACATCCCAGACCCGAACTACCACCTGAATTGTGATAAACGGGTTGAGTGTTACTACCTTAGGCATACCTCCCCGAACGCCAAAGGTTGCAGACTAGTAGCGAGGGTGTAAACATGTATAGTGGGGAGGATATACCCTCTCACAGGAATGTAAGGTACTAGTCTGAGTATAATAGTAAAACCTTCAATGGTAATAAAGACTTAGCAGACTCAAACCAGACCCGCATAGCGGAAGCACATAAAAGATAAGATAAATAGTGGAATCAATATATAAACAAGTGCAGTGGAAAGTAAACAAAATAGAATGCTGAACACCACTTGTAAAAACTACTAAAACAACCAAAACATGCATCCGTAGCAGGTTGAACATTTCCATATATAAACAACACCAATGGCTAACCAATATTAGCTACAACAAAAAATTAAGAATACTGATATAGAAAAGGAAACTAAATAGAAGAAAAACTCTAGCTAGGTAAGACCTCAAGGTCCATACCAATATCTATGCCAAACAACACTACGATCCAACTTCTGAGGCTGATCATTTACCTATACATAAAACCATAAAGTCTACACACATCCCGAAGGGCCTCTGTAGGGTGTGAGACAAATCTCAGTAGGATACCACCCAATGGTGCATACCTAGTATTGGTGTTTAAGTAGGCATTCATTTATAAGGAAAGTAAATCGCATGATTCCTAAACAAATAAAAAATCCAATGGTGATCAACAACCACTATGGAGTGTCACCTGCTTTGTCTAACTTCGGAATCTCAGTCACGCAAACCGGCACCATGTGCCCCCTGACACCTCATGTCTCAAGTACCGATGTCCTGAAGGCACACCAAGTGATAGTAACTTGGCACCATGTGCCTCCTAATACCTCATGTTTCAAGTACCGATGTCCTGTAGGCACACCCAAACAAACTGAAGTCTCCCCACCTCCTATGTGGTTTCATACGACAAGCAACCCCAAATCAATAGTACATAAACCACAACTATCAGGGGCCTCTACCCATACGAGCACTCAAAACCACCTCATCATGGATTCATCTATGTGCACATGATCCAGAGTCATGGGTGAGTGGTAATCACCAAATATAGAACCCAATCCACAACACATCTGACACCTCGTGTCCATACAACCATGTTTTTCAAGAATCTGATGGACTTCCCATCCAAGTAACCTGGGTCATGCCCAACCTAATAGTCACACTGCCTCAATCCAACATCTACAATGCCCAATCCCATGGTCAAACCACCAAAATAATCTGGGCCAAGACCAACCTGTGATCAACATCACTCAAGAATATCCAGGCCATTCCCAACACAACCCCAAGGGTTCCGGCATATGTAATATCCATCATCACATATATATAATCACAATGAAACATTTTAAACAGGAAAAACAATTTAAACAATTTAATTGCACTAGCCATGTGTTTTCCTATACCAGCAATTAGGTCTTGAATCCGTTTGATAAAATTAATCATGCTTTAACAGTTTAAACTCCACAGTTTAATAAAAACAATTCAATTATAACCATTTTGGCACCCCTATCCAAAATTCCCCAAATGAGAAATGAATTCTAATCTGGCCTCGCTCAAGAATAACAAGGTAAGGGAATGCCCAATGACATCCCATAAGGCATACAATCAATTCAATATAAAGAAACATGGGTCTCGCTCAATACTCAACATTATGCTAAAAAGCCACAACCCCAAAATGACCACGAAAAACAAAACAGGGTATTCACCTCTTACCTCAAACTAGTATGATGATCCTCCTCTGGTATCAGCCTCTGATTCGGTCTAAATCAAGGTGGATCTACAAAAAGAGCATAAATGCTCAAAACCATATAACTTGGTTTAGAACAAAAATCAAGAAGAATGTCTCAAGAAGAATCAATAGATCACCTGTGGGGTTCCAATGGATCAAACAGTGTTTGAATCGGACTTCAGACACAGAGTCGAGAAGGATTTGAAGTTCATATGGCCTGTTTTGTAGAGGTTATGTCCAAAACCAAAAAAACAAGGCTACTATCCGTTTTAAGAAAAATTTAGAAACTACACAGTGTGTATATATGTATACACTCCGTGTATACCATTTAACTATTCCAAAGATGGCTATTTTCTATTGAATTACTCTGTCGACCTGCCGATATGACTACACAGTGTATACTAGACAGTACACAACATGTATTCAGTTTTTCCTCTATTCCTCACCGACTTCCCCACACGCCATGTATATCCCTCATACACGACTAGACTACACGACATGTACTAGGAGTACACAACTTGTACTTGGTTAGGCCTCTCTACTCAGCCAACACACTCCCACGCCATGTATGACCTTCACCCACAACCATGGTACATGACGTGTACTTGGGAGTACATGATTTGTAACCCCAAAATCATGCCATGTGTCCAGTTTTGTCCATAACATAGATAGTCTCCCTAGTTTTCTCAAAAAATACTCAAAATAGAAAAAAAGAAATCCGTAACTCAAAGGAAGAACTGAGTTCTTACAAATTTAGACCACCTATATCAAGATCACTGACAAGCATTCGTCAAACTATAAATCCCAAAATTGAAGCAAAATGTTCGATTACACAATGAAGAATGGGATCTAAAACCGAAACCTAGATCCAATATCAAATGGAGTTATATCTATCATAACCTAGATCCAAACCATTTCCAACAGGTAATAAAAAACTCCTCTTAGTCTGGAAAGAGAGATGAGAGAGAGGAGAAACAACACAGGAAGAGATCTCTTACTGGGAGAGGTGAAAATTCTTCAAATGGATCTTCGATTTGTCAAGAACAAAGTTTATAAGGCCTTGAAATCCATTATAGAGCCTCTAAAATCATATGAAATCATCTTAGATTGAATAGGGTCGAATGAGGTTGAAAGCTGGGGGGCACTAGAATTTTAAAATAATTTTTCAGGGGATTAAAAACCATGTGTATGGTTTCCTAGGCTAGGATGCACGATTTTTCAAACAGTTCACCTCCTCTTAGGGGTCACATGGTTACTACTAGGTGGGCGCACAATTTGAAAAACTGTGTGAAAACCATGAAAATACCCTCTATTGAGAATTTCATGGTGGGGGGGGGGGGCTGTACGATTTGGCCAAACCATGCACCGACCATAATCCACCCCTATCTCTCCAAATAGGTCATGCAATTTGTTGGGCCAAACCGCACGATTTTCCATAATCATGCACCAATTGTACACAACCCCCTTAGGTTCCAAAATTCACCAATTTCACCCGAAATAATCCAGATCAATAACCCAACCAAGATGTACTCAAAACAATACAAAAGATTACATGAAAATGAGCATGAGTCAAATCTAAAAAAGGGAGAGATCTTACAAAATGGGCATTTGAGTTATGATAATGAGGGGGTGCGTGAGAGTGGGAGTGGGGGTTTGGGGTGAGCGCTCAACAAAAATATTCATTTTTTTCAAATTTTATTAGAGTGAACACAAAAGCGATGATATATGGATTAATAATGAAAAAACCAAATGGATTAATGGAGTTGATGTTGTATTTGTTTTCAATATAGTTGTGTGAAGGAGAATCAATGTATGCTAAACTTGGGTGATGGAAGAAGATACCAATAAATAAGATGAATATTCTTCCCATGCATTGATGGGAAAAATGTTTAAGATGTCTACCATTGAATATGAAAATGATGTTTGATTGATATTATGGAAAAGAAATTTACTGTAGTTTCTATTTCTTGGAGTTCTTATATAAATAGTTGAAATGAAACAACCCTTAAATATAATTATTATAGATCTCATATTCAATGAAATAAATGACTAGTTCTACTAAAGGAGAAAACATTACCTAAAATAGTTTTGAGAAGGCTTATAAGAAGATGGTTATTGTATACCTTATAAAGCTATAATTAAAAGAAATAAAAAGTTGGTTGAAGTATGAAGAAACATTATAAAGGTCATTGAGTATGCTAGTTTCTGAAATCAGTGATATATATTCTTTGGATGAAGGTTTAGAGAAGTTGATTTTGTAGTTGGAGTAAAGAGGCAGTGAAGTTACATTTTAAATATTCAAGAAGAGTATTTATATACTTCAAGACTTTGGAAATCATGTTAAAGAGGTTTGGAAATGTGAAGATAATTTTTGATGTTTTTTGAAGTATTTTTGGAGAGGTTAGTGATACATTGAAATGATTTGAAGTGGTTCCAAGTTAATTTTAAGAATTTAGGAACTCTTGAGAATAAGTCGAAATTTGACTAAGTCCTTATGCTTCCCAGTATACATATGATGTTTTATGAGTTAAAGAAGAGAATATGTAAAATTCATGGCTGATACATAAGTTTTCTATTGATACGAAAGATGTTAAGTGAATATGTATGAAGTGTAAATTAATGTGTATGAAATCTGTATGAGATGAAATAGAAAAATTTAAAAGGGAGTAGATACATGAGAAGTGTAGTTCATATGTAAAAAGTTTGAAGTGGATACATAAGATATTTACTTGAGTTGAGTTTAAAGAATTAGCAAAGGAATAAGTACATCTCATTATATATGTTATATGTGTTGAGTGATGGGTTTTATGTTTTCTAAAAGAAGATGAAGTGAAACTGAGTCCATCATCTTAATAAATGTGTAATATGATTTAGTAGATTATTCATAACATGTTTTGAGTATAGGTCATATGTTCTTTGGAGTTTAAAGGATATTTGGAAAAGGGAATTATCTTACACAATACGCAAGATGTTTGGTTCTCATAGAGGTGATACATAAAAATTGAACATCTTATGTAATATTTTATACTTAGAAATATTGTGAGATTTCTGAAAATGGAGAAAATTCCAAAATGAATTATTCTGAGGGAAAATAAATCTACTGATGCCAGAACTGAACTTAAATGTATTAAAAAAAATGAACTTGTGAGTTAAGATGAATGATTGAGAATATGATATTCATTATTGTGAACAAGAGGATCAAGTTGAGATAAAATTTAGGAATTAAAATGAATGTTGAATCTTATATTGGAATCTTAGACCACCGCGTCATAATAGAATCATCTACGTCACAATAACATTTGTGTTTTATGGTTTTCTTACAGTTACCGAGAATGATTTATTGCGTATTTTTTGGGAATATTTTGAGAAGAAGAGTCTCAATCTTTCTAGAAGATTTAAATGGGAATTTATTTGGATGAGATAAAATGGGATTGAAATGAGAAGATAATATTAATGGAACATCACTAGATACAAATGATTAAATGGCGAAGGAATAATCTTGAAATTATAGGATAAAACCTATGTGAAGGTGTTGAGGAAATATTCAGAGATCATGGAATTGAGAATATAAAATATTTTATATATTATTAATATTGAAAATACAATATGTGATCTTGAATATAATTGGTGAGAATAAGAGAGAGAAATTATATCACTTAGAAAGATGAGAAAATATCTCAAAAAAGAGAGTTTAGAGGAACTTGATACTACTCAAAAGATGAAGATTATTCTGAGTATTAGAGAAGAAAAAGAAGAATACAACCTGATTTTGTTGATCATATCCATCTAGTCAAAGTAGAATTAGAATAAAAATAAGTTTTATGATACCCAAATATCATAAGAAAGAAGAAAGGTTGAGAGAAAGGTCACCATTACTATTTCTATTATTGATCTATGTGTCAAAGAACTTGAAAAATACTGAGGATCTATTGGGTTTGAAGATCATAGTTGTCTCATGAGTTGAGATAAGACCACAAGTAGATTCTATACAAGATCTAGAAGATTGGATATTTACAGAGACCAAGTTTCATATAATTAGTTGACCATCTATAGGCATTCAAAGACTCTATTGAGGAAGAGGATTTGATCATCTGATGAAGCGTCATCCCAGAATGAATTGTTAATCATCTCTAAAAAGTACCAAAAGGAGGACCATTGAACACTGATGGTTATAGTATAAATAACATCTTAAAGACTATATATATATATTTTGGATGTTGAACTTTCCCTAAGGTCAAATCTAGTGTAAAAAAATATTAAAGGTGTTTAGTGGAGGATAATACCTTCTAAATCTAAATTTTAATAACTTTTATTCACTATTGATAAAATCCATGACTCAGGGTGAATAATTGATTGTAGCAAAGAGTATCTTTCCCACGATGGGGCCGAACATTGTAAAATTTTTGCATGATGCTCTTTATTTTATTTCGTACATTTCATGCGGTATTGTGTGTTTGGTAAAACTTAAACATATATACTTATCTTAACCAAAAAATAGAGGTTAAAATACTAAAGGGGGTAAAAATTTATAAGTGTAATTGTAATTTGGTAAAAAAAAGTTAGATCCAATTCACCCTCACTCTCAAGTGGCTACACTCGATCCATTAGGCATCTCAAGTTCTATTAGATCTAACCATGTTACTTTAGGTTGGATCTATTTTGAGACCCAATTTATTTTATTTGACAGATATGAAGTGCATATTTGAAGAGATTTCAGAAGAGGATCAGATGGAAAATTTAGTTCCCATTCTTGTTCAAGTTGAGATGGAGGTTTTAGCCAAAACATTGATAAATAAGAATAGGAGAGATGCAAAAAAATTGAGAAAAGCTTAAAAAGTGAAATTTAATTCATCACTACCTGAAGGTAATCCGAGTGATAATTATTTTGTTAAATTTGTTTAAAATGACTCTGATGAATCAAGTCCAAGATCTTATGATAATGGTTATATTAAATATGTTAAAGAACTTTAATATGAGGATAATGAATACTTGAATAATGTTTTTAGTGAGTTTTTTACATAAATAATTAAATTCATCTAGTATTTTCATGATGAAAAATCACAAATGTTAAATAATTCTAATTCCATGTAAAAAACATTAGTAGGATAGTTGAAAAAATGAAAATCTCTCATCAAAGAATTTAAATCCAAGGAGAAATCCTTGCAAATAAGTAGAGATAAATTTTCAATGCTTTAAGATACATTTCAATTCAGTATTGATGATAAATTTAGAGTTAACAAATCTTGTGAAGAGAAGATTTATGAATTAGAAGAATCACATAAAGCTGCCATGGATATAAATAATTCTCAATTATAAAATACATATAAAAGGTTAAAGGAGATTGATAATACCTTGTAATAAAGTAGAAAGTTGCATAAATATAATATTATAAATATGAAAAAGGATTGGTAAGAAAGAATCATTTCAGTTGAGGTTGAAAATACTTACCTCAACATGAAGTGTATTTAGATGGAAGTAAAACTGGAAAATTTAGAGTCAACACAAGTTGAATCTTCCTATACAACTGAAATAAAAAATGATACCACTAGTATGTTTGCTATGTGTTTTGATTTAAAAAAGAATCATATTAGTGTAAATAATAGATTGATAACTTATGGATAAATATCCACTGCAAGGTCATCGACAAAGGTAACCCGTTGTCCTGATTAATTTTTTTTTTCACTAATGTAGTCTTGTTTGTCAATGAAAGTTCAAAATAAAAATTTGTACAAATATGGACATATAAAAATGCCAAAAAAATATTTTACATCATCAAAGGTGGATATAGGAATGTCCAAAAGAGTAGATTCCTAATTTTTTAAAGGAAAGTAGGTACAATAAAAAAATATCAAAGGTTACAATATGGCCAGACTACATCTAAATGAAATAAAATATATTTATTGGCTATTTTTGGTGCTGTTGGAGATTTAGGCACAAGGCCATTGAATATTGGTGCAACATGTAAATTTATGAAGATTATATAAGGCCAAAACTTAGGGGGAGAAGATATGAAGTAAATAGAAGACCCATAAATAGATGTAAACTTCACTGAAAGAGGGAAATATGTTTATTAAGAACATATTTGACTATCTTTATAATTTCTATTAGACCTGGAATATAAGTGTTCATATTGAAGAAGAGTGATAGTACAAACCAATTTAAAAAAATTTGCTTGCTGGTGAGAAAATAAGACCATAATAGAGAAGGAACTAGGTTAGAAAAGAAGATGAATATTCCTTGAGTAGTAAAAAAAAGAAAATACTTGAGAAATCCAATCCCAAGAAGTAAGAGAAGAAATAAAGAAAGGATGTCACAACCATAAAGAAAATATGATTCTACTGTGGAAGGAAAGGGCACATCATGTATCAATGCAATAAAGACATGAAATTAAATGATAAATAAAGCAAGATGGAATTAATCCAAGAGAGGGATGACATTATTCATTTGGTGAAAGACATCTAAGATGGGGAATGTGAATTTTATTAGAGGTATTCTAAAAAGGATAACCCAAATGATACTGAGAAGCTATGTGTAATATGAAAAATGTTTGGGAATATAACTAAAAAATGTATGGATATTTTTCTAGGATAAATAAAGTCATTGAAAAACAATGGGAAAGCACTAGTGAATTCATGTGCTAATAATTATTCTTTGAATAAGTATATAGAAAAGATAAAGGCTAACTTTATTCCAAGAGAATGTTTAACAATTTTAATAGACCAATTGGAATTAACCAAGAAGATAATAGAAACAAAAAATAGTGAATGTGCATTGCTTTCTAAAGTGAATAAGCCTATTCCATATAAGGATAAAGATGAAAGAAAAATAAAATCCTTACTTATGGGAAAGTTTAAGACTTGGAAAGTCAGAGAAAGTGTGAGAATGAAGAGTTATAAACATTTTAGAGCTACACAGAAATAAGTATTTGGGTTGATATCCAAGCCTCAACCCTTTTTTTCTCATTAAGGTTCCATTGAAGACTCACCTTATTCCCATACTTTTTTGTTGTACTTCCTATACTGGGAATTGAAGATGAAGAATGAAAAAGGAGAACTAATGAATGTTTTAATGTTTATACAACATGAAATATTCATCCATAATGGAGTAACTAAATTTTTGTATCCTTGTAATATATCATTTGCAACACCTCAATTGGTATTTGGATTCAACTAGTATCATAGATGCTCAGAGTTTATTTTTGAAAATACAATCCATAATGAAGTTTATTGGAATTCATCCCTTAAGGGGGATCTATAAAAAAGGTGGAGTTTCTAGAATATTATCTTTGAATGTGAATCTATAATTCTAGAAAAAACTTAAAAGAGTTAATAAGGATGTATAATGTTCATTTTTTCTATCATGTTTGGATTATGTTTAATATTATTATTAAGGGGGGGTGATTGTTTTAAAAAAAAGGTTTGAAAGTGGGAAATACATTATTTCACTTTGATGTTTTTGATGTGTTTTTTAAAGATGACTGAATTCTATTAATTTATTTCAAAACAAAATTTTAAAGCCCCTAATAAGTGAATCTCAGTTTTTATCATATTATGGAAAGTATATGGAAAATTTTGTCGGTTAGATAGATCACTCTTATTTTCTACACCGAGCATTGCTCATGTAGAGTTAGAATTTAATAGTTGATGACTCATTGATAAAAGAAACACGATGCTAACCTTATCTCAATAAAATTAGTTTGTATTTATCTTAAATATAATCTCTCCATAAAGGGGGAGAATAAAGATATAAAGATAAAAAATGGGAGAAGATGATTTTTCAAATCAAGAAAGTTGAAGAGATGTGAAGACCTTCCCTTGAACTATTACCTTTTCACTTATTCTCAATATGGGGAAGAAGAATAAAATTGATATTATATGTGAATTGGATATTTAAAAAAATATAAATTGGGAGAGTTAAAAACACAAATAAATTAATAAAGTTGATGTTGCATTTGTTGTAAATATATCTGTGTGAAATAAAATCAATGTATATTAAACTTGGGTGATAGAGGACAAGCCCAATGAAGAAGATGAAGATTTTTTCTATGCATCCATTAATAAAATTAATATGATTCCCATGCATTGATGAGCAAAGAGTTTGAATCTATCTCCCATTGAATATGAAAATTAAGTTTCATTTATATGATGGAAAAAAGTTTATTATAGTTTCTTCTGCTTGGGGTTATTTTATAAATAATAGAAATTAAGTAACCCTTAAATATGATGATTGCAGAGTTGATCGTCATGGAAGTTAATGACTAGTGATACTGAAGGAGAAATCACTATCTATAAAATTTTGAGAATTATTAAAATAATATGGTTGTTTTACAACTTATGAAGCTATAATTAAAAGAAATAAAAGTTTGGCTGAAGTATGAAGAAACTATCCAAAGGATATTGACTATGAAAGTTTCTTAAATCAGTGATACATATTTTTTGGATGAAGATTTAGAGAATCTAATTTTGAATTTGGAGTAAAGAGGCAGTGAAGTTACATTTGAAATAGTTAAGAAGAGTATTTATATACTGTAAGACATCAGAAATTAGGTTGAAGAGTTTTGGAAATGCACTGATAATTTATGAAGTTATTTAAAGTATTTTTAGATAAGCTGGGTATACCCCAAAATTATTTGAAGTGTTTCTGAGTTCATTTGAAGAATTAGAGAATTCTTGAGTTGAAGTTGAAGTTTGATAGTCCTTATGATTCCCAATATACATTTGATGTTTTCCTCTGAAATCCTCCTCAAGTGCCTCAAAGTATGGATCAAGAGTGAACCTTCATTATGCTTCTAAAATTAACCAATTACTCTCTAGAATCCTCCTTGGAATATTTTCATGACTATCTCCATGATTCATCCCATTTTTCTATGAAAAAATTAATATTTTTATAGTACTTAAAAAATCATGGCATAATGCTGTGCATTGTGGCATAATGATCGGTCTAATTTAGATCTAAAAATAAAGGGGTAAAATCTAATAGTAAACCCCTTAATGTATTCAACCAAACCCATAAAATCTATACATATCTTGAACTCAATATGACGTGATAATAAATACCACAACATAATTATTTTAGTTAGTTAATTGACTTCAAAACTTCATAAATTATTGTAGCGTGATTACTAAATATTGTGGAATGAAAATTCAACTATGAATTCTAGTAGTGAAATCAAAATTCTACTACATATAGATTATGGTGTAATACTTAGTGCTGTAATATAATTCAAGATCCTACAACATGACGTATAGCTTGTAATGAACAACCACACACCCAATCTCACCTTCTTTAACCTATAAAAATCCTTGACTTTGTATTGGACGTGACACCTATACATGAGTGAATTCATAATACCTTAATAAGTAATCATGAGTATTGTGACAAGATTTCACATATGTGAAAAAATCCTCCTACCGTCAAACCATTAAATCATAATGAATATCGCATCACAACATGATTTTATAAAACTCAAGAAATTTTCATTCCTTTGAGATTTATCTAAATACAAAACCATTGGATAATTTAGAGTTCTACAACCATTGGTATAAATATCATACTTTATTAACCTGGTCACAATTAAGGTCTTCACAACCCCACTTTTATCAATTCACATGAGGGTTCTTCAATCTCTAAGGTCTATTCACATGTAAACCTATATTATATTTTTATTATTCAATTAATTTATGATTCTAGGTGTAAATGTCTATATATGGTTGTTTTTTGATGTGATACTAAAGGTATTATGGGGAAATTATTCACATTTTCTATTTATTCCATCTTCATTCTAGTCACCACCCCTGCCTTATTGGAGACGAGGTTGAGTTTACATACCTAACTTCATTTCCAACCTGGGTAGGGACATAATAGGGCCAAGTATTATTGAATTTTATCATTTTATAATCAATAGAAATTTCATGGATATCATCAAGGGTTAACTCATTAATATATTTGTCTTCATGTGATAAAATTTTATTGTTAAACTTATTAAGAAGTGCTTTAAGAGTTTCTAAATTCTTTTATTGTATTTTTTATCAATTAATGATGATGGATTGATGATTAAAGTGTTTTTTTGGTTTGTAAATATGATATGAAGCCTTTAGAATCATGACCAATTTATTAAAATATTGAAAATATGTTCTTTTGAGATTCTTAAGATTGATTTTTTATGAAGACCTCATGACATTGATTAGAGAATTATAAATCCTATGTAAGAATAATCAGAAGATTTTTTATCTCTACATAAGAGTGATCTATGAATTATGAGTATTACATAACATTAAATAGAAAGATACAAAGGTTGGGTAAGAGTGGCCAGAATATTTTAAAATATGTATGATATTTATTTTGAATTTTAACTTTTTATGGAATTGTAAAATGAAATTTTCATGAGATGTATAAGAGTATAATAAATTTGCATAAGATTGAACTAGAATTTGTTCATGCAACATGTCTTTAAAGTCAACATATCAAAGGACGTGTTAGTGTCATATGATTATTTTATAGTCTATGTGAGGTTAATTTGAAGCCAAATTGGATTTAATTTAAATATTTAATTATTTTAAGAAACTATTTTTTAGGCATGAATGATTTAATTTTCAATTCTTATTAAAATCTATCATTTGATGGTGCATGCAATCATGCTTCTTAAGATCATGGGATAATTGAAGGATGAATGTGGGAACATAGAAGTGTCTTTCAAATTATTCCATTGAAGGTTAAATAATACTTTGATACATGATCATCTAACTTGGATTATAATGACTGGATTACAAGAAGGTTGTGGTGAAAACTACATTTGATGTGAAATATATTTCTAAATCAGAAATATTCATATGAAATTTTAAAGATTACTTGAATGATTTTTTATTATTTCTATGAAATATATAAGAAATATATGGATGATTCTAATGTTGAAAATATGATGAGAAAAATACAATAAAATATGGAAAAGAGAAGATTACAATGTTTGGAAGGGAAAAGAAATGGATATTGGTTAAGGAGATTGCATATGACTTATAAACCTATGAAAATATAAGAAACAAAATAGAATCAAAAATTTTAATGCATAATTTGTGATAAAATATTTATTATGGTTTGTAACGAATCATCCTGGGCTGACCCAACATGTATAGCGACTTACCTTTTTATTTCATAAAACTTTCATCACATGGTACAACATTTAACAATACAGAGGATCTTTTGAAGTTTAGTGTCTTAAAAATTAGGAAAATAATACATTAAAAAAAAACAAAAAAAAACATAAACATTATTCTAATCCAGTTAAAAGTCTTCTTCATAGATTTATCATAAGTTACTTTTACTCTATCTCATATCTTGGGGACATACATTAAAGAAAGGTGTGAGCATAAATACTAGTAAGGGAATAATAAAAGGAGATACTTAGAATGTGACCATGAGGCATATAAACAAATAATTATTGTATAAACATGAGGAATATAATAATATAAAGAACATGAATTATAACATGGAAATGTGCCTACAATATAAAAATGAGACATTCACAAGATTGTCACCAAGGTTTATCTCCAGGGTTCTATAAATCATAATTACCAAGGTTATTAACCAAGGTATCATAAAACATGTCATCTCTAGAGATTAATTATTTACCCAATGAAATGGATAACTATCATGGAACACCCTTCAAATGTATTAATTCATGTGATCCACATTGATTATAATAAATAATTTTATCAAAAATATTAGGAGAATAATGAATGTGTTTCATATAAAATCATCGAGTACATAAGTGCTTAAGGACTTGAACATTACAAAATTTTTAACCCATGAAAGGGAATGTGGGTTTCATACCTGTAAATACCTAAATAAATATATTATATTTACATCTAGGTGAATTCCCATGGGTAATTAATATGTTTGGGTATTCACAATAAAATAATATTTCATGAAAAAGAGAAAATTTCAGGAAATGATTTTGACATCATGGCGTTATACAACATAGATTATGTAAAAGGTATAGTGAGAGAGAATTAAGGTCTCAAATTGGAAAAACACCATTTTTGAAGTAATGAGAAGATCAAAAGTGTATGCAAAGAAATAATTTTTGATATTAATAAGACTCACAAAAGGAAGTACATGAATGAAAAAGAAGAAGAGGAGAATTCCCTTACCTTGAATATTTTCTTCCTAAAACATGAGGATGGCACCTTGAGACCTTGAGGGAACCTTGGAGGGCCTCTTTGGGTGGTAAAATGACCATAAATCATGTATTGTTTTTGGAGAGTAATGGGGAATGGGTGGTATTTATACTTGAGGAGGGGTTAGCTTTAAGGGATTAAATATTAGTTATTTTATTATTTAATCCAACCACTTGTGGGTGCAATGAATTACATTTTTTGGATAATTAATTAGTGGATTATATTATTTGAATGTTAAAATCGTTCCTAAACTAAAACTTACCTTTCAACTTACCCATTTAATGCACACAATCCAAAAATTACTTTTATTTCAAAAATCTAATTTTTTAGTTTCAAAAAGTAAAATATAAATTTGTAATTTAAAATTAATGTTTTTAAATTCACTTTAATACTTATTAAATAAAAATTTTATTGAATAAAGTGTTTCATAAATTTTATAATCATGCTGACATTATAATGATGTCATAAAATCACAGTGCTTTGTAAAGTGATAATTTTTACATTTTCACCAAAAAAATTGTCATAAAATTCCCAAAAATCACCCTATGATAATTTTGACGTGTTGATTACAAAAATGAAAATTATTTTTATAAAATTAATTCTATAAATATGATATTTTAACTTTAAATTTTAAAATAATTATTTAATAAAAATTAACAATTTTTATAGAATAATAAACATTCTGATCGTTATAGAAATTACCTAGGAAGTCGTTAAAATATATTATCATTTAAAAAGTGTTTAAAAATATTATTTCATGAAAATAAATTTTATTTAAAACTTATACATTTATCATAAGTCATATTTTAATATAATATTTTTATAGTCTCTAAAAATAATATAATTTTTATTATATCATTAAATAATCACAACGATCACTTAAATGCGTTTATATAACCAACAATAATAATGAAAAACTATTTTATTAACTAATTATATTAATATCAAAAGGATATATAACCCTATAAATAAACCACCATTCTCACATTTCATTATTCACTTCGATTCTATCAAGGTTCAATTTCATTTCCAAAAATAAATATTGTATTACTAACTCTCTGTTTCTTTCTTATAGTGATGTTCATGGGTGTGGTGATTTTAGGGGATTGAGGTGACTAAATTTTTTATATTTCACTCTATTTATCCTCCATTTGTCTTCCCATTGTAATATTTTGTATTTTTATAGATTGAATGTAATGTTATTAAATAATGAAATAAAGTGTTGTTAGTTTCTAGTATTATACTAAATTACTCAATACATCACTTACAAGGGTTCTTACACATCTCATGATAATTGATATAATTTCCTTAATTGTCATTATGGCATGTAAAAGGATTTTTAGGTGCTTTTATTTTAAAACATAATAAAAAAGTTATTGATAGGCAAGCGTTACTTTAATTAAAGAAGAATATTTTTTGGGTAATTATATTCTTCCCCCCATTAAATAAATTTCACCCTCAAAATTTTTTGTACAACCTCAAATGGTCCAATATACCTTGGGCTCATTTTACCTTTACCACCTTTGGATTTGGAACTAGTCAAAAAGTGACCAATATCTCTACACTTGAAACAATGTACTATAATATGTGCTTGAACTATCTTTCCATTATTATCAGTATTAATTGGTTGTGGATTTACATTCGTAAAACAGTTTTAAGAAATGTGTCCAATCTTCCCACATTTATAGCACATCCCACTTCCTTGAAAATACAATTCTATGAGTTCCTTTTCCATAGTTTTTTTTCACAAGGGATGTTGTAGTTTCTTCCCTTCCTTTTCATGGACAAGGTCCTTTGCAAAGTTTTGATCCATCCTTATATTTTTATTATTCTTCCCATGGGACCATTGGGTATATCCAGTATCCATTTCAACTTTAAGAACACATCTCACTATCTCTTCATAACTTCCAAAGTCTCAGATTTGTAATGCTTTTCATAGATGGGGTCTCAGTCCACCAAAGAATCAATATGCCTTTCCATAAGAATCAATGAAAAATCTTGAATCGTAATGCACAAACCTTGTAAATTTCATCTCATAATTCCCTATCGATTTATTTACCATTTTTTTCAACTTGAGGAATTACCTCTCCATTTTGGTCTAGAGGGTATGAGGAAAATACTTATTGAAAAATAATTTTTTAAAGCCTTACCATTCCATGGATTCCACCTCATCCCTTGGATTTGTGTTCATGATTAGTGTTCACCACTGATCAAATTATCCCTCTAAGTGATGCATTTCCAACATAAAATTCTTTTCCTAAAAAAAAATGGATTACAAAAAATATATTTTCTATAGTATTGATCCATTATTCTATAATTAGTGGATTAGAGGCTCCAATAAAAATGGGTGGTCTTTGATGCATGAAGGATTCAACTTATAGTTATTATTTCCTTGATGAATCTGGATGCCCCATATGGTTTTAGTTACTATTTATGTATAGATTTAATTGATTCATCATCATCATGTAGTTTTCAACTCCATACCCCCAATATTGGGAAGGACATCATCACTTTTTTTTGTTTCATCTATTATTTTCACTAGTCCTTCTATTTCCAGCCATTGTTTTCTAGAAGGAGAAAATCTAAGTGAGAAATTTTTTACTGTTGAGACTCTTATAATAAAAATTCTAAAGGAAATATTAATCCTATTTTTTAATATCACACTTCTAGGATGATATAATTCAATCTTAATAAAATTTTTACATTATTTTTATATCCTTCATAATGGTTTGCACAAACTTATGATTAACTAAAGAATATACCCCATGAGTTTCAAAATAGGTGTGAAGTAAGGCCCATTATCATGCATCAGGTGATTATTGAGTCCATCTCAATGTGCCCGTTTAGGGTTGTTACCCTTAGGTACAACTCTGCCCGAGCCACATCTACTTTTAGTATCTAGAAAGAGATGTGTTTTCTTGGAAACCAATTACTTAATACTTAATCAAAATACCAAAATGTTTTCCTATATTTAGTCTTATCCCTAAGTATTTCACTAGAGTTTTATAATCCTAATTTCCATAAATAACTAAAACATCCTTTGATACTAACTATAGTGACCCACATTTTTATTTCATACACCTTTCATTATGTGGTACAATATTTAATAATAAAAAGGATATTTTTAAGTTTAGTGTCTTTAAAATTAGGAATATAATACATGAAAAACATAAAAAAACATAAAAAACATAAAAAGACATAAAAAAACATAAAAAACATAAAAATTATTATAATACACTTGAAATGATTCTTAATAAATTCATTCTAAGTTACTTTTACTACATCTTTTATCCCGGGGATATACATAAAAGAAAGGGGTGAGCATAAATCTTGGTATGGGAATAAACAAAGGAGATACTTAGAATGTGACCATGAGAAATATCAATAAGTAATGATCTTATGAACATGAGGAATATCATAATAGAAATTAAATGAATCATAATATGGAAATTTGGATACAACATAAAAATGAGACATCCATAAGCATATCACCAAGGTTTATCACCAGAGTGTTACAAATCATAATTACTAAGGTTATTCACCAAGGAATCTTAAAACATGTCATTTATAGAGATGAATTATACCACTATTAGGGATAACCCTTCATATTTCTTAATTCATGTAAATACACATATAAATACATTATATTTACATCTAGGTGAATTTACATGAGTAAGGAAGAGGTTTTAGTATTAATAATATAAAAATATTTCATGAAAAATAGAAAATTTTAGGAAATGATTTTGGTAGCATGATGGTATACAACATGGATTATGAAAAAGGAATAATGAGAGAGAATGTAGGAATCCCATTGGTAAAAAACTATTTTGGAAGTAAAGTGAAGATAAAAATTTCATAGAAATAAAGAATCTTTTACATTAAGAATACTTGCAAAAAGGACATACATGAATGAAAAAGAAGAAGAGTAGAACCCCCTTACCATGAATATTTTCTTTCTAAAACTTGAGGATGGAACATTGAGAGGTTGAGGGAACCTTGTAGGGACTAGTTAAAATTACCATATATTTATTGATTATAAATTTTGAGTGGATAGTAGTGGGTAATGAGCTGTATTTATACATGAGAAGGGGTGAGTTTTAAGGGATTAAATATTATTTATTTTATTATTTAAGCCAACCACTTATGGGTGAAATTAATTCCAACCAATTATCTAGACAATAAACGAGTGTATGATAGTTTTTGGACATTATAATCCTTCCTATACAAAAAATTACCTTTTAACCAACCCATTTAATGCACACAAACCAAAAATAACTTTTATTTCAAAAATCCAATTTTTTTTTTCAAAAAGTAAAGAACAAATTTAAATTTTAAAATTAATATTTTCAAATTAATTTTTATACTTATTAAATAAAATTTTTATTGAGTAAATTTTTCATTAAATTTTCTAATCATTCTAACATAATAATGTTGTCATAAAATCACAATGCTTTGTAAAATGACAATTTTAACTTTTTCACCAAAAAATCAACTTTGTTAGAAAATTACCAAAAATATATCCATAATCTAAATTTTATGTGTTGAGTCCAAAATTGAAATTTATTTTATCAAAATAATTATCTAAATATTAAATTTTAACTTTTAAATTAAAAAACATTTTTTAATTAAAATTAACAATTTTTATAGAATAATAAACATTCCAACCATTATAAAAATTACTTAAGCCATTGTTAAAATATATTTTAATTTAAAAAATGTTTAAAAATATTATTTCATGAAAAAAAAATTATTTAAAACTCATAAATTTATCACAAAACATATTTTTAATAGAATATTTTTATAGTATCTAAAAATAATATAATTTTGATTATATCATTAAATAATCTCGATGATCATTTAAATGCATCTATATAACCAAAAATAATAATGAAAAACTATTTTATTGACTAATTTTATTAATGTTAAATGTTCATATCACCCTATAGATAAATCATTATTCTTGCACTTCATTATTCACTTTGATTCTATCAAGGTTCAATTTAATTTCTAGAATGAATATTGTATTACTAACTCTCTGTTTCTTTGTTATAGTGATGTTCATGGGTGTAGTGTTTCTAGGGGATTAAGGTGATCTGAATTTTTATATTTTACTCTATTTATCCTCCATTTTTCTTCCCATTGTTATATTCAGCATTATATTGGGAATTATTATAGACTGACTGTAACATTCTTAAAAAATTAAATAAACTGTTATTGGTTTCTAGTATTATACTAAATCACTCACTACATCACTTACAAGGGTTCTTACACATTTTATAATATTGGATATCATTTCCTTAATATTAATTATAGCATGTAAAAGGATTTTTATTTGATTCTATTGTAAACTATAATAAAAACTTTTTTTACTGGAAAGAGTTCCTTTATTTAAATAAGAATATTTTTGGGCCATTACATTCTTCCCACTTAAAAAAATTTCACCATAATTTTTTTGTGCAACCTCAAATGGTCCAATATAACTTGGACTTAGTTACCCTCTATCACCTTCTAATTTGGTAACTGGTCAACAAAGTGACCAAGATCTCCATACTTGAAGTAATGAATCCTTGGATGTTATTTCACTATCTTTCCATTATTATCAGCATTAAGGGTTTATGCATTTGAATTTCCATGATAGTTTCGAGCAATGTGGCCAGAATTCCCACACTTATATCACATTCAACTTCCTTTAAGACAATTACATGAGTTCCTTTTCCTATAGTTGTTGCACAAGGGTTTTTTTAGTTTCTTCCCTTCATTTTCTTGCTCCGGGTATTTTCCAATATTTTGATCCATCCTTATCTTTTTATAATTATTCCCATGGGACCATTGGGAATATCTAAAATTCATTTCAAATTTGATAGAACATTGTTATATCTCTTCATAAATCCCAAAGTCTTAGATTTCCAATGCCTTCTGTAGATGGGGTCTCAGTCTACTAAATAATCGATTTGTATTCCCATTAGAATCAATGAAAAAGATTGAAGTGTAATGCACAAGACTTGTAAAGTTCATCTCATAATTTCCCACATATTTATTTTCTAGTTGTTTCAACTTTAGGAAATACCTATCCATTTTGGTTTTAAGTGTGAGGGGAAAATACTTGTTGAAAATGATTTTTTGAAGTCTTCCCATTCCATGGATTCTACCACATCCCTTGGCATCATGTTTTTGATCAGTTTCCACCAATGAAAAATTTCTCCTTCTAAGTGATACAATTACAATGTAAAATTCTCTTTCTCAAAAAATGGAGTACATAAAATATCTTTTCTATAGTATTGGTCTATTATTCCATGATTAATGAATCATAGGTTCCACTAAAAATAGGTGGTCATTGAAACATGAAGGATTCAACTACTAATTATTATTTCTTTAGTGAAGAAGGACACCCCAAATGGTTTTGGTTGTTGTTCATGACCTAATTTAACATATTCATCATCATAATCATGTAGTTTTAAACTCCAAATCCCCCCATATTGGGAAGGCCTACATCGATTTTTCTATTGGATCTATTATTTTCATGATTCCTTTTATTTCCTATAATTTCTTTCTTGAAGGAGAAAACCTAAGTGAGAAATTTTTTACTATTGGGAATATTATAATAAAAATTATAAAGGAAAGATTAATCCAATTTTTTTTATAATATCATGATTCTAGAATGATATAATTCAATATTAATAAAATGTTTACATTATTTTTATATCCTTCGTAATGGTTTGTACAAGCATGTGATTAAAAAAATCATATCCCATAGTAGTTTCAAACTATGTGTGATGAAATGCCCATTATCATGCACTAGGTGATGATCGAGTCTCGATTAATGCACCCTTTTTGGGGAGTTACCCCTAGGTACAACTGTTCCAGAGCCGCATCCACTTGTTGTATCCATAAAAGGATGCATTTTACTAGAAACCACTTAATTAATACTTCACCAAAATAGTAGGATGTTTTTCTATATTTAGTCTTATCCATAAGGATTTTATTAGAGTTTTCTAATCTTAATTCTTAAAAATAACTAAACCACACTTTTGTACCAACTATAAAGACCCACCTTTTTATTTTATAAACCTTTCATTACATGGTACAACATTTAAGAATAGATAGGATATTTTAAAGTTTAGTGTCTTGAAAATTAGGAACATAATATATGAAAAACATAAAAAAATTAGAATTATTATAATCCACTTGAAAGAATTATTCATAGGTTTATTAAAAGTTACTTTTACACTATCTTATATCTTGGGAAAATACATCAAAGAAATAGGTGAGCATAAAGCACAGTAAAGGAATAAACAAAGGAGATAGTTAGAATGTGACCACGAGTCATATCAATAAGGAATTATTGTATAAACATGAGGTATATAATAACAGAAATAAAATTCATCATAACATGGAAATGTGTATACAATATAAAAATTATACATTCATAATCACCAAGGTTTATCACCAGGGTTCTATAAATCATAATTACCAAGGTTATTCACCAAGGTATCATAAAACATGTTATCTATAGGGATTAACTATTTAACCAATTAATTTGAGAACTATCATGGCATACCATTCATATTTATTAATTAATTTAATCCACATAAATCATAATAAATCATTTCATCAATAACCTAGTGATAATAATGAATGGGTTTCATATAAAATCATTGATTACATTAGTGCTTAAGGACTTGAACGTTACAAAATTTTTAGCCCATAAATGGTAATATGGGTCTCATACATGTAAATACCCAAATAAATATATTATATTTACCTATAGGTGAATTCCTATGGGTAATGAAGAGGTTTGGGTATTCAAAAAACAATAATATTTCATGAAAAAGAGAAAATTTCATTAAATGATTTTAGCAGTATGACGATATACAACATGGATTATAGAAAAGGAATAATGAATGATAATTTAGGTATCCAATTGGTAAAACACCATTTTTGAAGTAATGGGAAGATAAAAAATGCACTAAAATAAATAATCTTTTACATTAATAAGACTCCAAAAAATGAGGAACATTAATGTAAAATAAGAAGAGGAGAATTCCCTTACCTTGAATATTTGATTCCTAAAACTTGAGGATGGAAACTTGAGACCTTGAGGGAACCGTTGATGGACTCTTTGGGAGGTAAAATTACTATAAATTCCTGTATTATGAATTTGGAGTAGATAGGAATGGGGAATGGGTGGTATTTATACTTGAGGAGAGGTGGGTTTTAAGGGATTATATATTAGTTATTTTATTATTTAATCCAACCACTTGTGGGTGAAATGAATTATAAATAATTTTATGGATAATTAATGAGAAGTTGAGATTTTTTGGAAATTAAAATCTTTCATAAACTGAAAATTACCTTCCAATCAACCCATTTAATGCACACAAACCAAAAATCACTTTTATTTCAAAAATCCATTTTTTGGTTTCAAAGAGTAAAGTATACATTTATAATTTGAAATTAATATTTTTAAATTCATTTTTATACTTATTAAATAAAATTTTAGTTAAATAAATAATATATAAGTTTTATAATCACTTTGAAATAATAACGATGTCATAAAGTCACAATGCTTTGTAAAGTGGAAATTTTAACTTTTTCACAAAAAAATCATCTTTGTTAAAAAATTCCCAAAAAACCACCCTAACATAATTTTGATGTTATGAGTACAAAAATTAAATTTATTTTATAAAAATAATTATCTAAATATGTGATTTTAACTTTTAAATTAAAAATCATTATTTAATGAAAATTTACAATTTTTATAGCATAATAAACATTCTGACCGTTATAAAAATTACTTAGGAAATCGTTAAAATATACTATCATTTGAAAAGTGTTTTTAAGGATTATTTCGTAATTTTTTTATTTAAAACTTATATATTTATCATAAAACAAATTTTTAATAGAATTTTTTATAGTCTTCAAAAATAATACAATTTTGATTATATCATTAAATAATCTCGATGATCACTTAAATGTGTCTATATAACCAAAAATAATAATGACCAACTATTTTATTAACTAATGGTATTAATATAGAATGTCCATATCACCCTATAAATAAACCATTATTTTTACACTTCATTATTCACTTTGATTCTACCAGGGTTCAATTTCATTTCTATAATGAATATTGTATTACTAACTCTCTATTTATTTTTTATAGTGCTGTTCATGGGTGCGGTGATTCTAGAGGATCGAGGTGACACAAATTCTTGTATTTTACTTTATTTATCCTCCATTTTTCTTCCCATTGTAATATTTTATATTATATTGGGTATTTTTTAGATAGAATATAACATTCTTAAATAATTAATTAATGTGTTATTGGTTTCTAATATTATATTACATCACTCACTACATCACTTACAAGGGTTATTACACATATTATGATAATGGATATCATTTACTTAACAATAATTATGGAATTTAAAAGTATTTTTATATTATTTTATTTAAAATAATAATAAAAAATTTATTGAGAGGCATGAGTTCCTTTATTTAAAGAAGAATATTTTTTGGTTCATTATAACATGTAACCTGACCCAGTCTGACACTGGGCTCGAAGGGAATTCTCATTCCCCACATGCTAAAAACTAGTTCTTGGGTATCAAGAATGCACACTTGGGAATAATTTCACCCTCATATAAGAAATTAAAAAAGAAGTGGAAACTACCGTGAATCTGATATGACCTATCTAGGTGTTGGACATCCATACATACGAGATAAGCATAAATAAAATAATAAAACAACCAAAAAAGTCATAATGAAATAAATATCCAATCAAAATATACAACTAAATAAAGTAAAATAAAAGTAGATATATGAATATAAAACATAAGGTACATCAAGAAAACTTGGATGATACAACATCCCAAAAATAAAAAGGAACCCAAATAACTCCAATATACACAATGTGACTCATGATCTCTCACCACATCCCACTGTCCCATCAGCTTTAACATACTGATTTTTCTTTCATAGTTAGACCACTTGTGGAGTTTTTTTAGGTGGCTATAGGGGTTAGAGGAAAACCTAATCCTTTAGGGATATGTGGGCTCGAAACCATAGATAGAAATGTTACAGGTGGTCCACTGGCTAGCTGGTGAGGGCCATCGGCCAACTGGTGGGATGTCAGTAGCTATAACACTTCTTCTTTAGCCACTAGCCAATGGGTATACAATGGCCTACCAGTGGGATAGATAGGGATTATAGTGGTTATATTGTATCTACATGATAGACAGTGAGGGAAACCAACTAGCCAGTGATGTCACTGGATAACATCAAAGTAACATTATAAACGCACCTTGAAACCCCATTTTTATTTATTTTCTCTTCTCCCTCAAACCTAATTTGACCCATATAAACCTTGGGATCCTTTTGGGATTTTTTAGCTATCCCAACCTATTATCTTGATGGATTAAAGTGTATTTTGAAGAGATAATTATCTCCCACTATGTATTTATCTTCTCAGCCTTTGATATCTCCTCTTCTCTTGGTTTTTTCTTCATAAAGGCTATGAAATCTTTCGGATTTATTGGACCTAGAATGGTTGATGTGGAATTATGGTTCAAGGATCTCTTCTCGCTTCTCTCGAGATCCTTCTTCCTTGATTCAATGTTCCCCATTAGAGGTGACTCATATCGAATTAATTGTGGTTGTATACTGGATATTCCAAGTAGGTGTTTCTATGAAATTTATTCTTCTTATTATTCATGTATTTCTTGAATTCATGTTTTATCCATTTGAAATTAGATAAGAATTATTTGATAGTTTTGAAGCATAAAATTGATCCTTTTTAGTGAAAAATGGTATTTGGAATAAGTGGTTTCATATTGAGAAATAATCCTTTATTTTGAAATGAAATTGGATTATATTTAATCATGGTGATTTTGGTTGATGAAAAGTAAAGCCTCATATTGATGAAAATATGTTGATTTTTTAAGATTGTTCCAAATGGTTAGAAATGTGTGATTTTCCTTGAAATGTATTTTGGAATGATTTAAAGGATAAAATGTGATTTTTTTTTTGAAATTATTGATTGAAATGGTATTTAAAAATATAAAATGGATTGATTGGCATCCTTGTACTCTGTGAAAAAATGTTTTTTGTTAAAAGATTGTTTCCCCCTTATTTTGGTAAAAGAAATGTGTTTTCAAAGAATTGTGAAATGGGGTTTTAAAGCATTTTTTTGATTAAGGAAGGGTTTTTTATGGAATGATTTTTGAAATTTGATAATCCATTTGAAATTTATTCGATATGTACTATGCATGGGATACTTGGGTACCAAGGTATAGGGTTAAGTATTGGGTTGGTACTATAAGAGGGGTTCACTTTCTATGGTGTTATTCTATTCCTAGATCATAGATTAATTTGATCTAGGAATTGATTGAAAATTTAGGGGGTAAACTTTCTAGGGTGTTCCTCATTATCTATATTTTGGATGCATTAATTATAGGGACTTAGGTGGGCACTAGCCATAGATTGTTTATTGTGGTGAAAGTAACCTAACTATCCCGACCCTTATTATCCTAGGGATGTTTACCATTATACTTTTAATTTTTACTATTTTGTATTTTATGTGATAATATGCATTATTTGATAAATAAAATTTGGTTATTTGAAATATTCTTTGAAATTGTATTACCTGATTTTGTGAAAGAGTTGGAAAAAGCGGAATTGGTTACCATGATTTTGATATAAAACTATTTTAAAACCTTTTATGAAAGGGGTTTCTCTATTTTATGGAAAGGGTTTATTTTATTAAAAATTTATTTTGATTTGGTTTCTTATTTACAACCCTAAATGGATTTTGAAATTGAAAATTTAGTGGTTGAGTATCATTTTCCCTCAGAACCAAATTTTTGGATTTTGTTTCCCTTTTTAGAAATGAGTATATTTTACCTTCTTTCATTATAATGAAAACACCCCATTTTAATATTCTTGTTTTCAAACTAGCATATTTGACTTAATTGTTAGAGAAATCACATAGACTCTTTGGTGTAATCCTGTTGAAATTTTTATGTCACACCATTCTTGTATTGTTTACTGTTTTCAACCTTCATGTTCTTATAAAAGGTGTTCATGTTCTCTTTGAATTCTTTTGTGGGTTCATGCTTGGTTGGATGAGGGATAATGAATTGGGACATGATGGGTGGATAGAGACCACCAAGAGATGAGTTTTGTTTTTTTTGTTCTTCTTTAAATTTTTTATATCTTATCTTTGTACCTTGATATGGTTGCAGTGATTTTTTTATTTGTTGATATTTCCATAGTGTACTTTGATTTTTTTTTATTTTTTTTAGGATAAATCATTCCAAAAGGTTATTCTGTATTCCCAAGCACTTGTCACTAGTCCATGGGGATTGGGAATTCCCTTTGGGCTAATAGAAAATGGCTCATATGTTGGTTTAGATGGTACTCTAGGCTGATTTGTTATAATTGGTATCATAGGAGGTTTATTCCTAAAAGAAGGTACTTTATTTGAAATCCATTATATTATTTGGGGTGAGTTATGGTAGAAAAGATATTTTTAATATTTCATGACTCAAGAGGTAGATTTTGAATGGGTTCTTGGTCACCGCCTTTTCACAATGAGACTTGAGTTACCAATGGAAGTGGAGAATTGGGTATTTATTTCAAGTTATTTGTTTTCTTATGTTGATGAGATTTATATTCCTGATAAGACTATCTTTGATTTTGGGAATCTCTCATGAGTTTTGGGTTGGAACAGAGAGATGACCAAATATTCATGGTACCTTCACAATCAGTTAAACTATGACAATTCAATGTGGTTGATCATGAAGTTGATCTAGGAATTTTTGAAAGGTTAGTATGTGGTTTACCATCCAATGTGACAAATCCATGAATAGTTATATTCTAACCTCAAACTTTAAACCTTTTCCATTTTCTTCCAAGTGAATTTATTTTTGTGAGATTAGTTTGGAGAATTATGGGTGTGGTTTTTTATGATATTGTATGGTTATTTTGGATTAATTCCTTTTTTGATATTTTTTATCCATTGAAAAATAAAATTTATGACTTGAAATGGGTTTTTTTATTTTTTTAAAAAGTGTTTTAAATTACCAAAAGGTGTGTTTTTATGAAAAGTTTGGTTTGGAAAACTAATTTTCAAAGGATCTTTTGTGATGTGTTAAATGAATGTTTTAAGAATAAATTATGGTTTTGTAATGTATTTAAAATGGGAATGATTTTGAAATTTGAAAATGGGATTAATGTTTTGAAACCATGGAAGAAGTTCCATAAACTAGTAAAGGATTTTTTAAATTGGGATTGATTTATAATCAATATTTCACATTTTTAAATGAAATCGAAATGTTTTGTAAATGGGTAAGTCTTGTGTTTTTTCAAAACAATGATGTTTTGGTAAAAATAGTTTATTTCTGGGTTTTAAATATTTTTCCTTGTTTGTATTCTATTTTAGGTTTTGTTTTATTCTTGGGTTAATTAGCCTATGTTTTGTGATGACTAGAAATGTCTCCTAGAAAGTTTTACAAAAAAGATAGAAAGTTAATTCACCAGTTTGGTCTTCAATGTAGCCCTTTACATATTTTATAAGTGGTGTCTATAGTTGAAGAATTTACCTAGGATTTGAATCAAGTGGTGGAGCTAGAGTCTTTTCAGCCTATGGACACCATTCAGGTATTCTTAAATTTTCATCCACCTTCTTATAGGGGTTAATGGGGTTCTCTTGAGGTAGTGAAGAAGCTTGAATAATTTTATGGGATCTTGGATTCTTTCAAGACTCATGGTGCTATAAAGTTCATGTCAATCAATTCTTTATTTGATGAACCTGGATGAGAGTGGTGGGAATTCATGGTTCCTCACCATTTTTATGAAATAATGCCTTAGGAATTATCCTACCCGATATCTTTTCAATGGAAGTGTACCAAGGAAGTGGAGGAGGAGAAAGTTTCTATGCTCATGAGTCTCAGTCAAGGTGAGAAATCATTTGTGGAGTATGAAAGTAATTTTCAAGTTTGTATTTTCATCACCCGAGCTCGTTGGTGATGACTACCTTAATGATTTCTATTTCAAAGGAGGTCTTCCCCTAGACATTGGAGTTATCGTATCAGTAGTCCACCGAACCTCTTATCCAAAGGTTCTTGAAAGGGTATTGTTAGTTGAATTGGAGCAAGTATAATGACAAGAAGTGTTTGATGTGTAATTTTTGGTTGGATTAAGTGAATATTCCCTATCTTGTGGATATGGGAGTTGGTTGGATAAGGTTAGTATTCTCATAGAAAGAAGATAATTCTCATATGGTTTTTGTGTAGGTAACCTAGCCATCTTAAGAAGTAATGTTTGAAATCTCAGAGAGTTTGTAATCAGTGTGTCCATCTGAGTCACCTTAAGAGGATTTTCAAGTTGGTTTACCAAAAGAGGAAGATTATATTAGGGTTCATTAGCTACAAAATATAGGGAAATCATATGCTTTAAGTTAATAAGGATCCATACATAGTCCTAGGAGTGAATATTTTCATTCATTGAAGTATTTATCAATGGGAGTTGATGTAGGTCCATTTTATTAGCCAAGATGTTGGAGTGGAGGCTGTTTAAGTTTTCCTTATTGTAGTTCTTTAGTATTTGGTGACCTTCTTGTTCTGGTGATAATTTTGGATTTTTTTGGGTTTCTTGTGTATGTTTTATTGTGGACCTTGGTTGTGATCGTGGTGATGGTTTAGTTTTCTTGATATATCCCTATTTCTCCTTGTGGATGTGCTCACATAAATGGTCTTAAACCCTTGAGGTTGTTTTTCTATTGGAGATGGAGTGAAATATTATGTTGAAAACCTATTTTTGTTTGAGTTTATTGACCTTAAAAAACCCATTTTGTTTCCTTCCATGGGTGTCTTTCTATAGTAGATATTGGATACCATTTGAGTTGGTTGTTGTTCCTTGTTATCCTCTCATTCACATCTATTTTGTTATAGATTATTTTTTGATGTGTTGGGTGATCTTCCTTTTTGATTGCATGTAGTTCCATATTGTGAAACGGCTTGTTATTTTGAGATCTTTTCATTTGGACCTAGATAGAACTTGAGAATATACTCAGGTAACTAAGATGATGTGAATTCTTGATGGACTTGGCACCCATAGGTACTAGTGGTTGTTTCGATGTTGTCATCAAGGGGTGAAGCTCTATGTTTGAAATCCTAGGTTACCATTGAATAATTTAATAAGGTATAACTCATTATTATATTTTCACATTTTTTGTGGTTGTTGGATCATTGATGGATCTTTGAGGGAACCATATCTTTTAGAATCATTAATATATATTATAATTGCTTTTCCTTTGAGGTTTTGACTTCTGATCTTGGATGGTTCTTTATAGTGAGTGTTTGTGGTCTCTTCTTTGAGTTGGATGGATGAATTATTGATGGTTTCCTTCGGCATGTTCCATTATTTTAGTGTAACTTTAAATGGTGGGGATACCTATGATAGGTCTTTGGGATTTCTTTAGTTTAGAGACATGCGACGATCTTGGAGGTTTTACTTAAAGGGTTATTAAGAAGGTTGGTTTCCTAGTATCTTAGAGTTGTGTCAAGTTTTTTATTATTAGGAGAAGTCTTCTACTATTTTTTGGACTCTCCACTTCATGAGTGGGGTGTTGTGGTTCTTTTTTGTCTCTTTGTTTTCGATCTTTTATACCGGAAGATTTCTGGGGAAAGAAAGTGTTTTTGTGTAGAGAATTGAAACATCCCAATTTTTCTTTCATAGTTGTACCAGTGGTTATAGAAGAACTGTCATAACCCCTATCCACTATATTTCTAGTGAGGGCCACCAACTAACTGGTGGGTATCCACCAGCCTACTGGTGGGATAGATATGGGTTATGACAGTTCTTCTATAACCACTGGCTAGCTGATGAGGGACACTGACTTACCGATAGTGTCACTAGATGTAAGATAGCTTTAGGGTTGCATTGTAAATTCACTATAAAACCCAATTTTTTATTTATTTTATCCACTCCCTTGAACCTATGTTGACCCATATGAACCTTGTGATCCCCTTGGGATATTGTTTCTCTCCCAAACTGTTCTCTTGATGGATTAAAATGTCGTTTGAAGTGGAAATTTTATCCTGATATGTATTTCTCTTCCTAGAATTTGATCTCTCATATTCTCTTGGTTTTTTATTCCTAGGTTCTATGAAAATATTTGGATTTGTTGGACCTAGGATGTGGAATTATGGTTCTAGGATATATTCTCACTTCTCTCGATACCCCACTTCCCAAATTCAATGTTCACCATTGGAGGCAACTCATCTCAGATTCATTTCAGTTGGATACTGAATATTCCAAATAGGTGTTTCTATGAAATTTATTCTTATTGTGATTCATGTGTTTCTTGAATTCATGTTTATTCCATTTGAAATTATATAAGCATTATTTGATCATTTTGAAGTATAATATTTACACTTTTTGGTGGAAAATGGAATTTGAAATAAATGGTTTCATATTGAGAAATAATACATTATCTTGAAATGAAATTGGTTTATGGTTAATCATGGTGATTTTGGTTGATGTAAAGTAAAGCCTCCTATTGATGAAAATATGTTGATTATTTAAGATTGTTTGAAATGGTTTAAAATGTGTCATTTTCCTTAATATGTATTTTGGAATTATTTAAAGTATAACATGTGATGAATTTATCTAAAAGGATTGATTGAAATGGTATTTAAAAATTTAAAAAGGATCAATTTGATTCCTTGAATTATGTGAGAAAGGGTTTTTCATAAAATTTGTTTTCCCCTCATTTTGGTAAAAGAAAGGCATTTTCAAAGAATTTTGAAATGGATTGTGAAATGGGTTTTTGATGTATTTTTTTGATAAAGGGTTGTTTGGAATGATTTTTGAAATGTGGTAATCCCTTTAAAATTGATTTGATATATCCCTCACATGAGATCATTGGGTACCCAAATAGAGGGTTTAGTATTAGACCTTATTCATTGGTACTGTAATGGGATTCACTTTTTGGGGTGTTCTTCCTTTATTAGATCATATATTCACTGGATCTAGGACTTGATTGATATTTTAGGAGGTTCAATTTCTGGGTTGTTCCACTTTACCTATATTATGGATGCATTAGTTTTAGGGACTTGGTTGTGCACTAGTTATTGGATGTTTATTGTGGTATGGGTAACATAGATATCCTGGCCCTTTTTATCCTAGGGATTTTTACCCTTATGCTTTGAATTTTTTTACTATTTTTGATTTTATATGATATGACTAATACTTTGATAAATGAAATTTGGTTATTTGAAATATGATTTGAAATTGTATTACCTAGTTTTGTGAAAGATTTGGTAAAATGGAATTTGGTTACCATTATTTTGATATAAAAATGTTTTAATGGGTTTTATGAAAGGTGTTTCTCTATTTTATAGAATTGTTTTATATTATTAGAGATTAATTTTGATGTGGTTTCCTCTTGAATACATTGAATGGTTTTTTAAATAGAAAATTTATAGGTTTATAATCTATTTTCCTCACAACCATATTTATAGATTTTGCTTTCCTTTTTAGAAATGAACTTGGTTTACCTTATTTTTTTACAATAGAAAAACCCTATTTTAATATTCTTGTTTTCAAACTAGCATATCTGACTTTCCTTTTATAAAAATCACATAAACTCTTTTTTGTAATCCTACTAGGATTTGTATCTCACACACTGCTTGTATTGTTTGGTGTTTACAACCTTCATTTCTTATAAATGGTTCTTATGCTCTATTTAAATTCTTTTGTGGGTTTTTGATTGGTTGGATGAGAGAAGTTGAATTGGGACATGGTGGATGGTTTGGGACCACTATAAGATATGTTTTGGTTGTTTTTTTTGCTTTTAGTTTTTTTGTATTGTCTTCTTGTACCTTGATATGCTTGTAGTGATTTATTTATATATTAAAATTTACAAAGTGTGTAATGATTTATTTTTTCTTTTATTTGGGTAAAATAATTCCCAAGGATTATTCTGGATGCCTAGGCACTTGTCTCCATCCCGTGGGGATCAGAAACACCCTTTGGTCTTGTGATGATTGGTTCTGATGTCAGTTTAGATGGTAGTCTAGAATGATTCATTACAACAACAAACCAACTAAAACCTCAACGAAAAGAAATAGAAATGGGCACCTAAAATAGAAATATAAGAGCTTCACATGCACCCATGCACTGGTGCATATGTAGGGAGTGAACTAAACATGCCTAGTAGGATCTTGCTGAGCAGTCTATGCAATTCCCTTTAAAAAACATTTCATAAATTCTAGTTTGATCATAAAGTATAAAATAGGGTTATCACATATAGGAATAATATATACCAAGTAACACATAGCAAGCACATTTATAAAACTTTGACCCCCTTTTTGATAAAAAAGGGTAGAATAGCCCTTTTAGTTAAGTATTTTTAAACAATGGGAAGAGGGTTCTTACAAAATATTAAAAAAATATGTTTACCATTTATCTCTTTTTCCAAAACATTTCATAAAAATAAAATTTTATAAAAAACCATGATTTTACTTTAATTCCACACTTTTTAAACCATCTTAGGAATTAGATAAAAATAAATCAAAAACACACTCAAGGTAAAATACAACCACAATTGGGTACCAAGGTATCCAGAACACATAATATATCATCCAAGTGTTGGTGACACACAATTGAGAATTAGGGGATACAAACAAGTAAAATATGAGATCCCATAAAGCATCCTAGAAAGGACCTAATCATTAAGGGAAACTACCTAGGAATAAAGTATCATGATTAGAACTAGAGACATAAGCATTATGTGACCTATATAAACTTTTCCATCCTGATAGTCTCGTCGAACTATCCTAGTGCTATAACCCATATCAGAAGCACTGAGCTAACATGGGGAACCTAATCCATCTCGGGAGCGCTCCACATACATGGGTAATGAACCCCTAGAAATAGAATAATCTGCATTAGGGGTTTTCACTTATACATACCCCAAATTAAACACCTATGAATCCCATGACATCAAACGATGGTGGTGGTAAATCAAACAAGAAAAAAAACATATATAAAGAATTTGAATAAAACTCATCTCACCTACGACACCTTCTTAAGTAACAAACCCTTTCATATTCATGAACAAGAATCACATAAAGAGATAAAAATATAAAACATCCCCTAAGGGGTAAAAATTGATGACAGGTATAATAATAACAAGGGGCTCAGTTGAGGGTCTAACATGTTTTAGAATAAAACTTCTTTAAAGTTCCAATCAGTCTTTTAAAAGGAAGCTCGAGATTCCAAGACATCTCACAAAATTTGAAATATCATTTTAAAAAATCCCTTTAAATCCAATTATCAAATCACCCTTTGAAATTCATTTTGAAACCAAACATTTCCCATAAACTATATCAAAACATTAAAAATTGGATAGAATACCATAAATGGCCATTTTAATGGGATCAACACACCCTATTAAAAGAATAAATCCTTCCTTTGAAAACTAACTGGTACCAACCACCTCTTTAAAATCCCAAAAAAGTTTTAAACTTCCTTTTTAAAATTATTTGTTTCTTTTAGAATATCCCTCAGGCATATCTATAAACACTTGGGATGCGTGAATTTATTTTGTACATAAAATCTAGAATGCCACGGAAAACCACTCTCATGGAAAACCTTAAAACCATTTGGAAACCATTTATAACCCTCAATGGGAATACCATGTACACATGAATTTATAATAGAACAATTTAAACCACAAAGAATTACTCGATATGAATTATAAGGGAGGTCACATAGAAACACCAACCTCCAACCAAGTGGAACCAAACCATAAAAATTAGTAACACATCATCTTTAATAAAGAAGGCCAAAAAAAGTAAAGAAATGAAATTTATAAGCCTTAGACACCCAAAAATTGAATTATAAACCACCCCAAACACTAATATCAATCAAGGAATCCCATAGGGTTTTCGAGAGGTAACCAAATCAAATTAGAATGGGTGTAGGGGAAGAAAGAAGATTTAAATAAGAGGAAAGGAGGGATTACCTTGAGAAAATCACTTTAAATGAAGGTATAGGATGCTCAAAATTACCAAAGGAGGAAGGTAGATCTACCTTGGCCATGTAAAGGAGATTTTTTGAATGGGAGGGTAGAAGAGAGAGGCCAAAACATAAAAATTAAGTATGGGTAGAAGTGTAAATTCACATTTAAATGAAAACTAGGAAACTTGTATTATTAGTATGAATAGTTTGGTAAACCATGCACTAACCTTGCGAATCTTAGTAGACAAGCACTAGTAACCTACATTTTTTAGCCACACATTTTTCTAAATCAGGTTCCAACCATGAAAACCCCACTCTTAAAAATTAAAAACTTAGCCACATAGTGACTCACATAGTTTCTATTAACTGTTCATGATCCATGATCCCCCACTATATGTAAAAAAGGGCTCTCACAATTACTATTAGAGCTCTCATAGTTTACCTCAAATAGAACGCCACCTACTTAGGCCGAACCATGCAAGAAAAAAATGAACTATAAAGGTCTATTCTCTCAGAACCCCACATGTACCCCCTTATCCTGTGCACACAAACTGTGCAATAGAGGAAAATTTCTATAAAAATGAAGTTTTGATTTTGAAACTGACAAAAATTTTAAATACCCTAAAATAATATAAAATATAAAACAATAGTGACTTGCGGGTGTCATAATTCTCCCTACCATGCTACTTTCTTCCCCAAAAATGTCATTGATAAAAGGTAGAAGCAAAATAAAACCAAAAAACTCAACACTCAATTATGAGAGTTGGTAGGGTCAAGGAAAACTAAATAAGGCTCTAAGACTAAGAAAACACTTAACAAGATCCTTCCTCCACAAATCCATCAAAATCCTAAAATAGACATAGAAAAACCTTGAGAAATATTCTCTTCCACAATCATTTAATAAGAACTCTAAGATGATAAAGATACAACATGAGTCTCCCCTCCATTTAGTAATGATATAAAATGTAAAATAAATATAAAACCACTTCAAAAGGGAGATAACTACCAAAAAACCACGATTACACACATAATTAAGGAAACCATAAAAATCCACCATCCACAAGAAACAAGTTCAAATACAAAGGAGTAAGTACAACCCAAAATACATTCAGAAGACCAAAAAACCTAAAAAAACATCTAAGGATCACAATATTGGGTCACCCAAAACCATAACATCCCATGATATCCAAAATATGCATCAACTAAGACCATGAATTAACATAGATCAACATGATTCTAACCCCAGGTCACAAAACTACATTATAGGGTAAGCGAGGGTCAATCCATAGAACATTGTCTTATTATGATCTTGAATAAATCTCAACCTGGTAGTTCCTAGGACCCAACTAACATCAACCATACCCCAATAACCCATGCTAGAACCCCAGTCTTTCCAACATTCAAACCAAAAATAAAAAATTCATGTATATCCTTCTCTACAAAGCTATAATCACAAAATATCCACATAAGGCACAAAAAACAATGAGGCATGGACATACTTAGGAAACCACCACTCACTTGAGAGAAACCCAAGAACACATAACAAAAATGCTACCTCAAAACCAAAAAGGCTCTAAACTCATAAAAAAATCCCTAAAATTTATCATCACCCTTAAATCCAAGAAGATCGATTCTCGGCCAAGGATCACCAACCTAACCTACCCAAAACAACCCATGTGATTTCCAAATAAATTGATAGAAAACAAACTTCCAATACATTTAGATTTATGGAAGATCTAAGAATAAGGAGGAGATCATGACTAAGAATAAACAGCCCACCTTTAGTCAATACATTTCTAGGAGGCATACTTAAAATAAAATGAAACATGTACCCCACCTGGTCTTGTTTTTTGAACCAAATCAAACAGTACCCATAATGGTCAAGGGATAATTAAAAATAACCAATTCCTCAAAATAATCAAAAAACCTTAAAAACCATTATTATTAAAATGATCACACTTTAAAAATAGGAAAACCATTTTAAAACATTCCAATTCATTTAAAAATCACAACTCTCCCTAGTGAATTTCAAAAAAATTAACTCGATTTCAAAACCACTAACTCTTATTTAAAATAAGAAACCCACCCAAGCTTCATAAATACTTCCTTTATTTCAAATTTTATTGAAAATCAACTTTTCATTTCAAAATACTTCACCTTTTACACCATTTCAAAACCAACCACTCTTGAAAACACACTCTGAGAGGGTCAATTGTTTTCCAAATAACCCACCAAACTAGTTTTCAATTAAAAACACATTCCAAATTTCATTATAAAATCAAACATTTCTAAAATAATTTCATGAAAACCAAACTAATTTTATAATAAGCCCCAAGAATTCATTTAAACCCAATTTTTTTCATGAAGTTTCCCTTTTTACATACAAAACTATTTTTCTCAACAACCACATAAACAAAAAACAATAAAAATCCAAAAAAATTAAATACATATTATCAAAATATCACAAAAATTCCTTAAATTCACTCCCATCATTGGGAATCACCAAAAGTAAGTCTAAATATTAATCCAAGTGGGATGAAAAACCAAGCATGAATTGGACACATGGTTCGATGTGCCATGGGATGGTCATGAAATAGTTCCTAAAATGTTCTAATATCAAGCACATGGTCACTTATTGGTTTATAAGGACATGTAGGGAAACCTCACACCACTAATACTTCTTCTGTTTCACCCTAAAATTCAATACAACCCCAAGGAAACTCATAAAATGCCAATATAGACAAAAAAATACCATCGAAATTCACAATCCAATAAGAGTAATCAAACAAAAACTGATATCCAACTGCCCATGGTAACTCAATTTTCATCATCAAAGGTGGAAAAGAACACCCACTCATGATCAACCTATCAAGTTTTGATGAAATTCCTAATATTAGTTCTACTTAAAAACACCCAAAAAAATAAGAGAGTAATTTATAAACCTAGGCCCACTTAAGAACCTAGGCTCTAATACCATTTGTAGAAAATCAGTCCAGGTTGGTCCGATACATCACCTGAACTTGTTTTCTACTAGGACTGAAGGGAATTATTGATCCCTACAGATAGAAAAATAGTATTTTGGTATCAAGAATATAAAATTATGAACAATTTCACCCTTTTATAATAAATTAAATAAGCAGCAGAAACTATTGTGAATTCGATATGACCTATCTAGGTGTTGGAAATCCATGCATATGAGATAAGTAGAAACAAAATAATAAAACTACTAAACAAGGAATAATAAAATAAAAATATAATAAAAATATACAACTAAATAAATTATACAAAAATTAGAGAAAATAATTCAAAACACAAGGTATAATAAGCCTACTTGGTAGGTACAACATCCTAAAATAAAATGAAACTTGATCATCTCTAGTATCCACCACACAACCTATAGTCACTGGTCACATCCCAACCACCAATAAAGGGACCAACCTGAAACTCAATGAATAGAAATATAATTGGGCACCTGAAAGAGAGTACATAAGAGATGTACATGCACCCATGCACTAATGCATATGAAGAGTGTGAGCTAAACATTCCCAGAAGGATCACGCAAAGGGTTATATGAAATTACCTTCATAAAACATTTCATAAATTATAGTTCGAACATAAATTATAGAATAATTTTTTTAAAAGAGGTAATAAAATAAACCAAGTGACACATCACAAACAAACTTATAAAACATCCACCCCTTTTTGATAACCAAGGGTAGAAGAACCCTTTTAGTTAAGTAGTTTTAAACCATGGGAAGAGGGGTTTTAAAAAATCATAAAAAACAAAGTTCACCACTCATCCATATTTTTAAAAAAATTCATAAAAATACCATTTTCATAAACCACTATGCCTTTCCTTTACTTCTACACTTTGTAAACCAATTTAGAAATTAGCTAAAAATAATTAAAAAACACACTTTAGGTAAAATACAACCATAATTGGGTACCAAGTTATCAAGAACATGTAACATATCAACCAAGTGTTGGTTCCATACAATTAAGAACTAGGGTATACAAACAAATTAAAGGATGATATTACATAAATCATCTTAAAAAGGACCTAAGCATCATGGGAAACTCCTTAGGACTCAAGTATCACGATCTAAACTAGAAACACAAACCCTAGGCTGACCTACAAGAGCCTATACATCACTATAGTCATATCAAAATAGTTAGGCACTATAAACTATCCCATGAGTGCTAAGCTACCATGGGGTGCCCAATCCATTTTAGGATTTCTCAACATCCATGGGAAATGACCCCCTATAAGAGAACAATATATACTATGGGTTTCCAATAATCCATAACCCTACTTAAATACCTAGGATTACCATGAAATAAAATTATGGATATTAGTAATCAAACAAGGCACAAAATATATATACAAATTATTTGAATAAACCACATCTCACCTCTTACATCCTTGTAAGAAACACCCCATTTCACATTCAGTCACACCACCACATAAAGAGATAAAAATATAAAACATCCCCCAAGGGGTCACAATCCAAAATAATTATAATAACAACAAGGAGATTAGTTGATATTATCACATGTTTTATAAAAAATCTTCTTTAAAGTGACAAAAAATCTTTCTAAAGGAAGCTCTAGACACCGAGATGTCTCAAAAAATTTGAAATATCATTATAAAAAATACCTTGAAGTTTAATGATAAAATCAACTCTTTAAATTCATTTGGAAACCAACCATTTTTCAAAAACTATTTCAAAACATTCACATAGGCTAATAAACCATAAAAGACCATTTTAATGGGCTCAACACACCCCTTTAAAATCATAAATCCATTGAAAACCAATGGATTCCAAGAAACTATTTAAAAATAAAAAAACATTGCTAAACATCCTTTTTAAAATTATTTATTTAATCTAGAATATCCCTCAAGGATTTCCATAAACACTTAGCATACACTATAATCATTTTTACAAAAAAAACTAGAATTACATGGAAAACCACTCTCTTTATAAACCTTAAATCCATTTGAAACCATTTATAACCCTTCATGGTCATACTATATGTATATGAATTTATAAGAAAAAAATTTATGCCACCAAGTATCACATGATGCGAATTTTAAAGGAGGTTTTATAGAAACACATACCTCCAACCAAGTGAAACCAATACATAATAATCGTAAACACATAAACTTCATTGGAAAAGGCCCCAATAAGTAAGGAAACTCACTCTACAAGTCATAGAAAAGAAAAACTATAATTATAACCCAATCCAAACCCTAATATTGGTAAATAGAGTCCCCAGGGTTCATAGTAGGTAACCAAACTGAAGAGGAATGGGGATAAGGGAATATAAAAGAGATAAATAAGAGGAAAGGAGTGATTTACTTGAGGAAGCTACTTGAAATCAAGGTGGTAGATAATAAAAATTTCCAAATGAGGGAGGGATATCTTCCAGGTCACACAAGGGAGGTTATCCAAATGATAGTGAAAGAGAGGGAGGAAAAAAATAAAAATCATGAAGGGGTAAAAGTGTATATTCACCTTTAAATAAAAACTAGGAAACTCACATGGTTAGGTAGAATAGTTTTGTATTCCATGCACTAACCATGCAACTCTCATTGGACAATAATTGGGCACCTAAATGGTTTAGACATACATTTTTCCAAACCATGAACCAACCATACACAACCTACTATTAAAAATTATAGACTTGGCCACATGGTCACTCACATGATTTCTTCTAACTATGCACAAGCCATGTGTCCCACCACTCTAATCATAAGATAACTCAAATAGTTACTACTAGAGTTCACATGGTTTTCCCAAAACCATGCATCATATATGTAAGCTAAACTATCCATGAACAAAATAAATTGAAAAGGTCTATTCTCTTAGGACCTTATACTATCTCCCCTTACCCATGAACACAAACAGTGCAACAAAGTAAAATTTCTATAAAAATTACGTTTCAATACAAAAAATTATAAAAATTTAAAATACCTCAAAATAATATAAAATATAAAATAGTGACATACAAGTGTCACATGGTTTCTACTTCAATATATTCATGACATGCTTTTTCTTCTTTTAACCATTTTGAACACCTTCTCATTAGTGACTAATCTTGTAATTGAACTAGATCAATTTTAATAAAGTTTATGATAATCCATACATGAATATAGATCTATTATGATGATAGTGAAGCATATGAAAATGATAAATTGTAGCCATATCAAATATTATCCACATTTAATGAGTGGTGAACCTTTGAAGTCCAATTATTTTTATTGTATTTGGTCTATTGTTTTATGAATATTCATGTATCATTAAAATAAAGTTAACATCATTTATTCTAATAAATGGTGATTTTTTTTAAAATTTGAATTATAAAATTGGTGTAAAAATGATAAAATGATTCACCCCTTCACAGTGTATCAGTATTCACCTGTGAATTTTTTTAATTGGTATTAAAGTAGTTCAAGTTTTCCTTTAAATATCATTCAAATTTTTTTTGTGTAATGATTTATTGAATTTATTTACTGAAATGAATCAAATTAATTTTATTAATAATAAATGTGTGTTTGTATTTGAGGGAAAAAAATATTATCATGACTCGATTCTGCTAGGGCTGTTCCTAGGTCGGTAATGGAAATGAGTGTGATCCCAAAAGTCTACCTTTAATAGAATACATGGTGGATACTTACACCAAGGTTGTAAATCCACTCTTATGAGAGAAATAAATTTTATTTATTTATTTAAAAATACAAAGTAACCATAACCAAAATCACATTCATTAATAATACAACTATATTTTCATAAACAACCTCCAACAAGATGAATAAACCCATACATGAAATGTCACACCCAAATTCATGTAAATGTATATAGAAAAAACTATAAAACTTAGTAACTAAATCTAAAATAGTTAAAAACACATGATATACCTTTACCACCCTAGTTAGATCATAATGTGCACAAGCTATGGTCACCTATACTAGATTCTAATTAATCCTTTAAACCTAATATATATATATATATATATATAATAATAGGTTGAGTATATAATCATACCCAACAGGTTCCCACTCCAACCTCTCCCATATCAATTGAATAGAAATTATAATACCTTAGTGAATAATATATATATTACTCATCATTTTATAAAAAATGAATCAAATTAAGGTGAAATTATTAAATCAATAAAATCAACCACCAAATATCATTTAACTTTCACACTAGTATCACTCATCATTCACATCACCATGAAAATATCATATCATCTACATATATAATGGTGGAATGACTAAAACTAAAAAAATAATCAATTATTTTAGCTATAATAATAATAATTATATATGAAAGCTATACAACTAAAACCACAAAAACTGTATATGAGTAGAAAAACAACAACAACCACACTAGTGTTAGGAATTCAACCTCCCTCAGTATAGGATCCAAGCATAGAGAAAGTAGGTATGGTGGGTGAAAATTTTAAAAATTAATTCAAATTCATATTCCCATATCCAAATAAAAGGGTTTTCATGATAATTTTTTATTAATAATTAAAATTTAAATAATTAAATCAATTAATTATCATGAAATTAGATTACTTATTGATGTCATTATTGTCATTGCTCAAGGATTTGAACTCTAATCCTTATAGTGATATCCACACATGCTACATAAAGCTTATGATTGTGATATTGATCCTTGGGTGCTAGCATGATGAACTATGATCACTCCAATGTCCTTATGTAATTCATAGAAGAAATTTTTTGATTTTATTTAGTGATTGATATGATTAGGGAAAGAGAAATATTTTAGTTCTATGAAAATAATGAATGAGGTCTATAATGAAGAAACTCAATTAACCATTTTAAATGACATAATATATGCATGGTTTTAAAATTATAAAATTGAAATTAAGTCCCTATACTTTTGTCTAATTAAAACCAAACCCCATGTTATAAATTATTATTTAATTTTTTATTAAATAATAATAACTATTATTTAACTGATAAATGAATAACACTAAAGTCAATTAATATTTATTTAATTTATAACTTCTTAAATAAATATATATTTAAGTGAAATAATTAAATAAATCCAATGTAATAATTTATCCTATTAAATAATCACATGGACTTAGATCGTTAAATTTTTCCAAACTCTCAGCCAATAGATAAACATTTACTTGTTTATTAAATCAAACATGTGAATATTTATATTATAAGTAAAAATTCAAGTCCATTAATTCTTGATCAAGAATAAATTTGGATTTAATTATGATCAACATAACTTTAATAGATATCAATCCTCAAATTGAGATCAAATCTACTATATAATATCAAATTTGAATGAATCTGGTGAACTTTCAGATTCACTTAATGTGAGACACTCTAGGTATCTTTCTCAATGGAAGTGATCCAGACTCATAGACCAATAGTGGAATCTAATAACATGTCAAGATCCCCATAGAGAGAGATAAATTGTATCAATTCCAACCTTTTTATAAATGCTAACTATGTAATATAATCTCATTACCATTTAATATTTCTCCAGGTAGGATACATACAAGTGTCATCATTCATTAATGGTTGATATATATTTCTTTTAATTACCAAGATGAACTTTCCCATTATCATCATGGATATGAATTTAAGTTAAATAGTTTTATCTCAATCAAAGGGACATAGATATCTTCTTCCATAAATCGAAATGGATGAATCCTTTATTGATCATTAAATTAACATCACACCACTTATGATGCACTTGAACTAAGATACTTCTCCCTGAATATATACATCATGATTTTTATCATTCATATAAGTGTGTGATTCAAAATATACATTAATAATGATCTCTAGTCTAATGACCATTACACATGTTTGTGGATGATAATTTATAATGACATATAACATGTGGAATTCCTACTGGTGAGTTTACCTTCATGATATATTCTCATAGATCACTAAGTTTTGAATTAATATGAAGAAGTATCAATGATTTTGTAACCCCAACACATGATAGGAAAACATATTCTATGTCCTTTCAATAATATTTATACAGATGACATGATATAACTTTAAAAATATGTTCATTGTATACACAGGTTCTCATTATATCAGGAACTACTATAAATTATCATTGTAAAAAATATTCTACAGTATATATTATGAAAGTTATTTAGAAGAGTAAAAAATATTTAATAAGAATAATACATGCATATATCAAATTAAATACATGTGTTTTGGTAATCAAAATTCTATAAACAAATTTGGTTATAGTGAACCAATCTCCATAGACTTCTTCTTGTGCTAGAGCTAATTACTAATTATCCTGCTAGATAGATCTCACATGATATTCATACATCTATTGAGTACTATTTTTTACCGATGTATCTACCACAATTCCCTTTGTGGATACTCTAATAACTATGATGGCATCCCTATAAGTAAATTTCTTAAAGAGATGATACTTCTAAAGTATATACTTTGTATATTAGTTTGATATGAGATATTTAAAAAAACACTCTAGTAGTTTTATCACATTATAATGTGAAATTATATTCTCTTTCAGGTTCTACACCAAACTATAAGACAAATTTGTGTATTCAATCAAGTTATTTAATTACATCCAAAACTATTGTACATTTAGTTTTTTATTGAATTGAAAAGAAAAAGAAATATTGATCTTCTATTTCTCATTATCAATAGCTTAACTATGATATTAGATCAGATGAATCTATTTTGATACCATCATATATATATATATATATACCCTAATTGACAATACCATATCCTCTCCAAAATTTTAGGAAAATATCCTTTAAACTCTTAAGTATAGTTCTTACTACTACCCATTATAGTTCTCATGAAAGTTTCTTGGTTTGATTAATTCTTAGTATATTTAATGAAATAAATGATAGGTAAAATCTATAAGGAATTATTGATTCTACTCAATTTTCCTTTACCATCCATTGTTTTAGGATATATTTTCTTATAGATATTTATTCCATGTGACATCTTCAATAATAATCTCAAGAGATTTTCCATCATGCATTTTCAATACTTGATCAATGTATATACTTTTAATAATTTTAAGAATCCTATTAGATCTATATATATTAATATTGACCCCTAGAACAAAGGATTATTCTTTAGGTCCTTCATAGAGAAGTATTTATCTTACTAATTCTTAATAGATGTTAAGAATCATATCTATTTTCCATATATCACTAATAAAGTATTGACACAAGTATTACTTTCAATTATAATGAAACTAAATTCATTTATAAACTCATCAAAATGATCATTTCATGAACTCAATGCCCAATAAACTTAATAAATAAATTTTTATATATTTTATACTTTATTTTCCTTCTTTGATGCCATAAACCCATTTGGTTATGTCATATAGACATATTTCGGAAGTTTTCTGTAAGAACGAGGCTCTGACATATATCTGTGAAAACATATAATCATGGTAAACTTCTATGGATTTTAGAATTTTTACATACGAAATGTTAATAATAGTCTTTACTTTTAATTGTTCTAAAACCTTTAGAAATAATTCTTGATTTATAGTTATTAACTTTTCCATCCATATCCAATTTATTTTCCATTTTCTGTTCCAACTTTTGTGAATCTTGAACATATTGAACCTCGATTATAACTACCCAAGGTTTTATTATTGTAAATTACATTCTTATAATTATTTTATATAGTATAATCACATAAAATCACATTTGGAAACACAATTTCACATAATTGTTAAATGAACTACTAAATACTATGTGACCTTTAAACATAATTTTTCCACTTATGTGATTTGAATTTCTAAAATTTGACATACACGGTTGTGATCAGTAAGATGTTTGAAGTCCGATAGGACAAACTTAATTTTTAGTGAATAGTAACTTACCCTTATGAATAGTAATTTTACCCTTATGAATAGTAATATGACCCTTATAAATAGTAAATCATCCAAGTGAATAAGTAACCTTACCAATGAATGTATAAATAAACTTTATCCATCTTATAAGTGACAATATGATATAATTATATCATAGTGTTGATATTTTTATAAGTCATAAATATTTTATTACAATTATATGATTAATTTAATAATTTAAAATAAAATTTATTTTCATAAAATTTATTCATAAATTATTATTTTCATGAGACCTTAATTACTTTTCCAAAGTGTTACAAATTCAATTTAATTTTAAAATTTATAATTTTCAAGTAAAATTATGGTTTTAATTAAAAATTAAATTTATCATATTTAGAAAATTATTTTCATAAAATGGAGTTCATTTTTGGATTCTATACATTGAAAAATGGTTAGGGTTAATTTTTGGGATTTTTCTAAAATACTTGATTTTTTGGTGAATAGTAAAATAAGATAATTTACGATAAATGCTAAATACATGATTTATTGAGCCATGGATGATGTTATACTAAGGTAAGAACCTTGGCTTTGAAATAAAATGAATATATTAATATTTCTTGTCACAAGAATCAATACTATTTCTTGTCTTGAGAAAAATAATGAAATAATGAATAAAATATTGAGAAAACCCTCCTCGCCTCCACTATAAAAACCACCCTCACCCCTTCTCCTCACACTTCTCAAGACTTTTTAATTTTATAAATTATAATAAAATATCCTCCCAATACCCCCCCATGTAAATAAGCTCTTGGTCTTACCAAAAGATCAAAAACAGTCCCCTTAAGGAGGTTCTCAAGGAGGAGTATTCAAGAGGTAATCATACTCTTTCTTTTCTTTTCTTTCTTTTCAAGTTCCTTTTGTTTATTTTTATATATTCACCTCCACTCATCCAAAAGGAATGAAAAATATATTATCTCATATATACTGTAATTTTATCATGTTTATGGAATATTTCATCATCATCTCTCCTTTCCCTTCTTTTATACTTGAAATGAAAATACCATCCGAGATGTCTTAATATATCACATTCAAGGATGACGGGTTTTCAATTTCTATTACTATCTTCAATTACGGTCATGAAACCATTTTTATGGTTTAACATGATTATTATGTATGAAATATATCCTATTTAATTTTTTGGAATCATTTTTTACAAATGGTATTAATTTATAAATCAAAATGAGTTCGTTGTGATAAAAAACCACAAATTAACCCAAACAGTTATCATTAAAGTTTTATATAATGATTCATCATCACTCCAAATAACCAAAGAAATTTTATAACCATTTAATCTTATGAATGGTCTCTAATAACATATAACTTCAATTATGTACAACCATCCTCATCTTACATGATTATCCGTACATGTATATAAGTAAACCGATCATAAAAACCAAGGAAACAAATGCTCCCAAACAATGAAATTGAACCTATTAACCCATCAAAAAGGCCATGAATGAAATTAATAAGGTTATAATAAATAAATTTCATGTTGAATAGGTTATTTAATTATTAGTTAACTAATCTAATTTGATTATCCAGTACATTAATATCATGTGAAGAACACCTTTGAACTTATGGTAAGGGATTCTACCCGAACCTCCATTATTCCTTCGGGTTGCTCTATCTTTATTTTTACCCAAATGAATTTATTTTTCTTTTTATTAACATATTATAAATTCTATTCATATTTTCCAAAATTATTTATTAATATCCATTCATCATTCTCTTTCAGGGATATACATATTCTTAAGCGGTTCCCTTCTCAATTCTTCCCAATAAGCAAGCCCATTTGGTGGTTAAACTTGACTTGTGCTCCTCTATGTGCAACGAGCCTGGATCATGCTAAAATCATGTTTTATGTTACTTCCACATTACTATGATTCCATGTTTATATGATCCCATGTTTTATATGTTATGATTCCATATGTTTAATCATGTTCCATTCCTTTTTATATCATTACATCACGCCTTCTAACCCATGTAAAAAATATTTATTCTTAGGTTTATTCCCTTACTGGAATTTTTAGATCATCCATTTATTCATGTTATCCCCAAGTTATCCTATGAATATGTATGAGCACAATGGAATTTAGGATCTCTTTATGAAGATTAAATAAATAAATGTTTTTTGTCCCATGTTTTCAGTTTTATGTACCTAGTCTTCCAAGACACTAGACTTTACGATCCTTGACTTGTAATTTAATGTTTATTCATGCTTAAAATCATGTAATGATGTGTGTAAAAGGATGGCGTTGATATAATTTTTATCAGAGGATGGTCTAGTTATTTTTGGAGATTAGGAATATAACACTTTAGTATGAACCCTATGGATAATACTAAGTATAAGAAAACATCCCTAAATTTTGGTAAGTATAGAGTAAGTGGTTTATCGAGAAAATATTTCCTTTTCTGGATACTACAAGTAGATGTGGTTCTAGAACAGATATACCCAGGAGTGAAAACTCTAATAAGGTGTTCTGGGCCTTACTTGGGGTAACCTGGTACACGAAAACGGGCCTTACTGCGCACATGGTTTGACACTCCCAGGGGATATGATTTGGTAATTTCATAAGCTCGTTACAAACCATTATTAAGGTAATAAAAAAAGATCCCATAAGAATATAAGTTAAGAAAAGAATCAAGGATAACCTAGATTTAAACCTAGGGAATCACAAGTTATAATAAGTTAGGATATACTTTTCCTTTACAAGTTTATCCTTTTAGGTTCAAAGTTTCCTTTTATGCTTATTAGCTAAGTATTCAAGCCCCCTAATTGCACTTTCTTTTCTTAGTTAATGAAAGGAAGTAGAATAACATGTGCCAACAATCAATGTGATATAGAATGTGAATATTTCCCTAATGATATGCCAAATATGATGGGAATGGGTGCTCAAAACTTCACGACAACACTTTATTAGCTGGCTCAAGTTATGAATAATAACTTGAATCATGTGGAATTCCCTCATCCTATAAGGAAAGAGAAATATACCATAGAATCCTTCATGTGGAAAAGGCATCCAATGTTTAGTGGATCTTCTGACCCCCTTCTCATGGAATAGTGAATCAACTCCATTGAAAAGATATTTTCTATCCTCCAGTGCTCAGAAGAAGAGAAATTCATGCTGATGATCTATCATTTTGAGGGAAAATCTAATCAATGGTGGACATTGATTAACAACACAAAGTCCCAAGAGGAAATCGATTCCATGGATTGGGAGGAATTTAAGAAAATGTTTTTCAATAAATATTTTTCCTGAACCCTGTTACTCGTGATAGAAAGAGAGTTCCTTGGGATTAAGCATAAGAAAAATGAGTCTATTAGGGCATATGAATCAAACTTTACAAGTCTTGAAAGATACAATTCCAACTTTTTCATGAACACTAAAAGCAAGGTGGATCACTTCTTTAGTGGACAAAAGCTAAGCCTATGAAAATCATTAGTGATTTGTGACTTCAATATTTATGAGGAGATTGTCCGTTGTGACCTCAAGGTTGAAATGGAGATCAGAGACTCTCAATGGTCTCATGGTCCCAATGAAAAAAAAATGTAAAATGGAGTCTATTATGGGTGGTTCAACAAATAAATACCATGATGGAAAGAAGAAAGAACATCCCACCTGTAAAAATTGTGGTAATAATCATACTGGGAACTATCTAAAGGGAACCAATAATTTATTGAAATGTAGAAGAATGAGACATCTAACTAAGAATTTCCAAAGGGATAAGAAGAATTACACTAATGTGAAAGAAGAAAAGAAGGCTCAGATCAATACTTATCCTATAGTGCAATGTTACAACTGCAAGAAACATGGCCATTATGGAAAAAATTTCCATAAGCCAAGGGTTTTTAGAGGCAATCAACAACAACATCCAAGGAAAAAAGGAAGGGATTATGCTATCACTAACAATGAGGTGTATACATACAATGATGTGGTTATAGGTATGCTAGTTATTCATTGAGTAATAGTGAATGTACTATTTGACTATGGTTCTACACATTCTTTCATATCTTGAAAATTTATTAGAACTATTAAAACACCACCTCAAAATATGTAGGTTATGTTATCTGTGAGAATAATGAATGGGTCAATTCTTGCATCCATGGTTTATAACTCCTCCTTAGTAAATGTTTGTGGATTGAACCTCCCATAAAATCTCTTCATAATTCCTCTAGTGGAGTTTTATCCTATTTTGGGCATAGATTAGATATCTTTATACAAAGACAACATCAATTTTTGGGAAAGGGAGATCAATCTTCATATCCCAGAGGATACTACAATCCTATACAAGTGTAAGGATAAATATTAATCTCTTTTAGAATAATCATCTCAAGTGTGGATAATGTTTCCTTTTAATCAAGAATATCTTGCTCAAATGATTGAGACAAAAGAGATGATACTTCTCAAAGATATGCCCATCGTGAGGTATTACACTGATGTATTCCCTGATGAATTGACTGGTCTTACTCCTGATTAAGAGTTTGAATTATCAATTGAACTTATTCATATATCCCTTAATATATCAAATACATATTATAGAATGACCACTATAGAGCTAGAAGAGCTGAAGAAGCTATTACAAGAGAATCTAGAGAACGGTTTTATACGCCCGAGTGCTTCACCATGGGGTGCGCCAGTCCTCTTCGTCAAGAAGAAGGATGGATCAATGCACCTCTTCATCAATTATCACAAATTTAATAAAATCACGATAAAGAACATGTATCCCCTACCACAGATAGATGATTTGTTTGATTAGCTTTGTGGTGCCAGTTATTTCTCTAAGGTGGACCTCTAGTCGGGATATCGCCAATTAAAGGTGAGTAAAGAAGATATTCCCAAAACTGCCCTTCGAATGAGGTATGGACACTATGAGTTCATAGTGATTCCCTTCGAACTCACTAATGATCCATCAATTTACATGGATTTAATGAATAGTGTCATTAGATATTACCTCGACAAATTTTTAGTAGTTGTTATCGATGATATTATGATATACTCCAAGAGCAAGGAGGAACAGGAGGAGCATTTGAATACTATGTTTATGACTTTGAGAAGGGAGAAAATTTATGCAAAGTACATTAAGTGTGAGTATTTATGGAGAAAGTATCATTCTTGGGGCATGTTATCATTAGAAAAGGAATATCTGTGGACCCTTCTAAGATAAATAAAATCAAAAAGTGGCCTAGGACAACATCTATAATGGAGATCCACATCTTTCTGGTTTTAGCTGGGTATTATCGATGATTTTTGAAGAAATTATAACAATTGTAAAACCCAATGACCAAGATAACATGGAAGGGAGTGAAGTTCATCTAGACCTAAGATTTTGATGAAAGATTTAAGGAGCTCAAAAAGGATTATCACTGTGACAATACTCACACTTCTGATAAGTAGATAACTCTTTGTGGTGTACAGTGATGCTTCAAAGAAGGTATTAGGCTGTGTACTGATGAAAAATGATAAAGTGATAGCCTAAGCCTTAAGGTAACTAAAAATTCATGAGAAAAACTATCCCACACATGATCTAGAGTTGTCAACTGTGATCTTTGTGTTGAAAATATGGTAGCATTATCTCTATAGGGAGAAGTGTGAGATATATACTAACCACAAGAGTCTCAAATATATATTAACATAGAAGGATATTAATATGAACCAATGAATATTGTTAGAGCTCATCAAGGATTATGACTGATCAATCCACTACCATCCTGGTAAGGTAAATAAGGTGGAAGATGATCTAAGTAGAAATGATCCTACATATTTATCAATGATGAGAATTGAGAAAGATCCAATATTCTTAATATTTGAAGAGGGTGGACATGGAAATCATTAAGGGAGAAAAATCATCAATCCTTTCTCAAATTATTGCTCAACCATACCTCATAGAGAAAATAAAGGATGCTCAAATAAATGGTGTGGAAATTATAAAAAGGGTGGAAGCTATTAGAAATGGGGAATCCTCCAAGTTCAAGATTGATACGGAAGGAGTAGTAAGATTTGGGTCATGAATATGTGTACCATCTGATACAAAGATAAAGAAGGATCTTATGAATGACACACATATCTCAACCTTCTCTATTCACCTAGGGAGCACAAAGACGTATCGAGATCTCCAAGAGAACTATTGGTGGGATAATATGAATAAGAAGATTGCTGAATATAAATCAAAGTGTTTGGTATGTCAACAAGTGAAGTTTTAAAGACAAAATTATAAGGTTATGATGCAACCACTATCCATACAAATATGGATGTGGGAGAAAATTATCATGGACTTTGTCACTGGACTTATAAGGAAATCTAGAGGAAACAATACTATATGTGTCATTGTGAATCATCTTATAAAGACAACTCACTTTATCACAATTAGAGGACTTATCATTAGATCAAATTTCATGGATATATATCAAAGATGTGGTAAGGATTCATGGAGTACCACTATCTATTGTATCTGATAGAGATCCTAGATTCACCTTGAAGTTTTTGAAAATTATCCAACATGCTCTAAGCACTGAACTGAATTTCAGTACGGCCTATCATACTCAAATTAATGGCCAATCTAAGTGAACTATTCATAGATTGGGAGATATGTTGAGAGCATGTTATATGGACTTAAAAGGAGGATAATACCAACATCTTCTACTAGTCTTATTCTCCTACAACAACAGTTTCCACTCTAACATCTCAATGGATCTATATGAAGCCCTTTATGGGAAAAGGTTCAGAACAACGATGTGCTAGGATGAAGTCGGTGAGTGTAAGATACTAGGTTCTAAAATAGTCGATGAGATGGTAGAGATGGTGAAAACCATTCAGCAACATATCAAAGAATCCCAAAGTCGACAAAAGAATTATGTAGACAATCGTCAAAAATATCTTGAGTTTAAAGTCATATACATGGTATTCCTCCGCATATCTCGACATAAGAAGGCCATGAGATTTGGAAAGAAAGGAAAGATAAGTCCTAGGTACATTGGCCCCTTCGAGATTCTTGATCATGTCAAAGATGTGGTCTATCGACTAACACTTCCACCTACCATGTATAAATTACATGATGTATTCCACATATACCTCTTAAGGAAGTACATACTGGATCCCTCACATGTACTATCTTCATAGGTGGTAAAGTTGGAGAATGATATTTTGTATGAGGATCATCCCGTGAAGATCTTCGATCATAGAGACAAAGTTCTATGTAACAAGACTACTCACTTGGTCAAAGTAATATAGTAGAACCATAAGTACGAAGAGGAAATAGGGGAACTGGAGGAGGAAATTAAGGAAAAGTACCCACACCTATTTTCATCTTAGAATTTAAAATGAAATTTCGAGGGTGAAATTTCCTAAGGGGGAATAATGTAACAACCCAAAGTTTTATCAGTGAAAGTTACCTTCTTATAATTATGTCATATAGTATAATCACATAAAATCACATTAGGAAACACAATTCTACATCATTATTAAATGAACTAATAAATACTATTTGACCTTTAAATATAATTTTTCTACTTTTTTGATTTGAATTTCAAATATCTAACATACACGATTGTGATCAGTAAGATGTTTGGAGTCCGATAGAACAAAATTAATTTTTGGTGAATAGAAACTTACACTTATGAATAGTAATGTTACCCTTATGGATATTAACATAACCATTATAAATAGTAAATCATCCATGTGAATAAGTAACCTTACCAATGAATGTATAAATAAAATTTATCCATCTTATAAGTGACAATATGATATAATTATATCATAGTGTTGGTATTCTTATAGGTCATAAATATTTAATTAAAATTTTATGATTAATTTAATAATTTAATAGAAATTTTATTTTTATAAACTTTATTCATAAATTTTTATTTTCACGAGACCTTAATTAATTTTCCAAAGTGTTATAAAATTCGTTTTAATTTTAAAAGTTTTACTTTTCAAGTAAATTATGGTTTTAATTAAAAATTAAATTTCTCATATTTATAAAATTATTTCCATAAAATGGAGTTAATTTTGGATTTTACACGTCAAAAAATAGTTAGGGTGATTTTTTGGGATTTTTATGAAATACTTGAAATTTTGGTGAATAGTAAAATAATATAATTTACGATAAATACTCTACACATGATTTATTGAGTCATGGATAATGTTATGATAAGGTAATCACCTTGGGTTCTAAATCACATGCACATATTAATGTTTTTTTCATATGAATCAATACTATTGCTTATCTTGATCAAAATAATAAAATAATGAATAAAATATTGAGAAAACCCTCCTCGCCTCCACTATAAAAACCACCCATCACCCCCACTTATCCCCACACTTCTCAAGACTTTTTACTTGTCTAAATTGTATTCAAATATCCTCCCAATATCCTCTCCCACATATAGGAGATCTTTTTTTATCAAAATGCTAAAAACAATCCCCTTAAGAAGGTTCTCAAGGAGGAGTATTCAAGAGGTAATCATCCTCTTTCTTTTCTTTTATTTCTTTTCAAGTTCCTTTTGTTTATTTTTCTCTCTTCACCTCCCCTCATCCAAAAGGCATGAAAAATCCAGTATCTCATATATAATGTAATTTTATCATTCTTATAGAATATTTCATCATCATATCTCCTTTCCCTCTTTTTATACTTGAAATGAAAACACCATTTGAAATGTGTTAACTTATCACATTCAAGGATGTCGGGTTTTCAATTTCTATTACCGTCTTCAATTCTGGTCATGAAACCATTTTTATAGTTAAAATAGATTATTATTTATGTAATATATCCTATATAATGTTCTAGAATCATTTTTTACATATGGTATTAATTTATAAAACAAAATGAGTTTGTTGTGACAAAAAAACTGTCTATTAACCCAAATAGTTATCATTAAAGTTGTATATAATGGTTCATCATCACTCCAAATAACCAAGTGAATTTTATAACCATTTAATATTCTGTATGTTATATAATAAAATATAACTTTAATTCTATACAACCATCCACATCTTAAATGATTATCCATACACGTATATAAGTAAACTGATCATGAAAACCAAGGAAACAAATGCTCCCAAACAATGAAATTGAACCTCTTAAACCATCAAAAAGAAAATGAATGAACTTAATAAGCTTATAATAAATAAATTTAATGTATAAAAGGTTCTCTAATTATTATTTAATTAATATAATTTGATTATATAGGACATTAAGATCAAGTGAGAACACCTTCAGACTCATGGCAAGAGATTCTACCTAAACCTCCATTATTCCTTTGGGTTTCTCTATCTTTATTTTTACCCAAATGAAGTTATCTTTTATTTTTATGTAAATATTATAAATTCTATTTATATATTCCAAACTCATGTATTAATATCTATTCATCATTATCTTTCAGGTATATATATATTTTTAAGTGGTTCTCTTCTCAATTCTTCTTGATAAACATGTCTGTTTTAAGGGAACTTCCCAAATTCTTACCCAATTTCAAGTGCCCTCTATAATTTGTATTAAGTCACCATTATTTTTATAAAATATTTTTTTATTATAAAAACATTCTTGGTTCACTTCTGTTTTTATATAAAATATTATGCCCTTTTCTATTTTAAATTCTCTTTAGTATTTTCCTTAAAACCGCATTGAAATATTTTAATTCTAAAATTTATTAAATATTCTTTTTACATGTTATTACTTATGTTTGACAACACTTACCATGAGATATGCCTATTTTACCATATGAATGTCCATGTATATTTTTATTCCTTTCTTTCATGGACACTTTTATGATACACCCATTTATTATGCTTTATGACATGATTATGATACCCATTTCTTTCCATGGGTACCCTTATGGTTATGTATGATTGATTATATATGATTATTTATGTGGAAAACATATTCATGAACATGTTATGATGAGTTAACCCAAATATGTCTCCAATTAATTGGGTAAAGTTTAGTCTCATGAGATTTTATGTGCAACGGTCTTGGTGGTTAGCCTTGACCCATGCTCTATGTGTAATAGTCTTGGTGGTTAACCTTCACTTGTGATCCTATATGTGCAATGAGCTTGGATCATGCTAAAATAATGTTTTATGTTTCTTCCACTTTACTATGATTCAATTTTTATATGATCCCATGTTTTATATTTTATGATTATATATGTTCAATCATGTTACATGCCTTTTTATATCATTACATAATGCCTTCTAACCCATGTACTAAAGATTTATTCTTATGTTTATTCCCTTACTAGGATTTCCAGCTCATCCATTTTTTCATGTTATCCCTAGGTCATCCTATGAAGATGTATGATCACAATGGATGTTAGGATCTCTTTATGAAGATTAAATAAAGAATTTTTTTCCCATGTTTTCATTTTTATGTACCTAGTATTCCAAGACACTAGACTTTATGATCCTTGGATTGTAATTTGATGTTTATTTATAATTAAAATCATATAACGATATGTGTAAAAGGATGGGGTATATATATCAATTTTATATAAATATATCTTTATACCAATATTTCGTTTGGGAATATGACCCCTTTATATTAATATAGTTCATCTCTAGACTATTACCTTTATATATAGGGGATTAGATGGGAAATATACCTTTTTTTACTTTAGGATAATTTATAAAGATGAAATTTGTGTCTCTTGATGTAAGTTTTGTCTTTTAGGATTATCCTTAACAAACAATTCATATCCATATACATGAGAATATTATTGGATGAATAATGTGTTATTCTTCTAGTGTGTTTTACACATACATTTTAGTTTTAATTGTTGGTTATTAAACTGAGAAATGTAGGATATATATGATCAACCATAAATGACATGAGTTATATGAGATTAACTAGATAAACAAGAATTTTTATATGATAAATATCCCTAGTTTTCTAGATATGTAAGTTTAGTTTCCATTTGAAATATTATACATCGAATTAATCTCCATGGGGATGTAATTATATGTGAGATTAACCTCTATAGGTTGTGTCTCTATGTCAGAGTAACCTTTGTGCCTACACCTTCCATGTAAGATTAAGTGGAAACTTGGTTAAGCTATGGAAGATAAATCCAACTGGGATCTTGTTATAAAGGAATAAATAAAACATTAAATGGTCTAAAGAAGATTAAATCATGATTTATAGAAGATTAACATGATTAAATTATCATGATAAACCACATTTTATCACAACTTGTTATCAAAATATAGGGAATTAGAGCTCAAAAATGTTATACATTAGGGAAGATGGGATGAATATTATTGAGTGTGATTGAGTAAATTGAACTATATCCAGAAACAAATCTTGGTGTCATTGACTTGGAGTTAGTGTAGAATAACATTTGAGAGCATTTTCAATTAAATGGATTTATCTCAAGTCATTATAGAGAAGAATATGAATAATTAAATTTTCCATGTTGATATTTTTGGTGTAAATTAACAAGTAATAATGTTTGAGGGAATACTATGAGGTGTTTTAGAAAACATTTTTATTATTCATACAAATAATAACTTCCTTCCAGAGCAGGATTCTGAGTGAAATAGAAATTTTACACAGTGAGAAGTGATATATAGATTTCAATTTTTCTATCCATGTTCAGTTAAATTGATCATGGAATTGAGCTAGTCGATACCTCCTATAATATACTCTCATTTATATTTATTTTATCTCTTGTCTGAATTCTTCTTGAAATTATTGTTCTTGAATAATATTATTATATTTTTATGAAATGTGTTATTCTTCTAGTTCTATTTCAAATCTTTTCTTTAAAACAATTAATGTGTGTGGTTTCATTTGTTAATTTTTTAATTAGATGTTGTACATTATTTGAAATCAAAGTAGTTTCATCCACTATTTTAACTTCTTAATCTTGGTTAATTATTAAGATCATAATGAAATTGGCTAGATTTAATTTCTTAGTGGTTATTGAGTAATTAAGATACTTTTATAGGGAGAATAACATACAACTGAGGTTTGAGTGTGATTTTCAAGTAGGTTTAGGTGTACATTCTAAGGTTTTAGATTGTGAGATGGAGGATTTAAATAGGAGAAACTTACTTTGATAATAAAGAGGATGAAAAATAAAGGTCAAAACTAGTTCAAAGTTATGGTTTCATCGAATTTTTACACACTTTCTTCACTTCTTTTATTATATTATCATAATATTTACATATTTTCACAAAAATCCTCAATCAACATAAAAATTATAAAAAAATAATAATAAAAGTAACAATTAAGCTTAGATTGTAACCTCTATGTGAGACAACCTCATATATTACTATATTGAAATACACAGAGGATAAAATTTTATTAGTGTTTTGGAAGAAAATCACTACTTTAATTTGGAACTATTTCTAGGGAGGTTGCCTAAGGACCTTGTGTTTTTCAAATTTTTTATTTATATTACTTAAAAATTCATCTTTATTACTACTATTTTGATAAATATGATGTTGTATTTTTGTTTAAAATCAAATCCCTCTATTGTTATAGCTTCTAAAAATATACTTATCACTTCTTATTGCATGTAAATACATTCACACATTGATATTTATCATTTATAACATAAAATTGAAAGGAAATTTCACTCTAGAGCTAGGGAAGTGAGTAGGGAAGAAGGAAATGAACCTTTTATTGAACCTGTTAGCATGTGAATTATAGAGTATAGACCTTGAAAATCTTTTTTTATTAGTAAAACATTTATTTCTTCAAAATGAAAGTGAAAAAACAACTATTAAAAACATGGAATACCAAATAACACTGAAAGAATTAGCTGTATTGAGTGAATATAGTAAAAAATTGTTATAATACCTTGAGATAGCTCATAGGTTTGTGTTAAAGACAATTATATTACATCAACTTTAAAAAATTTCATGGACTACCTATATAAGATCCACATAAGCACCATCAATATTTTAATTATATATATTTTTAAAATGAAACCCTGGGGATAAATGGAGATTAAATTAGATTTAGTACCTTTACAATTTCCTTTAATGGAGTAGTTGGGGAGTGATTTTACTATTTTCAATATACTCTAATAAAAAATTAGTATAAACTCAAGAAAGTATTCATATAAATATTTTCCCTACCTCTAGGAAAACCTCAATCAGGAAAGAAATATTTAGGATTTAGAAGACCCAAGGAGAAACATTACATGAATTTCCAGAGAGATTTATGAGGATATGTTTTAGTTTCCCCACCACCAGATTTATCACGAACCAACCTATATCACCCAACTCACCAAGAACCCATGCCAACCATAATATGGGTCAAAGGGCATTCTTGATCCCCATGGGATGGTGACATTAACCCGAGCATCAATAAATACATTTAGGAATGATTTCACTATAATATATTAAAAAAAAGATGGAAAAAATAAACATTAAGTTATAATGCGAATACATGAAAATAGTGGAAAATAAGTTTAGTAGGAAAATATAGGAGACAAAACCAAAAACCAAAAAATGTTTTAAAAATAAATTGAAAACCCATTTCTATATTATATCCACCAATTCCCACACCCTTGTAATGAAAAAACCCAATGCTACCATACAATTTCTTTTACCTGCATCAGATGAAACAAGGTCTACATACACCCAAAGGTGCATGCGGGGTTTGAGAAAAACAAGTCCAATAGAATACCACCAAGTGTTTCATAAGTAGTATTTATAAAATAAACCAACTATAATCAATTAAATAAAATCAATATATGAGATATAGTTTTCAAAATTTATTTCAAAACATGGGAATTCAACCTTTTTCAAACAACTTACAAAAATATTTCCAAATAAACCAATTCAAAAATAATTTCCTTAAAAAATAGTTTATCAAATTATTTCAAGTATAAATTCCAAAGAGTATCAGTATAGAAAATTTCACTTGATTGAATTAGGTCTATATTAGAGAGGGTTCTCAAATAATCTTAGTGAATAAAGGCTATCTGATTTGAAAATTACCTTATAACAATGATTATAAGGGCTAAGAGTACACTCTCAGGAGTGTCTCCCAACCTCAACAATATGAGGCCACTAGATGTGCACATTAACCTAGAAAAATAGGGCTAGGTGGTAAGATTACACTCTCAAGAGTGTATTTATACCTCTATAATATTAATTAGTATTTTATTAAAAGTCCACCCCCTCATATATACCCTTTGTTCCCATGTGATCTACTTTTTCTAAGGCTAATAAAATTCACATACCAGGTTTTTAAATTAGTTTTCATTAAAATAAAACATGACTTGAAATAAATTTTCATTAACACATCTCAATGGGAAACCCACTTCTTAAAAATTTCACAAAATAATCGTATTTCACAAGTTAATACTTTAAAACCATTTCAAGTAATTTTCAATATAAATCCATAAATAATGCTTTAAAACCATTTTATAAGCCAATTGATGATTAAAAAGCATGAAATTTTTATATAAATTTTCCATTACATGAAACCACCTACCTCAAAACACTTTAAATTTCAAACAATTGAATGGGATCCACAATCTAGAGAGAGATGAGACTACTAAGAAGAAATAAAAGACCCTTCATCTCATTTAGAAAAACCCAACACCACTGATGACACATAATTCCATTCAATATCAATAAAGATATTGAAGATAGAGGATTTATATAGGAGATAAATTGAGTGAGATGTGAGAGAGGGGGTTTTGCACACTCCTCCCCCTTATCCCCTTTTATTATTATTTTTCCATTTCATTAATTACATTTTTTTTATGTTTTCTCTTAACTCCCCAATTTAAACACATTAAATCACCCTCATTATATATATATATATCAATAAACATATGCATCATATATATATATGGACACCACACATATATATTTAACCAATATATATATATATATACATATCCACACATTAAAATTAACCTAAGTATTCTAAAAAATATATCTTCCCATAAAAACACACACACATAAATATATATATATATATCTTATATGAATATATATATATATATATATTTAATTTATCATACACAAATATAATTTCTTTATAATAAAATTAATTTTGTATTGTACATGGGATATTTAATGTTATTAAATTTATATAACATTATTTATCCCTTTAATAGAGGGTGTTTTAGGATTTTATGAGTAAATATACAAATTTAGATTGGAATTCAATTTTCATTTAATGAAATTTAATTTTTATGCGAGACATGTTGATGAAAATTTATTTATGTTATTTTGAAATGAAATATTAAGCATGTTGTTTAGAATTTTATTTTCTTTTAGGATGAGAATTTTTTATTTGTTGGTATCATGTTCTATGATAAGTGGGGATTTTTTTCTTTGGAAATAGTTAATTGAAATAATATTTTTTACTATTTATTATGGAAATTATTCTTAAACCTATTTATTTAGAAATGTTTTTAAGTTGTTTAAAAAGGGTGTATTTCCATGTTTTGAAATAAATTTTGAAAATTATATCTCAAGCCATATTTTTATTTAATTGATCTAGTTGGTTTATTTTATAAATAATACTTATGAAATACTTGGTGGGATCTTGATGTTGAGCCAATAAGGTTTCATTATGAATTTTCCATTACCCTATGTTTTGAAAATCATAAACACTTTATCGCAAGGCAAAATATTCTTCTGTAAGGATTATTTTCATGAGAAAAATTTCATTTCTCTAAGGAAATTTTTATCCTTACCTTTGTTTTAATTATTTAATTTTAGAATATCTATAAATCTAACTCATTTAATTACAAATTATAAAATTTGGATTCTTATGTGAAACCTCATAATCTTATAATTCCTTGGATATAGAGTCTTCTATTTTCAGACTCCGAATTCTCTGAAATTCAGATTTTGAATTCTCTGAAATTCAGACTCCAAATTCTTTGAAATTTAAATTCTGAATTATCTAAATTTTAGACTCTAATTTCTCTAAAATCCAGATTCCAAATTCTCTAAAATTCATATTTCAAATTCTCTGAAATTCAGACTCCAAATTATCTGAAATTCAGACCCCGAATTCTCTGAAATTCAGATTATGAATTCTTTGAAGTTTAGATTCTGAATTCTCTAAAATTCAGATTCCAAAATCTTTGAAAATCAGATTCCGAATTCTCTAAAATTTAGACTCTGAATTATCTGAAATTTAGATTCCAAATTCTATGAAATCCAGACTCTGAATTCTTTGAAATTCGAATTCTGAATTCCTCAGAATTCTAACTCTGAATTCCTTAGAATTCAGACTCCGAATTCCTCAAAATTTAGACTCCGAATTCATTGGAATTCAGTCTTTGGAATCTATAGAATTCATATTCCAAATTCATTGTAAAACAGAAACTGAATATTTATGTCTTATAGAATCTGAATGTTTATTCGGTTAGACTCTAAATTCTATTTTTTTCCTTAGACTCCAAAAAATTGATTTGGTTAAGTAATTTAATTTTTCTTAAACATGTTATTGTTATGAAACGATGTCATACAATCTGTTTCTAACTAACCATTGGATGAGTGACACATGTATAGGTCCCTTCGTGATTCAAGGAAAAATATGACCATTGGAGGAGGGAGCAGTCCGTTGGAGTTTTTTCCTAAAAATAGAGGCTCATTTGAACAAGCTCATTATCTATTGGTCGACCTATATATTACATGCTTTTAAGTGATTTATAGAGGGAGAGACTCTCATGCTTTTTGTGGATATGGATATCTTGTTCAGCTTGCTTATTGCGACTCTGATTGTTGCTGAGTACAATCGAGGGCTTCTGGGGATATGAAGATAAAGGTGCTGACTACCTTAAAGTTTAAGGACTTTCAAGGATAAGAAGACAGAGGTTCCAACTACATTAAAGTTTGAGTACTTCTAGGGATAGGAAGAAAAAGGTGATGACTACCTTAAAGATCTAGGGATTTCAGTGATAGAAAGATAGATTCCAATATTCCTATCTAGGTCTTACCCTGGTCTGGGTAAGACAGGCTTTCTTGAAAGTATAAATCTAGGGACCTTTATCCAAGTTTGTTGGATACCCTACTCTTTAGGTTAAAATATTTACTACTTGTTACTTGTTTTGTTTCAAGTTTTATTACCACTATATTTTGATAAAGGAAGAAAGTATAATCTTCTTACACTTTCTTATACTGTTATTTACTCTGATAAGTAAGATTATATACAGTTTAAGGTAGAATCTTTTCCTAGGTAAAATTTTCTTAAGTTTCATTTCCGAAACCATATTTCCAGAACCTAATAAATTTTTTCTTATTGAACTATTTTAGGTTTTGTGAATTTACCTTGTTTAACTTTGTTAAACATAGTTTTTCTTAAGGTTAAAAATGAAAGTTTTTAAACTTATAATTCACTCCCTCTTGTAATTGAGCATCTATATTATTTATTTTGATCCTACAATTGGTATCAAAGGAGGTCTCTGAAATAATTATACTCACCTGTAAGTTTTCTTTCTCAAGTTTTTCCTTGTTCTAAATTCTTCTTGCTTAAATTTTATTGTTTAAGTTTTTCTTAAAGTTTTTTTTACAAAATTTTACTACTTACAAGTTTTGTGGAAAGATATTTTGTTATAGAATAGCAAGAATGAATATCAGATCAATTGAGAATCTAAATCCTACCATAAAACCTATTTTTGATGGTAATGATTATGAGTACTGGAGAGATAGAATGAATACCTTTGTCATTAACACTGGAGTAGAAAATTTTGTTATGATTACTGGAGACTAAAAAATTCCTAACAAGGAATTAAAAACCTTCACCAATCAAGAAAAATCAGAATATCAACTAAATTACAAGGTACACAATACTCTGTTGTGCTCCATGACCAGGAATATATATAGTCAAATTTCTTCTTGTGAAGCTACCGACTTCATTTGGAAGAAACTTGAGTTTACTCATTTTGGGACTTCAAAAGTAATAGAGACTAGAAGATCTATGTTGAGAGTAGAATATCATGGATTTCTATTTCCTTATGGAGAACCTGTTTGTAAGGTTCAACAAAGATTTATGAACATTTTCAATAGTCTAAAATCTGTGGGAGAGAAAGGTTTATATGATTAATCTCTTGTGGACAAGATTTTTGATATTATGCCTAATGAGTGGGAATATAAGAGGATGGATATTGATGAGAACATGAAAGTTTCCATTATCACTGTTGATGAGATTTTTGGAACTCTTCTTCAGCATGAAACCAAATAAAAAAGAGATGATGATATGAATAAGAAGAAGAATGGAAATGGAAGTGTAGCCTTTACTACTACTAAATCCAAGACTCCTGAAAGGTTTACAAGATCTAAGTCTAAGAAAGTCACTGTTTTTTTTGAGTCTAGTGAAAGCGAACATTCTGAGAATGAATTAGATAATCTTGATCGAAGGATAAATAAGATAGTGGGAAAGAAATATTTTCAATATAGATATAAGAAGAATGAAAGAAAGGAAAAGAAAGATTCAGAAGTAACCTATTATAAATGTAAAAGGGTTGGACATATCACACCTGATAGTCTTATGCTTAAGAGAAATGATATGAAGGAAAAGAATTTTGAAAGAAATAGAAATAAGTATTAAAAATCTAAGGCTAGGAAAGTCTTGAAGGATAATGACACATGGAGTGCTAGTGGTGGTAACTTATCTGATGAATCTTTAGAGTATGAAACCTCTTGATAGAAGAATCTTGGTATACTAGCCAAACTACCCATTTAAAATCATTATCTAATGGCCAAGGTACACAATGCTAAATATATTATTAATGTATCTTTGAATACAAATTATATTGATGATAGATATTATAAGTCATCAGATGAAGAATCTTCTTCTGATGAAGATAATTCTTTACCTTCTTATGAAGAAGTGTCTAGGTTTTCCAAACTTCTTGAAAATGAAAATTTTAAGATAAAAAAGAAGTTAGAGAAAAAAAATCTAGAATTTATATTTTAACTATGGAACTATCTGATCTTTCAAAAGATCTTGATCAGAAAATTTTTGATTTTGAAAGAATGTATAAAAATTTTAAGGAAGTAAATTCTGAGAAGGATTAACTTTCTAAGGATCTTGAAAATGTTATTTATAAGAAAAATATTTTAGAGGCTAACTCTAGTTATAAAACTAATAAACTTGAGGATAAAAACTTGGTTATTAAAATAAATTCAAAAATATTTTCCGTAAGGAAATGCCTATCAAACTTTACCTCTGGTAAGGAAAACTTTGAAAAGATGTATTCCCAAATTCATCCTTTAAGGAATCATTATGGATTTGGTTATACTCATTCAAAACTTGTTTTTAGTAACAATTATTTTGTTCCCCAAAGTTCTCTATTTTGTACTAAATGTCAATGTGGTGGACAGTGGGAGAAAAATTTCTCATTAAAAAAACCCCAATATTTAGGTTTCCATAAAGCTTATTTTTCTAATAAAATGTGGATTCCTAAAATCTTACTTTTTGAAATTTCTGGATCCAAGAATGTTTGAATTCAAAAAGCCTAACTCTTTTATTTTCATTAAAACAAAGATCATACCAACAACAATACATGGTACATGGATAGTGGATGTTCCCGACATATAACTGGTAACAACATTTTCTTTGAAAAGATTATCAAAATGAAAGGAGAAAAAGTAACTTTTAGAGATAATGCTCAGGGAGAAATTGTTGGTATAGGTAACATTTTTCTTCTTGAAAAAACTTTGATTTCAAATTTTTTATTTGTTAAGGGTATTAAGCACAACCTCATTAGTATAAGTCAATTATGTGATGAAGGTTACCTTTTGAATTTTAGGAATGATAAATTATTAGTACAAAATTCCAAGGAAGAGTTTATTATTTCTTCCCATAGGCAAGAGAATGTATACACACTAAACTTAAAAGACCTTAAGAGCCAAGATATACCCTGTGTTAGTGCAATGGAAGATTAATCTTGGTTATGAAATAGAAGGTTAGGACACTGTAACCTTAGGAATCTTTGCAAACTCTCAAAGAAAAGACTTGTTAAGGATATACCAGAGCATAGATTTTATTCTTCAAAAGTTTGTGATCCTTGTAAATATGACAAGAAACATAAATCAAGTTTTAAATCAATCGGTGAATTCTCAACATCTGATACATTATAGTTAGTGCATATAGATCTTTTCGGTCCAACACAAACTAGAAGTATTAGAGGCAATTATTATATATTTGTCCGAGTTGATGATTACACTAGATTTACTTGGGTCTATTTTATAGAAAATAAATCTGAATAATTTTCTTATTTTAAAACTTTTAGAGCCCAAGTTAAAAATGAGAAAAACCTTCCTTTGATAACTATACATAGTTATCATGGAGGAGAATTTAAAAATTCGGATTTTGAAAATTTTTATAGTAAAAAAGGAATTACTCATAACTTCTCAGTTCTAAGAACTCCTCAAAAGAATTGTGTTTTTAAAATAAGAAATGTAATTCTTTAAAAGATAACTAGAACCATGTTGAGTGAATATTCTATAGCTAAACATTTTTGGGCTGAAGTTGTCAGTACTACTTGTTATACTATAAATCGAGTTTTAATCAGAACTTTTCTTAATAAAACACCCTATGAATTATGGAATGGTAGAAAACCAAGAGTTTATTACTTCAAAGTATTTGGTTTCAAAGTATTCATCTTGAATACTAAAGATAACTTACATAAATCTGCACCCAAGTATGAGGAAGGAATTTTTCTAGGCAACTCCACCACTTTTAAGGCTTATAGAGTTTTTAATAAAAACACTTGCACTGTTGAAGAAATAGTGCATGTTAAATTTGATGAAGATGATCCTTTTATTTTTAAATAATTCCAACCTAGATCTTCAAATGTGTTTTCAAAAACTGATAACCAAACTTTGATAGAAGATTCTTCTAATAAGGAAAATGTTCAAGAAATTTTTTTTGAAGCATTTACCCCAAAATATTTCATACCATATGTTGATCAATAGGTTTTACAAAACCCAAATCAGTTGTTTCTTAAGAATCATCCTAGTGATAGTATCATTGGTGATGTGAATCAACCTATAAGGACTAGAGATTCCTTAAGAAATGAAGTAGAACATCTATCATTCCTTTCCCAATTAGAACCAAAAAGTACTGATGAATCTTTAGGTGATGATGATTGGATTAAAGCCATGAAAGATGAGCTAAATTAATTTGAAAGGAACAAAGTATGGACCTCGGTTGAAATACCTAAGGAAAATTCTGTAATTGGAATAAAATGGGTCTTTAGAAATAAGTGTGATGAAAATGGAATCACAGTAAGAAATAAAGCTAGATTAGTTGCTAAAGGCATTAATCGACAATACGGAATAGACTATGAGGAAGCCTATTCTCCTGTAGCTATAATTGAACCTATTCACATTCTACTTGCCTTTGCAGCATTCTTTAATTTCAAACTATTTAAAATGGATGTAAAGTGTGATTTCCTTAATGGATATGTTCAAGAGGAATTTTATGTTGAACAACCTTCTGGTTTTGAAGACACAAAATATTTTGAACATGTTTTTAAACTTACCAAATATTTATATGGACTTAAACGAGCCCCTAGATCCATGTATGATAGACTTACATGATTTTTGTTGCAAAAAAATTATGTTAAGGGAACTGGTGATCCAACTCTTTTTATAAAGAAAGATAAGAAAAATGTTTTGATTGTTCAAATTTATGTTGATGACATTATATTTGGTTCAACTCAACAATCTTTAACTGATTCATTTGAAAATCTAATGAAATATAAGTTTGAAATGAGTGTGATGGGTGAGTTAAAATTTTTCCTAGGTTTTAAATTTCTCAAAACTATAAGGAACTTATATATCTCAACATAAATATATTAAATATATTCTTAAAAAGTATGGATATGACAATAATAAAATTATAAGTACTCCAATTGGTACCTCAAATTCTCTTGATCTTGATGAAGCTCGGAAACCAGTAGATCAAACATCATTTAGAGGTGTGATAAGAAGTTTACTATATTTGACATCTAGTCATACAGACTTAATGTTTTCAGTATGATTATGTGTAAGATATCAATATAATCCAAAGTAATCTTATTTAAAAGTAGTGAAAAGAATTTTTCACTATTTAAAGGGAACCATCGATTTATGACTTTTCTATACTTCTGGAAATGATTTTGTTTTAAAAAGTTTTTCATATGCTGATTTTGGTGGATGTAGAATGGATAGGAAAAGTACATCTGTGACTTGTCATTTCTTAGGATATTCATTAGTTTCTTGGTCATGAAAAAAGCAACACTCAGTTACACTCTCCACTGCTGAAGTTGAATATGTAACAACTGGAAGTTGTTGTTCTCAAGTGTTGTGGATTCAACACACACTCACAGATTATGGCATGAGTTTTACCAAAAAATAGATATTGTGTGATAATTATCATGCCATTTCCTTAATAAAAAACCCTACACATCACTCATGTGCTAAATATATAGATATTAGGCATCACTTTCTTAGGGATAACACACTTAAAGGAGATATCATTCTTCAATTTATCAGAATGCAAGATCAACTTGTTGATATTTTTACAAAATCTTTACCCTATGATAGATTTGAGTACATTAAACAAAATTTAATAATTATAACCATAAGGTAATCGTCCATATTAACTATTTTTTGAAACCTATCTCCTTACATTAAGTAACTTCTTTTCATAGCGGGAGTACATTTGATTGCGTAATCAAAAAATTTCCTTAATCAAAATTTTCATAATCAATTTTTTTCCTTAATCAAATTTTTCGTAATCAATTTTTTTCATTAATTAATTTTTTTTGTAATCAATTTTTTTTCTTAATCAATTTTTTTATCAAAATTTTCTGGAACTCAAATTTCAGAACTCATTTTTTTTACTTAAAAAAAATTTCGATTTCAAAATTTTCCTTAATAAAATTTCTAAAATCTAAAATTTCTCAAGAAGAATATTTTTCCTTACTGAAAGATTTCCTAGAAATCCATAAGGTATGTTTCATTACTTAAATTTTCACTTGTTAGTGTTTTATCTAGTTTTAAGAAAAAAATCGGATTCACTTTCCTTAAATCCAAATTTTTTACTTTAAAAACCTCAAAATATCAGAACCTACCAAATCATTCTTCGGCTTTCATATCAACCATCAGATCATATCATGCTTGTTTCAACCATTGGATCAATTCGGGAATATAAATCGTCGCTCCAATGCCTATATAAAGAACCCCTATTCTTTGGCCCACATCAGTTTTTAAGCTTTTGCGTGCCGAAGATCTGACTCTATTAAAAAGGGCCATTCCGCATTTCTAGTTTACTTAACTATAGATGTCTTTAAAAGCATCTCCTTATAAAAAAATGTCTTCAGCCAAGGAAATAGCAGAGTAGAAAATCTACAGAGAAAGGTTAGTAGATCGGAAATTCTTTTCAAAGTATAATTCCCTTATTATAAAAAATATTAAGTTGAATGGATGGTAAAGCTTGTGCGTAGCCAAACAAAAAGGACAGGATCTGGTTTACCCTTAGTTGCTTGTTGAGTTTTATGAAACAATGAGTTTTTTTAATAAAGGTGGGAGATATAAGTTTTCTTTCAAAAGTTATGGGAAAACCTATTCCCTTTCCTTTAGTATGGCTGCAAGTATCATTGGAATTCCGTATCAGGGTGAAGTTGTTTTCTGTACCCATAAATTTCCTGATGAATCAATAAGTTTTCAAAAGGAGAAGGATATAGAGTTCCTTGGTTTGACAGGAGTGAAGACACCAAAAAATAATAATCTCTCTATGAATCTTAGGATCCTATAATTATGGTTTCAAGTATTTCTCACTCTGAGAAAAGGTGATAAGGAAACCTTGAAGAAAATTGATATCTATGTTATGGATTTTCTTGTAAACTTGAGGAAGATAAATTTGGTATAGTGTATCTTGTTGACTATTGAAAATATAAAAAATGGGACCCTAAAATATCAAATTATTATGTATCCGACAATCCTATCCTAGATCATTGTGTTATTCCTAGAATCATTTAATATCCCTTGTAGCTCCAAGATAAGAACTTTCAAGATTTTTTTGTTAAGTGATGACACTTAGAGGAGGATGAAGGTTGGTTTCAATAACAAATCCGAAGAATTTTATTAATCATCTAAAAGTGAAATTGAGACCTTGGATAAGAAAGTGGAAGTAGTAGAGACTTCTAGGATAGTACCAAAGAAGAGAAAGCAGAAGGAACTGGAAGTCATAGAAAATCCTACAGTTTAAGAAACTTAGTCAGCACCCCCAAAATCTAAGAATAAAAAAACCTACCCTGATGAAGTAGTTGCCAAGTGGAGGGAAGAGAAGAAGAATAGGAAGGAAGGAGATCTTAGCTTTGGCCTGGATCCTGCTGAGGAAAAATCTTTGAATATTAAGGCTACTGAAGAGTATGAAAAATAGGAAAAGCAGAAGAAGAAAAAGAAGAATATGTCTGAGACAGAAATTGTTCAAGCTCTTCTCAAGGATACTCAGAAATATTCCAAAAAAATATAGGTACTATAATCCTTTTTACAATAATTAGTTCTAGTAGCTCTGGGGAAGAAGGTGGTAATTCCAGAACTTGAAGAAGAAGAAGAGATTGTTCAGGAAGAGGAAGTGGAAGAAGAAGAATAAGAGGAAGAAGGAGATGACACTAATGATGTGATAAGGCAAGTTGAATAATATCATGAGAATGAAAGCCCTTCCGAAAAGTTTTCGATCCAGAATTCCCAGGATGAATCTACAAAACTTGCTTCCCCAGGAAAAGAAGACAAGGGCCATGAAGAAGTTAATAAACCATTTGATAATGATAGCAGCAATCATGATTTTATTCAACCAGATGATCTTGTGGAAAATTCTAATAAGGAAAATGTTGATGAAGATAGAATCATTCAAGTATTAGGTTGTGAACATGAATCCTGAAAATCTATGGAGACCATTTCTAGAGCTAATAAAGGAAAACAGGTGATAGTTGATACACCTAAGAAATCTATGGTAGATAAGAAATATGTTGGTGTTTCATAAAAAATAAAGGCTATTGAGATAGAGAAATAATCTTCACCTACAAGGGAATCAGATTCCGAATCATCTTCCATGGGTTAGGACTTTGTGGTTCAGTTACTGATTAAGTTAGTAAACACCATTCCCCCGATTCCTAGTATTGATTTGAGGTGTCAGTTACTTCAATATTATTTCTATCAGAATTCAGATTCTGTAAGCATGATCATTAAAAAATTCATGAATATTGAGGAAAATTTCTAATCTTTATTCATTGGTTATGATTCTCACAGAAGGCCATGAAAGGAAATCAATAAGTGTTCCAAGAAGATGATTGAAGATCTAAGAATTCTTGATGAATTTCAAGACTCTGCGAAAGATTATTTTGATAGAGAAGGTAAGAGAATGAGAGATCTTACGAATAGATTTTCAGAAGAGCTGAACTTAGAATTAGTACCCTAGAAGCAAGAAGTAAAAGATCTGAATGGGAATCTCAATTAAGTTTCAATGAATTTAAAGAGGGAAAGAGATCTTAGAATCAAATTATAAGAGAAGTTCAGCAAGAAAGAAGAGCTTTTGAAGTCTCAGGAAGAAATCCTAAAGTCTCAGGATGAAAAGATCAAAGCTCTAGAGAAGAAAAATGAGGACCAGGAACAACTACTCAAGCACTTTGAAGAATATTATAAGAAGCTTAATAAGATTAATACCATTGTGAAGAAGTTAATGCCAAAGGAAAAATAAGGATGAATATTTTTTTTCCTTTTAAAATTAAATCTTTTGTTGTACCTTCCTTGAATCAATTTTTCCTATCTTAATGAAATTTTTTGTTGTGCTTTATTTGGTTATTGTATATAGTTCTAATATTTCAGGTAATATATTATTATTTTTCCATTCTCTCTATTAATTTTTGAAAATCTCAAATGGGGAGAAAGGAATGATAAAAAATAATACTAAGTAAAGAAGAGAATGTCCTAAGTAAGAGGGATTTTACTCAAAGAAGATTTCCTTAGGCAAGAAAAAGAAAAATCGCTTTAAGGAAGTCAAGAATATGATCCTTAGGTATTTCAAATCCTAAGGGGGGAGTTAGTAGTATTCACCATGATTTATAAGTAAAGGGAGATAAGTTTTTCTTTTAAGTTCATAAAGAAAAATTCTTAGTTCTTATATTCTTTTTCGTAAGGAGGTTTGTGCTCTCTAAAAAGGGGGAGATTGTTCAGTCAATAAGGTTTAATTATGACTTTTACATTCCTCTATGTTTTGAAAATCACAAACACTTTATCGTAAGGAAAAATATCCTTCCCTAAGGATTATTTTCATAAGGAAAATTTTCTTTCTCTAAGGAAATTTTTATCCTAACCTTTGTTTTCAATATTTCATTTTAGAATCTCTCTAAATCAAACTCATTTTATTACTAATCCTAAAATTCAGATTCTTATGTAAAACCTTGGAATCATATAATTACTTGAATATAGAGTGTTATGTTTTCAAACTCAAAATTATCTGAAATTCAGATTCTGAATTCTCTGAAATTCAGAATCCTAATTCTCTGAAATTCAGATTCCTAATTCTCTGAAATTCAGACTCCGAATTCTCTGAAATTAGGAATCCGAATTCTCTGAAATTCAGATTCTGAATTCAATAAAATTTAGACTCCAAATTCTCTAAAATTCAGACTCTGAATTCTTTGAAATTTATATTCTGAATTCTATGAAATTCATATCCCAAATTCTCTAAAATTCAGATTCTGAATTATCTGAAATCCAGACTCTTAATTATCTGAAATTAAGATTCTGAATTCTATGAAATTTAGACTCCGAATTATCTAAAATTAAGACTCTGAATTCATCTAAATTAAGACTCTGAATTCCTTAGAATTCAGAATCTTAATTCCTCAACATTCAGACTCATCATTCTTTAGAATTCAGACTCTGAATTCCTCATAATTCGGAATCCTAATTCCTTAGAATTCAGACTCTGAATTCCTCAAAATTCAGACTCTGAATTCCTCAGAATTTAGACTCCAAATTCCTCAAAATTTAGACTCTGAATTCATTGGAATTCAGACTCTGGAATCTATAAAATTTATATTCTGAATTCCTTGTAAAATAGAACATAATATTCATGTCTTATAGACTCTAAATGTTTATTTGGTTAGACTCTGAATTCTATTTTTTCCCTTAGACTCTAAAAAATATATTTGGTTAAGTAATTTCATTTTCCTTACACATGTTATTGTTATGAAATGATATCATACAATCTATTTCTAACTAACGGTTGGTTGAGTGAAACATGTATAGGTCCCTCTGATATTCAAGGAAAAATATCACTGTTGGAGGAGGAAGCCGACCGTTGGAGTTTTTGTCTATAAATAGGAGCTCATTTGAACGATCTCATTATCTATTCATCGGGATTGAGATTGCATGCTTTGAATTGATTTCTAGAGAGAGAGAGACTCTCATGATTTTTGTGGATCTAAGCATTTTTTTCAGCTTTCTTAGTGAGACTTCGATTATTCCTGAGTACAATCGAGGGCTTCCGAGGATAGGAAGATAGAGGTTCCGACTACCATAAAGTTCTAGGACTTCCGAGGATAGGAAGCCATAGGTTCTGACTACCTTAAAGTTTAAGGACTTATAGGGACAAGAAGACAGAGGTGTCGACTACCTTAAAGATCAAGGGCTTGCAGGGATAACAAGACAGATTCCAATATTCCTATCGAGGGCTTACCCTGGTGTGGGTAAGACAGATTTTCTTGAATATATAAATCAAGGGACCTTTATCCAAGGTTGTTGGATACCCTACTCTTTGGGTTAAAATATTTCATACTTGTCACTTTTTTTGTTTCAAGTTTTATTACCACTTTATTTTGATAAAGTAAGAAAGTATAACCTTTTTATACTTTCTTATACTTTTATTTACTCTGATAATTAATATTATATAGGCTTTAAGGTAGAATCTTTTCCTATGTAAACTTTTCTTAAGTTTCATTTTCAGAAACATATTTCTGGAACCTAAGCAATTTTGTCTTATAAAACTATTTTAGGGTTTGTGAATTTACCCTATTTAACTTTGTTAAACATAGTTTTCCTTAAGGTTAAAAATGAAAGTTTTTAAACTTACAATTCACCCTCTCTTGTAATTGAGCATCTATATTATTTATTTCAATCCTATACCTACTAGGATTGTTTTTATCACACCCTACATAAAACTTTGGTTGTATTTAGACCTTTATTCATATAATGAATGCAAAGGAAATGTGTTTTAGGGTAATAATGGGTTTTTTCGTTAGTAAGGTGTGGGAGTTAGTGGTGAATACATGTCACATGGAGATGGGTTGTTAATTTATTTATGTACCTTGGTTTGATTTGTAGTTTTTGGAAAATGTATTTTCCTATTAAGTTTCTTTTTTGTAGTTATCATGTATTGGAATAATGACTTTATCTTTATTTTTTCATCCCTGTTTTTAAATTTTTATATAAAAATAATTTCCAAAGTTAGATCTTGATGACCATGTGATTGTTTCCAACCTATGGGTATTTGGAAATACCTTTGGTATTTTTCAGAGTTAGATTAGGTTCTTGGTTATTTGGGTGATCTAAGTCGGTTCATGACAAGATTAATGAGTTGATAATGCTTTAATATTTTCATGAGGGATTATTTCTCACCAATACAATCATGATAAATTCTATTTTAGAGGGTTGTTTGGTGGATAAAACATCTTCAATTTATTCTAGGAACTGAATTGAAAATATGGACCAAAACACTAAATAATTTGGGACTAGGGTCCTGTTTCATGTGAAAATACCCAGAAAGTACCTACATTTAGTTCTAAAAACAACATGATTGTGAGAAAAATTAGTATTATTTCTACCATGGTGAGGTTAATGATGTTATCTAACAATTCATTAGTGAAAAAACAAGCTGAAACAAGCTTCCAACCTCTAGTTAATTATGGAATTTTTTTCTCACATAAAAACTTTAGTGAACAATGACCTCAAATGGAAGATTCACTTGAATCTTTCAGTGAAATATTTTTAGGGAGACCATTCCAAATAAAAAACCAATCCAGGATATTCCAAGAAAAAAAATTAAAATCAGGGATAGAATAACCAACAAAATGATAGGTTTAGACAATTTGAATAATAAGGAATGGTTTTATAAGTTCAATGTAGTAACCAACTACCTATATAATATCAAGAAAAATATAATTCTCAGACTAGTAAAAGTTTCTAGTCTACACAACCATTATAGAAATATGAAAAAATATATAAATAAATTGTTAAAAAATAACAAGAAATTTAAAAAAAAAAGAAATATCAAAAAAAATATTGATTCAAAACATGTCAAATCAAATAGGAAAAATGACAACTAAAATTTTTAGTCTAAGGAATCAAGTGAATGGAGGTATACCTTAAAAAACTAAAATAAATCAAAGATGAAAATAAAAAATATTATACTATAAACTTAGGAGTGGTGCTAAAATGATACAAATTCATGCTATGAATACTAAACCTGGAAGTATTGAGGGGAGTTCCACACCTTTTAACCATGATTTAGAGCCCATGAAAGAGAGGCCAACACATGTTGAGTCTGCTGAAAATGTTCAATCTACCGTGAGAGAAAAACCACTGTTAAAAGAAGGAATATTGTTTGAGAGAACACATAGAGACATTAGGATATTTATGAGGTCTTATAATGGTAAAAATGATAAAAATCCAAGAAATATCTATACCACTATTGCCTTATCCTCAAGGATTACCCTAGTAAAAGGAAAAAATAAATAGAGCTAGATAAGTTTATTTTAAAAACTTTTATGAAATATAAATTTAAAATTCCTTTATTGAATGTAGATAAATAGATTCCACAATATGAGTTTTTTGAAGGAAATGTGCACCCATAAGATGAAGTTAAAGGAAAGAGAATATCCATTAATATAGATGGATCATTTCTTAGATAATTCTCTCACTTTTAGCCATCTAGTTTTTCTCCCTTATTTCCTTTTTTATTTCTCAAAATCTATGATGGTCTTGATATTCCTCTCAAATTCCTCTCGTATCAGTCTTATCATCTCACAATGGTTTGAATCCATAATTTATTTCTTCATATTTATTGGATTTTCTTTTTGGTTTTGAATTCTCTTATCTCTTATCTTTGTGTTCTCCCTTTCATTATTTTTAACATTGCTGGGATATTCAATTCCACTTTATAGACCATTACCATTGTTATAAATAATGTTATCTTCTGTAATTTAGTACTAAACCACATTTTGGTTTGGATCGGGATTAAGTTGGTAGTGATTCCCAATGGTTCTTCCTCGTTGTCCTGTTTTCCCTCCACTATACTTTTTTCTATACCATTATGCTAGAACCCATTATTGGTATGGTATGAAGGTGTTTGTGGTGGTCTGGGATGGTGTTAGTGGATGTGTTTCGTGTCATAAGTGTATCCACTACTTCAATTTATGGTTGAATTAATGGTGGTGTATTCTGTGCCATAATATCCTTTCTATTTAGAGTTGTGTTTTCCTTTCGGTATCTGGTGGTGTTGGTTTTTATTATCCTTGGTTTTCAGGATAGTCTGGTGGTGTTGGATTCTGGAGTTTCATCCTTGAGAATGATAATGAATTCTAGTTCAGTAACTTTCTCGGTGATTATTTCTCAATAATGATGATATCAATTTAGTATAGAAAATTATACATGGTTAATCTGATTGGAATCTCTTTAGCATTCCTTAGATAAGTTTTTGAAGGTATTTTTATTGGTTTATGCATTCTCTGTTTGTATTTATTTTTTTGGTTCAAGTTAGTAGTGAAGAAGGTGTTTTTTTTATGATGGCATGCTCAGATTCACTAATGTTGGTGGTCGAAAAAATAGGGGTTTTGGTGAGAATAAAGCCTCACCAGTGATGATTATATGTGTATTGATGTCATCTAGTAGATCGGGGTGATGATTTGGTGATGGTATTAAGGAGGATTGTGTCGGGAAATAGGTACATGACATTGAAATTTTCCCCCACTTTACATCTAATCCCTCAACTTGAAATTTTAATTTGAACTTTGTTTAGTGGATTTTTTATTTTATTTTATTAATGGATATGTTTGTGTAGGTTACCTTAAAGTGGATCTTATTCAAAAAAGAAAAAATTGACTGAGTGAGGGAGTAAGAGGAAGTTAAAGGGAGGGGATCAAGTGAACCTTGGAAGAAATATTTCATCCATGATTCAACATGTACTCCCTCTCAAGTGAAAAGATCTAGGAAATTTAAACAACCCACACATAATAGGAGAGTTTGAGTTTAAAGATGTTATGTTAGACTTATAATCTTCTATAAATGTGATGTATCACTCTGTTTACTCTACTTTATAGGTTGGAGAACTTAAACCTTATATGATTGTGATCTAACTAGACAATATAAGCATAGATAATCCTATTGGTGTAATTGAAGATGTGTTGCTAAGATTAAAGGGTATGGTTTTACATTTTTATTTCCATGCATTATATATAGAGGATAATAGTTTCAGCACACATGCACCATTGATTTTAGGTAGACTGCTTCTAAAAACTAGTAAAAAAATAATAAATGTTAAAAAAGGCACACTTTCACATGAATTTGGAAAAAAATGATTCTATTTAATATATTTGATTCAATAAAATATCAATTAGAGGATCACTCAACTCACCAATTAAATATGATTGATTGGTTCTCCACTGATTTGTTCCCAATTTTCGAAAGTAGTGAACCACCTCTTTATGCTTTTGAAAATGATTATTTTTCTTATTACTGAACATGTTTGGAATGATTGTGGTAAATTTTCATGTGATAGAGATTTAATTTATAATTTTTTTACATGTGATCCTTTTACAAGTGTTTATTTTTTGATTATTTCATTGAAAATATTGATAATTTTAAATTTGGAGAATATGATAACTATTCTCATGAAGAATATGATAATGATATATGTAAATAAACCAATGAGTTCAATACAACTGCTAAAAATAAACCTTGTAAATCAAATATTGATTAATTTTTTGAATCTAATTTTTTTTATGAATATTAATATTTTAAATAGCATGATGAACAATTAATAACTATTATTATCAATAAAGATTATACATATTTTGGGAATGTTGTAGAAGTATATTTAGGTTCCATAGAGTTAATAAAATATACCTTACCAATTTTTTATATCCCACATGGAATAAAGTTGAAACCCTTTCCTAAGAACTTGAAATATGTTTTTTGGCGAAGAATTTGAAGCTTACTATAATCATTTATAAAGGGATATCCACAAACCAAGAAAACTAACTCTTAAGAGTCCTTAGGGATAATAGTAAGACTATAGGATAGGCTTCAACTAACTTGTTTGAAATGAGTCCTTCAATATGGATACATAGAATTATTTTAGAGAATTATTCTAAACCTATTAGTAAGTTTAAAAGGTGGTTAAATCATACAATTTTAGAGTTTTCAAAAAATGAATTGACTAATTATTTGGCTACTAGAATAATATTTCCTATTTATAATATCCAATGGGTTAGCCTAGTCCAAATAGTTCCCCAGAAGACTGGTTTCAAAATTTCTAAGAATTAGTTTGGAGAGCTTGTCCCAGTTAAGATTCAAAATAAATGGAGGGTGTGTATGACTTCAGAAAACTCAATCTTGTGACTGAGAAAGATCACTTCCCTATTCTATTCCTCGATCAAATCCTTGAGTGACTTACTATATAATCAAATTACTATTTCATATATAGTTTTTTAATATACTATTTGATTCACATAACACATGATGATTATGAAAATACTATATTTACCTATAATTTTGATATATTTTATTATAGTAGAATTCCCTTTGGATTGTGAAATTCTCTAGACACCTTTCAAATGTGTATGATGAGAATTTTTTATGAGTTTTTAGAGGAGTTAATGAAGGTTTTTATGGATGATTTTAATGTCTTCGAATCATTATTTAAAATTTATTTGATAAGTCCCAGTACTATACTTATAAATTTCATTAAGAAAAACCTTGTTCTTAACTTGAAAAGTGTTGTTTTATGGTTGGGAGAGGTATTGTGTTAGAACATAAGGTGTCTAAGGATGGAATCCAAGTTGATAAGTCCAAGATAGATATTATTTCCTCACCATATTACTCAAAACCAGTTAAGGATGTGAGATATTTCCTTGGTTATGTTAGATTTTATAGGATATTTATCAATGATTTAAAAAAGACACCACTGCCCCTTTCCAGGTTTCTTTAAAAAGTGTATCAATTTTTTTGAACATAGTTGTAAATGGGCCTTTAGAGATTTGAAATTTTTTTTCCCCACCTATTATTCAGTTACTTAGACATGATATTCCTTTTGAATTGATAACCAATGCATTATATTTTTCTTTAGTGGATTATTTGAGTCAAAGAGTGAAAAAAGGTCTCATGTCATTGATTATTCATTCAGGATTTTAGATTATTCAAAATCTAATTACAAAATCACCTAGAAATAGTTGTTGTCCATTTTATTTTCCTTAGAAAAGTTTAGGTTTTTCTTATTGGGATCCAAATAAATAGTTTCCATTAACTGTTTTTCCATTAGTTATTTGATGAGGAAACATGAGAAAAAACAAATCCTAATTAGATAGATATTTTTATTGTAATAATTTTATATTGAAATAAAAGATAATATGGCTAGTTATAACTTACTGTCTAGCCATTTGAGTATACTACCCACTGTTTTAAGTAAAAAACCTCAAATCTTTCCATCTATTAGGGAAAACTTCCCGAATAAGTAACTTCATGTTGTTGAGAGTTTTATACCATTATTTAAAAACCATGTTAACTACCTAGATTCCAATAAAATACCTCACTAGTTTTCAAAGTAACAATTTTCCAAGTTAGTTATTGAAGCTAGGAAGTATATTTGGGAAGACCATTGTGGAACCTCAGAAGTGACCAAATCATTAGGATATATATCATGGATTCTGAAATGTATTCAGTGCTAAAATCGCACCATGAATTAAGATATGGTGGACACTTTATACCATAAAGGAAAGTAAGGAATGTGATTGACTCTTTTTGTTTTGTCCTTCCATTTTCAAGGATGCCTTTGAATATTTCAAAACATGTATATCCTGCTATTTTCAAGGAAATATCTCCAAGAAATATAATATTCCATAATATCCCATCTTTTTTTTGATGTGTTTAATGTTTGGGGGTATGTATTTAATAGGACCATTTTTAAATTCATTTGGATACCTTTATATATTACTTTCTATAGACTATGTATCCAAGTGGGTAGAGAATATTCCTACAAAAAATAATGATTCCAAGTTAGTTACCCATTTTGTGAGAAAAAAACCTATTTATAGGTTTGGGATACCGTGGTTCATCCTTACTAACCAAGGAACCCATTTATATAATAGTAATTTGAATGATGTTTTGAGAAAGTATAGAGTTCATCATAATTTTTCTATACCTTATCATCCTAAAAAAATGGCATGGCTAAAGTGTCTAATAGGGAGATTAAACACATTCTAGATAAATTTATCTATTCAAATAGGATAGAATAGAGTTTGAGATTGGATAATGCATTATGTTCATATATGAAAACCTATTAAACTCTAATTATCATGTCATCCTTTAGTTTAGTGTATGCAAGATCTTTTCATTTTCTAGTAGAGTTAGAACATAAGGATTTTTGGGTTCTTAAGATCTATGACATCGACTTGTTTAAGGATAATAAGGAAATGAATTTATTATAGAAGTTGTAAGAAATTATTAATAGTGCATATAAAAATTCTAGGATTTAAAATAAGAAAACTAAATCTACCCATGATGAGATGATTCTGAATAAGGAGTTCAAAGAAGAATATAAAGTTTCACTGTTTGATTCTAGATTAAATATTTTTCTAGGTAAATTTCATTTCAAATGGTTTGGAATTTTTATTGTTACTCACATGTTTCCTTTTTTACACTGTATAAGTGAATGATATAGAGAATAATGAATCATTTATAGTTAATCTACATAGGAAAAATTTGTTTATAGAGAGTTTTCAAGAGCCTCCAGGGAAGGTTTTTCTTCTTCAAGCCACTCAATAAATTTGATGCCAGGTTTTCCCCTTATCTTTTTTTGTGTTTTTATTTAAATTTATTCTTTCCATTATAATATAAAACTATTTTACAGTGATGAAATTTCACAAAATAATTGTAGGGGAAGGTAAATTATTTATTAGATTAATAATTTTCCTTATTTTTCTTTCTGTTTCATGTGTTTTTTTATTTGGTTTTACACTATTTTAAGATATTGAATAAAACTTTCTACTTGAATAAATATGTTGGAAAATCATGATCACTGCTAAATAATGCTTGAATACCTCTTAAATTCTATAATTAAGTTAGATAGTTTCTACCTGGTGGTAAACACATTATTTTTTAACTTTATTGTGACCCTTTTTCACGATTTTAACTATTTAATTGATTATTCTATTAGAATTGATTTGTAAAATGAAATATTTCACCTTAAAATCCTAAATGTAGGGTAGGGGTATTTAATCTAAGTTGAGTTGAAATTTCATTGATACACACATCAAATTTTCCTTGAATTGTTCAAAAATTTGTAGTCTTAGAGTGATGGTTTACTTGATTAGATAAACATGAGTTTTTCTCAAAATTTGAGATTTTTCTTACTTTGAGTGATAAAACAATTCATTTTATCCTTGGGATTATTCTGATGAAATACTTTGCATCAATCTCTTGAAAATTACTCCTTCTTATAAGTTTGATAGTAATTTCTATATTTTTAATTGAATTTGATATTCATTCTTTAGATTATAATTTTATGTTCTACTTTCAAGTAAACTGAAAATAAACTCATAACCCATGGTTGAGCCATGTGAGTGTGATAAATTAATGGATGAGGTTGTCTTATTTATATTGAGTTATTATTTATTGCTTGGGCATAATCATCCATTAAGTTTTCTGTGTGTTAAATAAATAATTTTGAGTTGATAATTATGCTTAATTAATGTGTTGTGTGTGTTTTATCCATGGGTAAAAAGATAAAATTTTAAGGAATAATTGAATTTAGAGTGAATATGGTTCAATGAAATTCCTGAATTCTAAATTTGATCATCAATTTTAAAACTAGAAACTGGATTTATGAAAAAATAATTTTATTCTTATAGAGTGATAATTCTTTTTGTATTAGTTTATTTTAAGGAGTAAAAACACATCATAAATTCCTATCTATGTGTATAAATTTTCAAACACTTTTGTGATGAATATTCATTAAGATAATTATTTTGGATTCATTAATTGAGGATAAGAAAAGATTTAGTGTTGGGTAGTTTTATTTTTAATTATTCTTGTGTGTTTATCACATAAATTTTGATGTTAATTGTTGGTGATTTTGTGATAAAAAGTGTCTTTAATGATGAATTATTTATTTGTGTTAAATTTGAGTGATAATGTGAATTAACTCTTTAATTAGTTTAAATAATGGGTTTTAGTAGTTGTAATGTTGAATAGTTATGGTTCAAATTGCTATATATGTTTGAAAATGATATTTTTAGAGTTTTTGATGAATTTGAATTTGAATAATTTTGGATGAGGAGTTTTTATGTTTAAAGGAATTTTTTATTTTTTGATTGAAAATTTTATTTTGGAAATATTAAATCATTTTGAAAAGGAATTTATCTAATATGGTGTTTAGAAATAAATTTTATTGAAGAATTGTCGAAAAAGCAGTGTTGGGGTTTTATTTCAAATATAGTTTTAAATATTAATTATTTTTAATTTATTATTAAGTATTAAATATTTAATATTATGTGTTTTGAATTTAAAAAGATATTGAAGTTTTTTTTATAAGAGAGAATACGTAATAATAGATTGGAATTATTAAAGGATACATAAGTTTTATACATTTTTGATGAAGTGAATGTTATGATATAGAAGATTAAAACTATTAGAATAAGGTACTATAAACGAGTAAAAACCTCACAAGTTTTCTTGTGATTAAATTGAGATATAGAAGCTATGTAAGATAAAATTTTCATGAAATGGGATACAAAATATTAGCTGGAAGAATGATAAGTTGTGTTGTAATAATCTCTATAGATGTATAGATAAATAAGATTAGAATTTGTGGGAAAGCTTCTATATCAGATTTACCTCTATGGGGCAATGTCACTATATCAGATTAACCTCCACAACATGTGTCTCTATGTTAGATTAACCTCTATGCTCATGCTGGTCATATAAGATTAAGTGGGAAGATGTTGAAGCTATGTAAGAGTAATCCAAACAAGAGCTCATTATGAATGAATAAATCAAACATCAAATGGTATATGGAAGATTAATTCATGAGTCATAGAGTATTAAAATGATTAAATAAGAAAAATGAATGCAATTTTTATCAATAATTATAATCAGAATAAGGGGAAAGAAATATCTATGATTCTATGCATGAGGTAATCTAGGATAATGATTATTGAGTGTGATCGAGTGAGTTGAACCGAGGCTGAAAACACATCCTAGTGCCACTGACTTGGTGATGATGTGGAATCATGTATGATATATTTTTTAATAAGATGGATTTATCTTGAGTCACTATGGGGAAGAAGATGAATAGTTACATTTTACATGTGGAGATTTCTAGAATGATGTCATGATTCAGTGGCTTTGAGGTAACACTAAGAGGTGTTTTTTTAATTTTTCCCTATTCATACAAAGAAGAAATTTCTTCTAGATCAATATTCTAAGTGAAAGAGAATTTTTTCCTAGTGATAAGTGAGATGAAGATCTTAGCTTGTTTAGTCATGTTCAGATAAACCAATCATTATAGTGAGCTAGTTAATACTTATAACAACATCCTTTGAGTTATATTTCTTTTATCTCCTATCTTAATTATTCTTGGAATTATTTTTCTTGAATAATATGGTTGTATTGTTCTGGAATACATAATTCTTTTGGTTTTATGTTGAATATTTTTTTAATTATTAATGTGTGTATTTAAATTTTTTATTTTTTTAATGAGATATGTTGTTAATTCTTTAAAAGTTAATTAGTTTTATATACTATTGAAATTTCTTAATCTCGGTCAAGTATTAAGGGAAAATTGAACTTGACTAAATTTTTTTGCTTGGTGGTTATTGAGTAATTAAATCACTTTTAGAGGGATAATGACATATATTATGAGGTTTTAGTGTTATTTTAAGGTAAGATTAGGTGTTCACTCTATGTTTTTATATTTTTCATTGAAGTATTTAAATAGGAGAAACTTTTTTTTACAATGAATATGATGGAAACTAAAGGTCAAAACTTGTTCAATTCTACTATTTTTTATTCTTTACACACTTTATTCACATTTTTTTCTTATATTATCATAATATTCTTATATTTTCACACATAATCCCCACTAAAATTTAAAAACATAAAAATAATAATAAATGGGATATTTGATCTTACATTGAAACCTCTACATGATACAACCTTAAGGACTTATATATTGCATTAACTAGAGTACAAAATTTGATTAGAGTTTCAAAAAAAATCTCCACCTTCACTGAAATATTCACATTCTATAAGTAATATGATATCCCATTTATTTTCTTGGTTGAACCACTTGGTTAAGTTTCTATGCCACTATTTTCAATGCATATTCAAAAAGGATTATGGAATAATTTTTATGAATCATAATTTATCTCACCATAATATTGGGATATCGTCTTACACTCTTTAAGATAGTTACCAATTTCTAAATTAAGATATTTTACACAAAAAATTGATCAGAGTTTATTTATTATCTTACCAATTTGATTCTATTATTTAATTTTATATTACTTAAATATATTAAAGGAATCCAATTTGTTTTTCATTAATTAGAAATATACATATACATTGATGCTATCATTAAAGTCAATGAACTGTGAGAATCTACCCTTGTATTATACTTGAAATAATCAACACACACTTTATGAACTAATTATATAATATTTTTGAATCATTAACATTTATTTATTAAAGTTTCCTTAGTCTATTAACTCTATAAAGAATCATGTTATCACATCATGATTCACTATTTTATTCCACCCGCATACCACTATTTTAAACTGATTTTTTATTATAAATTTTAAATATATTAATCAATTGAAATTATCATTTTAATTAATTAATTAATTTTAAATAGTTTTAAAAAGGTAAATTTTAGTTTTATTAAATTTCTCATGGAATAAGGAAGTGAATTAGAGATCCCAAGATGAAGTTAAAGTAATATAAACCAAACTGCATGGAATCTCAAGCACACATGTGCACTAATTTTCACCTTTTGAAATAAATTTGTATTCGATTGGGCTGAAATTTTGTAGATAGATGTTTAAAAATGTGGGATACAAATATTTATAATAAAGATAAGTCTATTTTTTCATTTTAGTGGCACAAATTAAGTGATATTTCCACAAAACCAAAACTATTTGAAGTCAGAAGTACAACTTGGTATATTGATAATATATACCATTATAGAAATCAAATGAACACTAAATTTTACATGGAGGTAGGAAAGAGGATAGTAAATAACTCTTCAGTTTTTTCAATGTTCATATAATTATTTTTACTTGTCTAAATCTGAGCCATAATTGGTATTTTGAAATATGTGTGCAAAAACCACTACCTCCCATTTCCTATAAATTAGCATCTTGGATACCACATTTGTAAGTTCATCCAAGGGTGAAAAAATATACCATTTTGAAGATTCAAAGGATTACTCAAATCATTACATTTATTTTATATATCCCTATACTCATAGGGAGATATGAAATGAAGAAGGAAATCCACTCAAGCCTCCTCCTCCCTTCAATGGTGAGATAAATGGTGGATGATCATTTTGAGGGAGTTACACATTTTTGAATGGAGTTATGAAAAATTTATTAGCTACTAGTTTGGTTTATTTTGGGTATAAAACATTTCATTATTTTTTATCTTAATTTTTTTCTTGATCCAATATATTGAAATACTCTTTATTTCTAATCAATTAATATAAGATTTTGTGTTTGTGACATGTGTTATTCTAATTGGATAAAACAAGAATCCTTTTATTTCCCCCAAATTATAAATATTTATTTTCTTTATAAAATCTTATACCATGAATAAGGGACAAAACTTTTTTATAATATTGTCATTTCAAGTCTTGGTTCTCCATTAATCAATATAAAGGCTTTAAGCGGGTAATCGAGATTCCAGTTAACCTCAACCAAAGAATTACTCCAAACCTAATTGAACTTATAAGAACTATGAACATGAAATGTTGTATAGTAGAATACAAATAATAACCTTCTTCTATTTATCTCAAAAATCACTTCATTTCATAAAATCTCTAGTTGTTTCCATTATTTGTTTACTTATAACTATTTTGAAACCACCCCTTTTTTAGTTTCTTTTTAAGTATTATTAAAAAATTCACATTTTAAACATTCAACAATCCTTTAGACAAGAAATATGGTTTGAATTATAATATAGTTCATCTTTAAAATACTAATTGATTTTATATTTCATGATAACACATTAAAATTCGGGAACCATTTCTAGGGAGTGATGTAATTTTTAGTGTGTGATTTTTTATAAGTTCTTTGCGTATTCTGTAAATACTTGTTCATTTTATTTTATATCTTAAAATTTTTTATATAGATTTATGTTATAAACACTTTTTATTTATAGGTTTTTTCTATATGCATTTTTATTTGAGTGAACTACCACCTTTCAAACCCAAGCTAGAGAGGATCCTACATCATTAACACCGAGACCCATAGAGAGATCCTTTGAAGGAGGACACAAAATGCATTGAGACTCTTCTAAACCATTATTTTTTTGAAGAAAAAGTCAAAACAAAAATTTACTTTAATACCATGGAAGAAAATAACCAAACGTTAAAGTAACTAACTTTACATTATATTGATATTCAACCTACATATATTCAAATATAAGTCCAAGAACTAAACATTGAACTAAAATTTGATCTAATTCATTTATTTCCCAAATTTTATGGAATTATTGGAGAATATCCACATAAAAACTTAAAGGAATTCCATAATATGTGATAAATATTAAAACCCACAAATTTGGATAAATAACTTGTAAAAATTATGAATTTTCCATTATATACTAGTTATATAATGTTAACTTTCCAATTAGAGGTTGTGTAGATATGAAACACCTTTTTAATGAAAAATATTTCTCAGCTTCCCAAACTACAACAATAAGAAAATAAAATTTTAGGACAAAATAGTCTAATGGGGAAAAAATTCATGCATAATGGGAATGTTTTAAAAGACTTTGGGTAAGTTTTCCACACCACAAAATAAGTGATTATTTTTTAATATAATATTTTTATGAAGGTTTAATTGATCATAACATGATTGATGCTATTGTAGATGGTTCCCTAGTAGACAAGAATATGATCACTGTAAGGACCCTCATAAAAAAATGGATAAACACACCCAAAAATTTGGTTTAAGGTCTAATTTACCCATCATAGGTTTCCATGATGTGAAAATTTTGGATTTTTTGAAGAACATGGGCATAGTTTTTGAATATGTAAGTACCATACTCTGATAACTTTATATTTCCCATGGTAAATCCCAACAACCTACTCTAAATCATTGCATTATTTATGCCAAATACACCCAATATTGTGACAAATTGCCTTAATTGAGAGAAACTTTTGAGATTTGTGATGAAATCTTCCAAGGTCTTCCATGTAACATATCAATATTTTTAACGAACATTATGTTCAATAGCATATATGACACACAACATCTAGCTTAAATGCATGAAAAATTATTATTTTATGACTTTTATAACATAGATATTTAATTGGAAGGTATTAATATAAGAAACTGAATTATTAATATATATAAAGGTTCTGATCAATAAAAATGTATTGATAAATGCGTAGGAAATAAGCACACAATTTTTAGTAAAATCATTTTATTCTTCAAAATTATGCTTTCTTTAAAAATGGTTTTATTTATTTTTTTGAGTAAATATTATAATTAATTTATGGAAATTTTATAAATTTTATTTGATAAAAGGATATCATTTTTTAATTAATCATATCAAGATCAGCTTAGGGTGATTTTTTGAGAATTTTCAATGAATAGTGAAAAATATCGATTTGTGTAAAACACTCATTTATTTTCATTAAAAAGTTACATTATGCTTAAAATTTGATCTTAAAGTAAAATTTAACATATTTAATTAGATATAATTTCATTAATTTCATTTTAATTAGTATTTTAATATATTGTTTTACAAGTTCTTTTTGGGCTTAAAAACACATTTGTTCTAAAAACTATTTTTCATTGCATTTTTCATTTTAATATTAAGTTAACTTCTTCCACTTTTGAGAATTGAATCCTAAAAATTGGATTTCATATCTTTAATCAAGAGGTATAATTTTTTTAAATATTTCCTTTTTATTTTTTTGATTATGAATAGTAACTATGGTAAATATTTATCACTCCAGTAATGGTAAATCATGCAATTAATGTTAAAAATATTGGGATAAGGCTTAAAACATTCCATAAAACATGTATTTATATTATTATATAAGCTAGTTTCTACCATGAACATAAAATTTTCAAAAATGTTACAATTTCTTTCCACTTTCCTTTGATAATGACCTTAATATAATTTAAAATAAAGAATAGAAACGAAATGTCACTCTCTTTGTTTTAATATATCTATTTTTAATAGGAATAAAAATAGGTTATGTTATTTTAAAAATGTAAATTTGAAATATTAATTTTTTTATTTTTATCATAGTAATTTATTTTTAATTTTTAGTGATGAAATAATTACTTTAAATGTTTAAGCACACCGACACAATTCTTGTGCAAGTAGTAAAAAAATCAAGTAAATAATTTTAAGTACTCTAAAAGTAATATTTTTTTGGTGATTTTTTATTTTCCATGAATTTTATATATATATATAAAATATTATGGATGATTTAAATTTTATATTCAAATTAAAATTTTATCTTGATGAATTTAAAGTCAAAGTAAATAAATAGTTCACTAAATGACATTAATGATATTTTATAATAAAAAATATTTTATTAAATGATTTAAAATTCATAAAAATCCTATATTCATCAAATTTTAATGGTATATAGTTTAAAATTTCAACCATGTACTATTTATGAATCAAATTTACTTTTATAATAACTTTATTGAGGATATTGTGACAATTGTCAAAAGGATTAATGGGGGGGGGGGGTTAAAATAAAGATATAATGGTGAAAAAATCACCTAAACTTGTAAAACTTTTATTATATGAGAGGATTTATAATAATAATCCTATCATCTTAGAAATATATCAATTTGGTTCTATTTGACCATGAAAATTAATTTATTTTAATTTAATACTTTATGTAATTCCAAGAGTTCCCCTCCCCTCACTTATAAAAGGACTCCTCCTCTCCTCTATTCCTCACAAATTTTAAGAACTATATATCATATAATAAATAAATAAATACCTTTCTAATATACCTATTTACATTATACAAGTCTTATTTTCGGTGTAATGCCAACCTTAGAAGAGGTTATCTAAAGAAGAGGTATAGCTTTTAACCAAATGTTTTAGTTTTATTTCTTCTTCTACCTCCTTCAAATATTATTCAACCATGATGAAATAATGACATAAATATATTGAAAATAATTATATGTTATTATGTTAATATAATAACCTATATCTATCTTATATTCCATCAAATGGGAAATAAATCCATCATTCGAGTGTACGACAAATAGCCACCTAGCAAACCGATGTAATTGATTTTCCATCACCATCTCTCATGACTGATTATAATGATGGATTTTGTAAGAACCTTATTCTTAATTTAAGTTATGAGATTTTTTTCTTTCTATTTTGAGCTAGTTTTTGAGAAAACAGGGGAAACTGGGCAGTTCTAGAAATTTCCAGGTTACACGCTGTGTACTCCCAAGTACATGTCGTGTTTATGTTTGGCGTGTACTGACCTAGTGATGACTTAGTACATTCCATGTGGTGACCATGTAAAAATAATCTACCACATGGTGTGTAGTGTTCCTTAACACGACGTGTATTTTACCTTCCATGTACCGGCTGAGTCCTAGCCGTGTGTTGACCCATGTGACACATCTAAGCCATGTGATGGCCTGGAAACCCGCATAAGTTAGAGTACAGACAAGCTAATACTCAACGTGTAGTCCTTAATATACACCATATACTTTTATTTTTATTCATTTATATGGGAGATCATCGCGTCTCATTTTCGAAAACATCTTTTTCCTCCCTGTTTTCATACTGTGACATTCCGGGGGCTGAGAACGTTTCTTCTCTCAGATTCTTCATCTGACATCCGTTATTCAATCCATCAGTGGATGTGGGATTGCATCAGGAAGGCTAAACCCACACAACCTGTTCTGTTATTATCCATTTTTCTCACACTCTATAGTTTCCATCTGAGTTGAATTGTCGGGATTTTATGGAAACATAGATCTACAAAGATTGACTTCAAATTGGAGCTTGATATCGGACATGCCTACATCTACGAGTATAAGGTAGGAGGTACATACCTTGTTTTGTGTTTTTGTGGTCATTTTGGGGTTTTGGATTTTTAGTGAAACATTGGGTATTGAGAAAGACCCATGTTTCTTTATATTGAATTGACTGTATGCCTTATGGGATACCATTGGGAATTCCCTTACCTTGTTATGCTTGAGCAAGGATGGGTTAGAGGACCTTTCTCATTTGGGGAATTTTGGTCGGGGGTTCCAAATGGTTATAATTGATTTTTTTATTAAACTGCTGAGTTTAAACTATTAAAGTATGATTAAGTTTATTAGAACCTTTCAAGACCTCAGTGATGGTATGGGACAACACATGGCTAGTGAAATTAAACTATTTAAATTGTTTTTCCTGTTAAAGTGATTATTTTGGTTATGTTTATATGTGATGATTGATATTTCATATGTTGGAACCTTTGGGTTGTGTTGGGAATGGACTGGATACTCTTGAGTGATGTTGATCATAGGTTGGGATTGGCCTAGATTATTTGGGTGGTTTGACCACGATATTGGGTGTCGTGGATGTCAGATTAAGGTAGTGTTACTATCAGTTTGGGCATGGCCTAAGTTACGTTGATGGAAAGGACATCAGGTTTTTAATGACATGGTTACAGGGACATGAGGTGCCAAAGAGGTTGTGGCTTGGGTTCTATATTTGGTGATTACCGCTCACCTGTGATTTGGGTTGTGTGCATATAGATGACCCTGAGATGAGGTGGTTTTTACTGATCGTGTGGGTAGAGGCCCCTGTAGTTACGATTATGTGATTATGGTTTGAGGTTGCTTGCCTTGGAAGCCACGTGGAAAGTGAGGATCCTTCATATTGTTTGGGCGTGCCTATGGGACGTCGGTACTGGAGACACGAGGTGTCAGGAGGCACAAGGCGCCAGGTTACTACTGCTTGGGAGTGCCTACGGGACATCATTACTTGAGACACAAGGTGTCAGGAGGCACATGGTGGTAGGTTACTATTGCTTGGGAGTGCCTTTGGGATGTTGGTACTTGAGACACACAGTGTCAGGAGGCACCCAGTTCCAGGTTACGTGACTGAGATTCCGATGTTGGATGAAGTAGGTGACACTCCCTAGTGGCTGCTGAGCACTAGTGGAGGTTGTGTTTGCATTGTGCATCGTACTGTTTACTTTACTTATAGATGAATTCCTACTTAAACACCTATACTAGGTACGCACCATTGGGTGGTATCCTACTGAGATTTGTCACACACCCTACATGGGCTCTTCGGGACACATGTAGACTTTATGGATTTATGTGTAGGAAAGAGATCATCTTTAGGTGCTGGATCATATTAGCTGTTGCATGGAGATTTGGCATGGACCCTGAGGTCATGCCAAGATGGAGTTTACTTTGTTTTTATTTCTTTACTGTATCAGTATGCTTACTTTATTTCATAGCTACTATTAGTTAGCCATGGGCACCATTGTTTATTGACATGTATGACCTACAGTGGATGCATGCTTGGTTTGTTAGTAGTTACAAGTGATGTTCAACATGATTTTCTATTTATCTTTTGTTTCTCTTGTTTATATATTACTTCCACTATTATTTGTTTTGGATGTGCTTATGCTATGTAGTTTTGGTTCAAGTCTGCTGAGTCTTTATTACCGCTGTAGTTTTTATTATTATACTCGGACCAGTAACTTTATTTTCCTTCAAGAGGGTATAAACTCCCCACTATACCCGTTTACACCCTCATTGCTAGTCGGTAGCCTTTGGAATTCGGGGAGGTGCACCTAAGGTAGTAACCTTGACCCATTTAGCACTGTTGGGGTGGCTGTTTGGGTCTGGGATGTTACAAAGTGGTATCAGAGGGGTTCTTGACTAGGATTTAGTAACAAATTTTGACTGACTACTAATGAGATCGAGAATAAATTTTTTATTTTTTCTAGTCTTACTATTTGGGATATGGTAGATTGGAGATTAGGTTGTCATTGGAACTGGGTTTCTAACTTGTTATTGAGTGACTGCAGCCCCAGGTACAAGGGATGGACCAAGTTTCCTTGGGTGGGAATTGCTGTTTTTCCTTTGATCAAATTACAGTTTATATGATTTCCACCTCGGTAACTCACTTGGTGTTTGATATTATAAGTTGTGATATGTTATCCTTAACCTGATGTGGTAGGGGATAATTGGACATTGGACCAGTATGGAAAGGTATGATTATTTGGATTTTTATAGGCATATCTTTAGGTTATTTCAATTTCATAACTACACGCATGCTTTGTGAAGTGATAATAGCATGTGAATAATATCAATTTCCATGCTATAGATGCTTTTGAAATGTGGAAGGTGAAATTCCTGATAGAATTACTTGTTTATTGCAATGTAATATTCTATGATTTTAAGTATGTAAAATTGAATGTGGCACGATATTTGGGCCTAGATTGTATATGAGCAGGCAAGTACTATGACTGAGGTGATGTTGATCATCAGTATTGGGCGACTCGGTCGTCGGTTTGAGGCAACAATAGTTGTCGGTATGGGCATGGCCCAAGGTACTTTAGATACTTGACTCTATTAAGGGCAGGTAAGGAGGCCATGAGGCTAGGATTACATGGGGTATGGTTGCGGTGTGGGAGAGTAAGGGTAGTTTTTATATGCTTCCTCTTTACTGATTTCCTTATCTGTGTAATATATATATATATATATATATATTGTTATATATGTGGGTTGTCTGACCATTTATGGTATTCATAGGGTTCCTCCTAGATGAATCAATGGAATTTCAGGTGGGTGATGATACAGTGCTGTAGGAGAACGATCAGGTTCATACACGTAAGGGATAGACATAGCATGAGTCGTAGGTATAGGATCAGGAATATGATTAGGTTCAGGATCCAATACAGGAAGAGAAACAACCGGGTTTGGCAGCGTTCGGGTCGTGGCTCGACAATTAGCTCTGATCTAGTCTAGTACGTGTCTTGCAGGGAATTGATAGAGGCGCTCAGGGTATAGATCCCTTTATGGAATATCTGACATGGGGGTTTTAGTCACAATACCCTCCACTTTTCTAGGGTGAGGGTGGTCTTCAGGCAGATGAGAACTAGATAGAGAGCATGCAGATGATCTTCAAGCACTAGAGATTCCTCCAGGGTGGAGGGTTAATCTAGCGACGTACATGCTACAAGGACCATCAAAGTGCTAGTGGGATATGCAAGTTCAGTCTTGAAAACATGAGTGACTGGCCTGGAAGGACTTAGAGGATAGGTTATTCAAGCAATTTTTCTTGGAGACGCTGAGGTAAGAGAGAGATTGGGAGTTCTTTAGCTTTTAGTAGGGTGACATGTCCGTCATCAACTATGCAACTACTTCCACTGAGCTATCTCTCTTTTCACCAGGTATGGTAAGAGATGAAACCTCGAGGATGAGGTAATTTTAAGATGTCTTATGACATGCCATACATGTGTAGGTAAATATATTTAGGATGACCTCATTCTTAGAGGAAATGAATCAGGCACTCATAGCCAAGGGAAACTTGATGGATAGGTCATGTTTGAGTCAGGTGATGACTTCTGGTGATGGTTCAGATAATAAGAAGCGAGGTCAGGATGAGTTCTAGTAGGGCAGTCAGGCCAAGAACTCAGCTAAACAACCTCGTGGAAGTTATTTAGTGGTTTTATTTCAGTGTGGGTATCTAGGGAATGTCCATACTTAGTGAGATATGCCTCTAAAGGAGTGTCAGGCATGTGGATAGGTCAGACATCTAGAGAGGTTCTATAGGCATCCCTCTCAGACATCTGACGGGTAGGGACCAGGATAGACATTGGCGTCCGGGGTAAATTTAGGATCGGTACCATGTGAGGGTATCTGAGGCTCAGCTGCACGCAGAGGACGTGGCAGAGATAGCAGGAACCAACTAAGGGGTCAGTGGCTAGTGACTGGAGCATCACCATAGGGAGGTCAGACATCATGCAGTTGTACTTCAGGCCAGGTGCACACTATGGAGCTACCAGAGGCTGAGCGGGCTGGTGAGCCGATGATGGTCATAGGTGTTCCACAAATGTAGCCATGATTTTCTTGTTTTCTTTTTTTGGTATGTCTTATAAAGACATGTCTGTTTTGAGTGCACGAGGTGTACATTATTTATGTTTACTGACCAAACGCTGGTAAGTGGGATTGGCTGTAACATCCCAGGTAAATGAAGAATAATATATTTACATATTTATTAATATTTGTGAATTAAATATTAATTTTACTTTAAAGGGATTTCTATGTTCGATAGCGTACCCGATACGCAATAACGGGTTTCTTTGAAATCTTACGTTGCACACTAATAATATAATATTATTATTTTAAATGGCAGTTAACTCCTAGCCATTGTATTGGTGGGAATGAATGAAACTAACTACAATATGATTATACATGTTTGTTAAATGTATTTACATTTATCCAAAAAATGTTAGATCCCTAAAATGTGAATGAATCTAATTTTAAGCATAATTTACATTAAAAGGCTGATTTACTGCCTTTTAATGGAAAACCCTCTTTAAATATAGTTTTGGTCACTTTAATACATTCTAATTGGCCAAATAAAATCCTTCTTTAGAATGGGGACATCAAATTTTGCTTTGGGTAATTTTTTGGTATTTTTATGATAAAGTTCATTTTTTAATGAATAGTGAAAAATATTGTATTTTAATTCAAAAGTGCCTTTTAATCTAAATTATTTATATGGTTATATTATCTTTTTAATTAGTTTTAAAGTGTAATTAGAATATATTTTTACCATTTAATCCAATGTTGATCTTTTCTTCCTCAACAAGCCGTAATTTTTTTAAAAGAAAATAAATACCTTATACTCTTTTATGTATTTTTGGTATTGAAAATGGTTTTGAAAATGGATTTGTTATGTCAATATATTTAAGTTATATATTGTGATTGAAATGTGGAAATGTTTCCTTTCCTTTATATTTGTTGTATATGATATGATTTTATATCGGTACTTGGACATTTGACGGGTGGTTACGTGATAAACCAAATGACGGGTGGTGCCGTGAATACCAGGACGAGTGGTTACGTTATAACCTCCAATTAATTGGGTATTGAAGTCGGACGTATGGATATTCTATTTAGTGATATGTGTGGAAGAAGACCGTATGGTTATTCTATTTAAGTATGTTTATGTCCCAAGTTACCTTTATAAATTATGTGTTCTTTATATGGGTTTTATGGTAATATTTTGGTTACAAAAGGGTAAGTAATGATCTTTTATTCAGTGAAGAGTATTTACTACTTCATAAAGGTGAAAAGTATTACTTATGTTAAATTATTCATAGTTTATTTGTTGTTTTGAAAAACTAACAGTTTTACTTCTTTGTGTATCCCTTACTAAGCTTTTTATGCTCATCCCAAGATTTTGAAATGTTTTTCACATGACATAATGTGGAATAGGGTCAAGGATGGGATCAAGGAAAATTCATGCTGTCTTAAACATGGAACTAGACATGACTCTTTTTTTTCAAGAGTTCATGTTTTGTAAAAAAAATGGATACTGGGTAGAAGTGTCTACTTTGTAATCTTTTGATATGTAATAGTTATGTCTTAATTCTCTAAAACTCTAAACCTGAAAATATCCTCAATGTGAATTATTCATTTAATTCAATATTATGTAATGTATAAGGCCGAGTCCTTATACTTGGTATCAAAGGCCGGTTTAGATAACTTTAGGAGTTAGGGTATTGTTAAATTAATATCCACAAAGTAATTTATGTTAATATTGAAATCATATAGCATTTACAGATTACCATGTTACTTCGCCTAAGATATTTCTATGTTTAGAATGGTTTTCCGCAGAGAAAACATGGAATCTATGTTGGGATGACATCAGGAGGAAGACAACCTTCCAAATCAGCAACCTGATATGGTCGGAATCGGAACTGAATAGTTTTTTGCAATGATGGCACAGTTGACTCAGGCTATAAATGGAGGTGGTATCCATGTACGAGATCAGCCAGATCAACTATAGAGGAACATGTCAGTAGTGGAGAATTTCATGAGGAAACATCCCCCATCATTCAGATGATTATCTAACCCTGTGCTAGCAGAAGGATGGATTAAAGCACTGGAAAAGATTTTTGATGTCATGGGTTGTTCAGATTATCAAAAGGTTAGTCTTGATGTTTACTGTTTTGAGGGTGAAGCTGATCAGTGGTGGTCAATGGTGAAAAATATCATGGATAGTGAGGAGATTGATGCTCTTGATTGGGATGAATTCAAATGTATGTTTCTTTAGAAATATTTTCGTAAGGTGGTTAGTCTTAGGATGGAAAAGCAATTCCTGGAATTAAGGCAGGAGGATGACTCAGTGGTTGCTTATGAAGAAAAATTCACTCGGCTGGCACGGTATGCTCCAAATTTCATCTGAGATCTTGATAGTAAGATAAATCAATTTTACTCAGGAATGAAGCCACAATATTTAAGAGCATTAGCCTCTTGTGAGTTCAAAATTTATGAAAAACTTGTTCGATGTGCGGAGAAGGTGGAAATGGAGTTTGCCGATGATCAAGTGTTCTTTAAAAAACAACAGAATAAGAGGTCCAGTTGGCAGGAAAAGGGGAAGAATTCATCAAAGAAGCCCGAAGGTAAGAAAACTAAATATCCATCTTGTGAGAAGTGTGGTAAAAAGCATCCTGGATAATGTTTATCAAAGACTAGAAAGTGCTTCTAGTGTGGTAAGTCTGGTCATATTTCTCGTAACGGTAAGGAAGATGAACAAGCAGGTAATATGTTTTAAGTGTAACGAAATGGGTCATTATGCAAATGAGTGTCCAACGAAGAACTAAAATGAGGGAAAGCAGTCGGACTACAAGCAGAAAGGGGTGGTGAAATCCTTCGCAACTACTTCAGCATCTGTTGGGCCATCGAATGAAGTAGTATCAGGTACACTTTTTGTTTGTTCAGATTATGCCAATGTGTTGTTTGATTCAGGGTCTACACACTCTTTCATTTCTAAGAAGTTTTCTAGTAAATTGGGAATTCCATATCATGATATGAATACTGAACTTATGGTAAAAACACCTGGAGGAAATGTTGAGACAAAAAAGAAAACATAAGAACATTCTTGTCCTTGTGTGCGGAAAGAATCTACCTACAAACCTTATTGTTTTGCCTCTAGTAGAGTTTGATGTTATTTTGGGCATGGATTGACTTTATGTTTATCGTGCTAAGATTGATTGTAGAACTAAATAGGTTTTTTTAGAAATATTTACAGTTTTTGTACAAGAATGAACCTTTTATTTTGATAACATATCAGGAAGCTGAGAAACTAGTAAAAATTGTAAATGAATGTTACCTTGCACATATTGTTGAAAATATAGGAACTGTTCAGATTAATGATGTGCCAGTGGTAAATGAGTACCTTGATGTTTTTCCTGATGAGTTTCCTAGTATTATACCTAATTGGGAAGTTGAATTTAATGTTGACTTAGTTCCTGATGCTAAGCCAATTTCAATACCCCCTTATCGAATGACTCAAATTGAACTTTTAGAGTTAAAGAAGCAATTTCAGGAGTTATTAGATAAAGGTTTTATTCGACCTAGCACATCACCATGGGGTGATCCTGTATTGTTTGTTAAAAAGAAAGATGGTTCAATGAGACTTTGCATTGATTATAGAGCATTGAATAACATCACTATTAATAATAAGTATCCTTTGCCTCACATCGATGATTTGTTTGATCAGCTCCAGGGAGCTCAATATTTTTTGAAGATTGACTTGAGGTCGAGGTACCATCAGTTGAAAGTAAAATAAGCTGATGTTCCGAAGACCGCATTTCATACTAGATATGGCCATTATGAATTTTTAGTTATGCCTTTTGGGTTAACCAATGCAATTGCTGTATTCATGGATCTTATGAATTGAATTTTCCGTGAGTTCTTGGATAAGTTTGTCGTTGTGTTTATTGATGATATTTTGGTTTATTCCAAAAGTAATGAGGAACATGAAAGTCATTTAAGGGTTGTCTTGCAAACATTAAAAGAAAATAAACTTTATGGGAAATTCAGCAAGTGTGAGTTTTGGTTACAACAAATTTCATTCCTTGGTCACATTGTTTCAAAAAATGGCATAACTGTTGATCCTTCTAAAGAAAAGGTTATTGAAGAATGGCCAAGACCAACAAATATAATCGAGATTCGTAGTTTTCTTGGTTTGGAAGGTTATTACTGGATGTTTGTTGAAACATTTTCACGGTTATCTAGCCCAATGACTAAGTTAACTCTAAAAGGTGTTAAGTTCATCTGGACAAAATAATATGATGATTGTTTTTAGGAATTGAAAAGAATATTAGTGAATGCTCCAGTTTTGGCATTGCTTTCCAAAAATGGTGAGTTTGTTGTCTATAGTTATTCTTTGTTAAAAGGATTGGGTTGTGTCATAATGCAGAATGATCAGGTAATTTCTTATGCTTCACTTCAATTGAAACCTCATGAGTTAAATTACCCTACACATGATTTGGAATTAGCTGCTGTTGTTTTTGCTTTAAAAATTTGGAGGCATCATTTGTATGGAGTAAAATGTGAAATATATACTGATCAGAAAAGTTTAAAGTATATATTCACTCAAAAATAATTGAACATGAGACAGAGGATATGGATATAATTAATCAAGGATTATGATTTCATGATCCATTACCATCTGGGAAAATCAAATAAAGTGGTCGATGCTTTGAGTCGAAAAAGTAATGTCTCATTAGCCATGCTACATTTGGAACAAGATCCTTTGGTTTTTGATTTGGTGAAATTTGGCATAGAAGTTGTTGGTGCAGGAAATTCTTCTGTTTTGTTTCAGGTGTTAGTCAGATTATCTCTATCAGACAAAGTAAAGAAAGTGCAGAAGGAAGACAGTGAGTTGCAGAAAAAGGTAGAGTTGGTTCAGAAGGGTAAGTTGCCTGAATTTAACATTGATAATGATTGTGTTTTGAGGTTTGGAAAGAGATTATTTGTGCCTTGTGATTCATAGTTGAAGAATGAGTTGTTATGTGAAGCTCATAGTTCTCCGTTTTCAGTTCATCCTGGCAGTACTAAGATGTATAGAGATCTCGGGAGTATTACTGGTGGGATGGAATGAAAAGAGATATTGATGATTTTATTGTGAAGTTTTTGACTTGTCAGCAGGTTAAAGCAGAGCGGTAGTTACCGAAAGGGATGCTTCAGCCTCTACTGGTGCCAGAGTGGAAATGGGAAAATATATCCATGGAATTCATTGTGGGATTACCAAAGACATCTCGAGGTAATAATTCAATTTGGGTTATAGTTGATCGATTGACTAAATCTTCTCATTTCCTTCTTATTAGAGATACTTTGTCTCTAGATCAACTTTCTCGGTTGTATGTTAAAGAGATAGTCATGTTGCATGGAGTTCCCCTCTCGATTGTATCTGATCGTGATCCCAGGATTCACTTTTAACTTTTGGAAAGGCCTTCATAAATCATTGGGTACTGAATTAAATTTTAGTACAACTTTTCATCCTCAATCAGATGGGCAGTCAGAACAAACAATTTAGACATTGGAAGATATGTTGCGTGCTTGTTCGATGGATTACTAGGGATGTTGGGACCAACATCTTTCTTTAGTTGAATTTTCATATAGTAACATTTTTCATTCTAGTGTACAGATGGCCCCATTTGAGGCATTATATGGAAAGCGTTGTCGAACTCCAGCTTTTTGGGATGAAGTAGGTGAAAGGAAGCTTATAGGACCAGAATTGGTAGAAGAGATGGCAGAGAAAGATCAGTTGATTCAGAAGCACATGAGAACAGCTCAGATCAGACAAAAAAGTTATGCAGATAACTGGAGGAAGGATCTTTCTTTTGAGGTAGGTGACCATGTCTTTCTCAAAGATTCTCCATGGAAAAGTGTGATGTGTTTTGGTAAGAAGGGAAAGTTGAGTCCGAGGTTCGTTGGAACTTTCGAAATTCTGGAGAAAGTTGGATCAGTTGCATAAAGAGTGGCTTTACCTCCAAGTTTATCCTAGGTACACAATGTTTTTCATGTTTCAATGTTGAGAAAGTATATACCAGATCCATCTCATGTTTTGAGCTCAGAGGTAGTTCAGTTGGAAGAGAATAACTCTTATGAAGAACAACCAGTTCAGATTCTTGAACATAGAGAGAAAGTGTTGCGGAATAAGGTAACTCACCAGGTAAAAGTTTTGTGGAAAAAACATATGGTTGAAGAGGCAACACGGGAATCTGAAAATGCTATGAGGGATAAATACCCCCACTTATTTTGATAAGTAAATAAAAATTGCGAGGACACAATTTCCAAAAGGGGGAAGGATGTAACATCCCAGGTAAATAAAGAATAAGATATTTACATATTTATTAATATTTATTAGTTAAATATTAATTTTACTTTAAAGGGGTTTCTATGTTTGATAGCGTACCTGATACGCAACAACGAGTTTCTTTGGAATCTTACGTTGCACACTAATAATATAATATTATTATTTTAAATAGTAGTTAAATCCTAGCCGTTGTATTGGTGGGAATGAATGAAACTAACTAAAATATGATTATACATGTTTTCTAAATGTATTTACATTTATCCAATAAATTTTAGAGGCTTAAAATGTGAATGAATCTAATTTTAAGCATAATTTACATTAAAAGGCTGATTTATCACCTTTTAATGGTGAACCCTATTTAAATATATTTTTGGTCACTTTAATACACTCTAATTGACCAAATAAAATCCTTTTTTAGAATGGGGATTTCAAATTTTACTTTGGTTAATTTTTTGGTATTTTTCTGATAAAGTTCATTTTTAATGAATAGTGAAAAATATTGTATTTTAATTCAAAAGTGCCTTTTAATCTAAATTATTTATATGGTTAGATTATCTTTTTAATTGGTTTTAAAGTTTAATTATAATATATTTTTACCATTTAATCCCATTTTGGTCATTGTAATTAATTTCACTTTGAAATTGGACATAAACAAGTATCAATCTTTTGATAGTTATTGTTTCTTAAAAACACGCTATTTGTTATGATAACGGGAATTAATTTTAAAATTAATTAATTACAATTATATGATTTGAATTTGAAAAAATAGACATCATTTTTGAATTCGGAATATCAAATATAGCTTAGGCTGAATTTTTGGTATTTTTCTGAAAAACTTCAATTTTTGATGAATAGTGAAACCACTTAGTGGTAGTTAAAAAACTGACTTTTTCATTTAAATGAAATTTTACCACTTCCGTGAATTGAATTTCGAATATCCGACGTACATGGTTGTTATCAAGAAGTAAAATGTGGTTCAATAAGATGAAAATAATTTTTGGTGAATAATAACTTTTGACTTTTATTTACCGCAGTTAAAGGTAAATAGGGTCATTCAAGGTTAAAAGAATATTATAATAATTCAAAATTACCTTAAAACTTCTCCAAACCTTATTTGTTGAGTCATTAACGACCATGGACATCTTTGGGTCGATTTTGGTACCCCATTGAGCCACTTGGGAGTTAAAATGACAATTTAGATTAATTAATTTAATGTGAAGACAAAATTGACATTAACAAAAATCTTTTAGTAATTAATTTTTATATGGTGTTATATAAGTCCTATTTTCAACTATAAATATTAATTTTAAATATAAAATGATTTATTACATGATAGTATCTTTTTTATAATTTTTAGACATCGAATAAATTAAATTATTTATGACACAATAATGATGCAGTATTTACCTCATTAATAAATGATTTAAAAAAATAAGGTTATAATGATTAAAATATTATCCAAAACCTGTCCAATTACTATTGGATGATTTTATTTTGAATATGAGTCATCTTATATTTGACGTTAATGATTTTCGGACCATTAGAAACCAAATATCATTATATAATAAAATAATGTTTTCACACTTTCTTAAAGAGCCCCTCCTCTCCCTTATAAAAATAGACCACTTCTAACCAATTAATCACACCTCTCAAGCCATTTGGCTCATCCAAACTCTGCCCAATTAAGCTCCCTACATCTATATCCTCCTCCTTGAAGCCTTACCTTAGGCAGAAGGCATTTCAATAAGTCCTTTGGTTCAAACCAAAAGGAGTTACCCAAATTAAAGGTAACAGTTTCTCTTAAATTGTTTTCTTTTATTTTACTTCTCCAACCCCTAAACTCTTTTTATTTCCTTTATTTTGTAACAAAAATAGTATACTCAATATACTAGGATGTTTTTATGAGAAATATTCGAACTACACTTACACATAACTCCATCTAATGGATGAAGAACATAATGTTTCTGTGGATGGAAAACTAACGCCTCACGAAACGATGATTGTTCAATTACATCTTACCGCCTCTCATAGTGGAAATTATGATGGAACTATATTTATATATGATATATATTATGTTTATGATTTATTTATGCTTCTGTACTTCCCAATTATATCAAACCATTATGGTTTCCATAGTGGGTAAATACGATAATCTCATTTGAGGAAGTGCGGACTACCGCCCCCTTAAAGTGAGGTGACTCGTTAATGCCTTATGTGAGATGTATAAAGGATAGAGTTAATGATATTATATATGATATTATACTAGAATTATAATATACATATGTATCATTATGTTTTATTTCCATTAAAATAATAAATAGAAATGAAAGTAGCGTTCATGCGTACGTACGGCTTACCGTCTCCATGAACGGTGCATTTCATTTCTTACCTCTAAATGTTATGTACTATTATAAAAACATGTATATGATGGATATATATGATATATATGATATCCAAATCATGAATATAATTCTTGATATAATGAACCTTTGACCATATGAACAACATGTAATTATAATAAGTCCATTTTTTGACTCAAGTACCAAATATCGACAAAACAAACGTTATTAACTTAAATGATTGCATAATGTTTATAACATGGTAATAAGTGATATAAAAGGAATAATAAACTTTAAAAAGGTTCTTAAGCAAGTAGAAATTAGCTTTAGTTTATTATTCAGGAGATTAATGAACGATCAAGTCAAGTCGGACGCAAGGTAAGGGACTTCGTCTCAATCTCCTTTCATTGAGGCATATTTTGTTTTAATACACGACTTTATTTTATAAGATGTATAAACACCTTTGACTTTTCAAAGGGAATATTTTTCTACGAAGCATTTTACTAAATGAAAAAATGAATTTTTCTTTTAATGTAAGCGGTGACAATGACATTTTCCGCCACCGCGAGTATTATTTGATCTTTGACTTCCTCAACAAGCTGTGATGTTTTTAAAATAAAATAAATACCTTATACTCTTTTATGTATTTTTGGTATTGAAAATGGTTTTGAAAATGGATTTGTTATGTCAATATATTTAAGTGATATATTGTGATTGAAATGTGGAAATGTTTCCTTTCCTTTATATTTGTTGTATGTGATATGATTTTATATTGGTACTTGGACATTTGATGGGTGGTTATGTGATAAACCAAATAACGAGTGGTGTCATGAATACCAGGACAGGTGGTTATGTTATAAACTCTAATGCATTGGGTATGTAAGTTGGCCGTATGGATATTCCATTTAGTGATATTTGTGGAAGTTGACCGTATGGTTATTCCATTTAAGTATGTTTATGTCCCAAGTTACCTTTATAAGTTATGTGTTCTTTAAATGGGTTTTATATTAATATTTTGGTTACAAAAAGGTAATTAATCATATTTTATTCAGTGAAGAGTATTTACTAATTCATAAAGGTTAAAAGTATTACTTATGTTAAAGTATTCATAGTTTACATGTTATTTTGAAAAACTAACAGTTTTACTTATTTGTGTATCCCTTACTGAGCTTTTTATGCTCATCCCAAGCTTTTGAAATGTTTTTCACAGGACATAATGTGGAATAGGGTCAAGGATGGGATCAAGGAAAATTCATGTTGTCTTAAACATGGAACTAGACATGAATCTTTTTTTTTCAATAGTTCATGTTTTGTAAAAAAAAACGGATACTGGGTAGAAGTGTCTACTTTGTAATCTTTTGATATGTAATAGTTATGTCCTAATTCTCTAAAACTCTAAACCTGAAAATATCCTCAATGTGAATTATTCATTTAATTCAATATTATGTAATGTATAAGGTCGGGTCCTTATATTGGCACTATTTTGGGTGCATGATATATTTATATATATATATATGAGATGTCGTTGGCATCAGGGCATCAAGGATGCGAGTAACTTAAGGTTTCGTGGGCATCAGGGCATCGATGATGCAGGTTACTTGAGGTGCAAGGCACCGAGTTTTGTTTGAGTATCCAGGGGATGCAGGACCTCATGAAGGTGGACATCGATGTAGTGCGGGATGCGTTTGGGTGTTGGGAAAAACATGGGGGCACCTGATAGAGTTCAGGGGTGATGATGCGTCACATGAGGACCTTGAGTCTGGAAATAGGTCATTGGACCTTTGTTTGATTCACGTTTTGGGCCAGATTTGTCTGGAGATTTCTTCACCACACTTAGAAGGGAAATTTAGGGATGAATTTCTTTAAAGGGGCAAGTTTATAAGAACCCATTTCTTACTTTAAGGTATGAGTTTATTTTTCCTTTCTGTTTTGACCTAGTTTTTGAGAAAACAGGTGAAACTGGGCAGTTATGGAAATTTCCAGGTTACATTCCATGTACTCCCAAGTACATGCCATGTGTATGTTAGGCATGTACTGACTGAGTATTGACTTAGTACATACCGAGTAGTGACCATGTAAAAATAATCTACTACACAGTGTGTAGTGTTCCTCAATATGTCAGGTATTTTACCTTCCGCATACTGGCTGTGTCCTAGTCGTGTGTTGACCCATGTGATGCGTCTAAGCCATGTGATGACCTAGAAACCCGCATAAGTTAGAGTATGGACAAGCTACTACATGGAACATTTTTTTTAATACACACCGTTTACTTTTATTTTTATTCGTTTATATGGGAGAGGGCCACGTCTCATTTTTGAAAACATCTTCTTCTTCCCCATTTTTAGACTATGACATTCTGGGAGGATGAGAACATTTCTTCTCCTAGATTCTTCATCCAAAATCCGTTCTTCAATCTGTCGGTGGCTACGGGATTGAATCAGGAAGGCTAAACCCACACACCCTATTCTGTTCTTGTCCCTTTTTCTCACATGCCGTAGTTTCCATCTGAGTTGAATTTCCAGGATTTGACAAAAACATAGATCTATGAAGATTTTATTCGAATTGAAGCTCGATATCAGACGTGCCTACATCTATGAGTCTAAGGTAGATGGTGCATACTTTGTTTTCTGTTTTTGTGGTCATTTGGTGGTTGTGTATTTTTAGCACAACGTTGGTTATTAAGCGAGACCCATGTTTCTTTATATTGAATTGACCGTATGCCTTATGGGATATCGTTGGGCATTCCCTTACCTTGTTATGCTTGAGCAAGGCTAGGTTAGAGGACCTTTCTCATTTGGGGAATTTTATATGAGGGGTCCAAAATGGTTATAATTGAATTGTTTTGATTAAACTACTGAGTTTAAACTATTAAAGAATGATTAAGTTTATTAGAGGTTTTCAAGACCTCATTATTGGTATGGGAAAAAACATGGCTAGTGTAATTCAACTATTTAAATTGTTTTTCCTGTTAAAGTTATCCTTTTGATTATGTATATATGCGATGCTTGATATTGAATATGCTCAGACCATTGGGTTGTGTTGGGTGTGGCCCGGATACTCTTGAGTGATGTTGATCACTGGTTGGGTTTGGCCCAGATTATTTGGGAGGTTTGACCACGAGATTGGGCATCATGGATGTTAGATTGAGGTAGTGTGACTGTCAGGTTGGGCATGGCCCAAGTTACTTTAATGGAAAGACCATCGGGTTCTGAGTGACATGGTCGTAGGGGCACAAGGTGCTAGATAGGTTGTGGCTTGGGGTCTATATTTGGTGATTACCGCTCACCCGTGATTTGGATCGTGTGCACATAGATGACTCTATGATTAGGTGGTTTTGACTGCTCAGGTGGGTAGAGGCCCACATAGTTGTAGTTAGGTGATTATGGTTTGGGGTTGCTTTTCATGGAAGCCACATGGAAGGTGAGGAGCCTTCATATTTTTTGTGCGTGCCTATGGGACGTCGGTACTTGAGACACAAGGTGTTAGGAAGCACAAGGTGTCATGTTACTAATGCTTGGGAGTGCCTACGAGATGTCGATACTTGCGACATGAGGTGTTAGGAGGCACATGGTGCCAGGTTACTATTTCTTGGGCATGCCTTCGGGACATCAGTACTTAAGACACACAGTGTCAGGAGGCACCCGGTGCCAGGTTACATGACTGAGATTGCAACGTTGGCTGAAGAAGGTGACACTCCCTGGTGGTTGCTAAGCACTAGTGGAGGTTGTGTTTACATTTGGCATCATACTGTTTACTTTCCTTATAGATGCATGCATGCTTAAACACCTATATTAGGTACACACCATTGGGTGGTATCCTATTGAGATTCATCTCACACCCTACACGAGCCCTTAGGGATGCATTTAGACTTTATGGATTTACGTGTAGGAAAGAGATCATATTCAGGAGCTGGATTGTATTAACTGTTGTATAGAAATTTGGCATGGACCCTGAGTTCATGCCAATATGGAGTTTACTTTTTTTTGCTTTCGTTATTATATCAGCATGCTTACTTTATTTTGTAGATACTGTTGGTTAGCCATGGGTACCATTGTTTATTGACATGTATGACCTAAAGTGTATGTATTATTGGTTTTTTAGTAGTTATAAGTTATTTTTAACATGTTGTTCTGTTTATCTCTCATTTCTCTTGTCTATATATTGCTTCTGCTGTTATCTGTTTTGGATGTGCTTCTGCTATGTGAATCTGGTTCGAGTCTTTTGAGTCTTTATTACCATTTTAGGTTTTATTATTATACATGGACCAGTACCTTTATTTTCCTTCAAGAGGTTATATCCTCCCCACTATACCTATTTACACCCTCTCTTCTAGTTGGTAGCCTTTTGTGTTTGGGGATGTGTGCCTAAGGTAGTAACACCCGACCCATTTAGAACTGTTCGAGTGGTTGTTCAGGTCTGAGATATTACAGATTTAATGTGTATATATATATATTTGATATTAATAACCTAATTATCATTATATAAATATAATATATCATCTATTTTCTTACCTTTTTATCAATTGAAAAATGATAACGTTGTTCATGTGTATGTGTAGATTACCACCTCCATGAAGCGATGTGATTTGTTTTTCATCACCACATCACATGGATGGTATATATAAGTGTATTTAAAGATATAATATTATATTTATGATATAATCATAATCCTATAAATAAAAAATGATACTAACATTATTTCCCTCATGTTTGTTGAAAAATAGAAACGTTACTCATGCATACATATGACTTACTATCTCTATAATTGTAACATAATTACTTTTTCATAACCATTTTCATGGTTAGATTTAAAATTATAATTAATGTATAAAATGATAATTATTTCATGATTATTATTCTACATATTACATAATAATGACATATTTTACCACATTCATCCTACCAAAGTTGTTTTGGGATTATAAACTGAAATTCATCAAAACACCCAATGTATACTTAACTGATAAAGTAACTTAATAAACCATATTAATAAATGATATAAAAGGGATAATGATAATGGAATTAAAATGAAAATTCTTATTAATAAAGTAAATAATTAACATAATTTTATTATTCAGAAAGATAAATAACATACATGATGAGTGAGACTCAAGTTAAGGAACACTTTAACTTAAAACCTCATTTTAAATGTTTTAAATATTTATTTTATAAATATATTTATTCCATGTAAATATTTATAAAATTATTTTATAGATGTATTTATATGGATATAAATGAATTATAAATTATATTTTATTTATCTTTTTAATTTCTTACAAACATTTTCAAATGTAAGTTTTTATGTATTTTATATGGAATACTTTGTCTTTATTTAAAAAAGGTAAAATGAATGTTCTATTTTAAAATATAAGACATCAATAGATTTTACCAATGATTAAACCATTATTTTATGTTTTTCTTACTTTATAATAATTTATTTATTCTTCAAGGAAAAACCCTTCTTCCCTTTGTTCTTTAGGTTCCAGGCATAGTGAAAGCATTGTGATGGGTCATGCCCAACATTAATTTTTTTCATGATCGATGATCAATCTGATATTTATAGAATGAAAAATGTTGTGATCAATAAAATCTAATCAAAGAAAATATAAAAGGTATAAAACATCAGAACCAATCATAGGATCATCATATATTATTTATAATTAATTTAATCAAATAAATAATTACCTTGTGAGAATTATTTCTTATTTTATGGTTCTAAAAAAAGATCTACATTATACCATCATTTAATTATTGAAATAAATTATTGTTTCCCTCTAGTGGGGATCCACATGTGTTCCAAAAATCTCCGAACATTGGAATATGAATCTCTAGGTGATAGAGAAATAAATCCAATCACTTGCGTCATTCACCTTTGATGGCCATGGGAATCACTTCCAAATAATTTCCCTATATCTCTATTGAATCTAAAGTGAGAGGTGGAGGAAGATCTCTCTTTGTTCTTGGGATCATTCTTGGAGAATGGAGATCTCTAGGGCTGTGAGAGGATTCTTCAGATTCATTATGCACAAAAAAACAAATGAATTAGATCTATTGAAAAACAATATAATTATGTCTATGTATCACTAGGGTTAGAAATAAATAATTGCACAAGTTCCCTTTATTATTTATTTAATCCCTTGCAGAGACCTATGTCTAAAATAATAATAATATTATTATTTATCAACATGTTCTTAACTTGTAGATTAAAATTAAATATTATTTATTCACATAATATTCAATATATATTATTTCTCATTGATCCTAAAAAAGAAGTCTGAAATTCCTCCACAATATTTATCAGGCCTTGAATAATTTCTATTTATTTATTAAATAAACATCACTACATTATTCACCAATAAATAAATAAATATTATATTCACTAAATAGAAAATAAATATTTATTAAATATTCTTCTCAAATAATATTCTCTCAAATAACTGGTTACAGAATATATGTGATCAATAAAAAATGAATAATTATTAAACCATGTGTGGGAATAATATTTATTCAACTTATTAAATAATAAATATTAATATATATTATTTAACAGATATTCTAGATACACATAGATTGTGACCCTCTAGGCCTCTTTCTAAGTCGCATTAGACGAAGCAACCTAAACTCCATGGTTGACATCTAGAAACATGCCAAGGCACCCATATAGAATGAAGTTAATGCTATAATTAAATAATACCTCATAGGGACACTTACTGTGTAATATAATCCCTTTATCACAATATCTCTAATCAAGAAGGTTGCATGCTGGTGCCATCAACCTATGTGCCTGATGTCTCTTTCTTTGAATTTATAAAAATCAAACTTACCTATAGAACACCATGGACATGGATTTATTTATGCTATATCATTTCCATCAAAGGTCCCAAGATATCAACTTCTATTAAAGGACATAAGGGACAAATCCATTCTCTCATTATTCATTAACGCAATATTACTTGTGATGCACCCAACATATCTTACCTTGAAAAAACATATGTCATCACAATTTTCATCAATACATCAAAGTATGCAACTTATAATACTCATTATTAATAATATTAAAGTATAAGGATCAATACACAAAATTGCAAATAGAAACATCCAATAACACATATAAATGTAGATTTCCTACCGTCGGGTCTCATTCTCATAATATCCTACACTGGATATTACCAAGGTCATACACCCTAAAAAGGTTCTTCAATGTACTATGAGTATCCACCCCTGATATCATGTATCATTTGTGTCCCTTAAATGATATCATATGGATATAAAGCATATATTAAGAATACTATCCTGGAACTTCTAGGTTCCCATCATAGCTAGGAACTGCTATGACCTTTTAGTGCAACAACTACTCTTAGGAAATTATCACATACTAAATCACGTAGAAGAAAAATAATGATATGATAAAGAGTTTATTATTATTCAAAATAATGAATATAGGTTATCATAAAATACAAAGAATTTGTTTCTAGGGAACCAACTCCAATAGACCCCCACTTGAACTAGGACCAACTGCTAACAACCTTCATTTTATTAGCTCTCACATGATACTCATGATTTTGATAATATATGCCTTTAGTCATGGGGTACAACATATTTTCTTCTGTGGGAATTTTTCTTACTACAACTTCACCCCTCTAATTAAAATACCACAGGAGTTGATACTTATATAGTATGTTCTTTGTCCATTTGTGTGACCTTTTCTCTTTTGCAAGATCCACTGCTATAGTATTATCGCAATACAATGTGATAGGGTATGTAATGACCTGAACTATTATGAATAAAATCCCCCTTTTTGATTTAATTAAATGTCTCATAGTTATATAAAATACATGAAATTATTAATCTTTATTATATCCAATTGGATTTAAATGACCATTAAGTATCTTTATCATTGATAATATAGTCATTGAACAATGATCACATGACTATTATAAATATAGGATTTTAACAAATCCAATTGTCATAGACAAAGGAAGTTATGGCCTCAACCAATAGGATTGTACCCTATGAAGACCATTTATCAGAGTTTCTTAGGGAGACATAATTTTTGGGGTTTTCCCTAGACCAATCCCAAGCCGAGATCCAAAAACTTAAGCATGAGTGACACTATTTATGGGAGAATTTCAAGAACATCGAGATGACAACCCAAACCATGTTCACCAAATGGCCCCATGGAAGTCCCACCATCGTACACCTTAATCTTAGGGAATATGATGGTGTATTAAATATATGTGTATCAAGAACCTATAAATAGGATTATTTACATTATTTTTATAGAAAAATGAATATATTTTCAACATATTACTATTACTTTATAAATGATTTTTATTTTTGATTCAATAAACCATAGATTGTATTTTTTGTTAATATTCAAATTCAATTAATGAATTTTTGAATTAATAGATTTTTGAAATAAATAATATTTTAATAAAATATTATTATTAAATAACTTTTATTAAATAAATTTTATTAAATATAAATTATCATATAATTTTTATGAAGTGAAATGTAATTTTTTATTGGGGTTCAAAAAATTTTATTGTAAAAAAACCCACCATTTTCAATAAATGTTGGTTTTTATTTTAAAAGTAAAAATTCAAATATTTAGAAAATAATTTAGATAAAATTAATTTTATTTTTGGAATCATTATGTTAAAATTATCCAATGGTTAATTTTTCATAATTTTATGAGAAAGTCAATTTTTTCGGGTAAAAATTAAATTCCGTATAAATATACTTTGTGTTTTATGACATCATAATGGACCGATAGTGATGTAATAAATACTATAAAAGGTATATTTATCCAAATATATTTTTTCCTTTAAAATAATGTAATTTTATGTTTATTTTATTTATTTTATAAAGCCTTAATGAATCCTCCAAGACTTATAATATATTTTAAGATTTTAAAATCATTTCTTTGAGAGTGTGACTCACCTCCAAATAATAAATGAAATTATTTTATTATATTATGCCCTTATACTTATAAAATAATTTAAACCAATCCCCTTTTTTATAAATCATGAGAAAAACCATGGGATAGTTTGTGTTTTTTAGTATTTTATTATGTAGTGTCTAAAACCAAAATAATAAATAAATCCCCCTCTTTTCCTATATAAACCTACCCAAGATCCCATTTATCTTCACTAAAACTTCTTAGATCATGAAATAACTCTTCTATTTACTCTATTTATTCCTCCCAAGGTGCCCCAAGCTCCTGGGAAGCCTCTCCCAAGCCTTTGGAGTCACACATTCCAGTAAGGGATTCTCACCATCCTCTCATTTCAATTCAAGAATGTTACTTGAAATTAGTATTTATAATATAAATTTTGTATATTTTAATTAATTTAATATGATTTAATTACTTTCCAATTTATGTTATTTTAATGATATATTATTTATTCTCTCTCATTTTGACCATTATCTAAGCCATTACTTTGCCGAAATTACGTAAGGGATCTTCCACCCTCCTCTTTTATCAAGCATTCCTTTTAATGTTATGTATTTTAATATCCATTTTAGTATGTTGTAATATGTTATTCCATATCCCACATAATTTCAATTTTATTTATAAATTATTATATCCCCTTGAACTCTCATTTATCTCTTCTATGAACCTCTATGACCACCCGTAACCATACAAAAAAATTTGTAAGGGTTCTTTCCTTTATCCTAGTTTATTTATTATGTTACAACTTATATATCTAATTAACTATGTTGGGAAATGTATTTAAATTTACCCCTTACTATTTATTTCATGTATAAATGATGAGATAACCCTTTATCTCTCATCACCCCATTTTATGAATTTTTAAGTAACAATGTTATGTTGTCGAAATATCACCATGATTTTCCATGCCAAAATAATTGTGTAGTGAATACCATACCCATTTTTTCTATCAAGGGTATTAAAATTTATGAAAATATACTTATTTATTTAGGACTTACATGTATTTATTACACATTCCTTAATCATGGAATAAATTATGATGTTGAATGAATCCATGTTGTATGATCTATGTGGCATACTTAAGCATGAGAATGAAATGATTATGAAGGGTGCACCTTAATAGCACTACAATGCATTGGATAATTTCTAGTATCATGATATATCATGTTGGGATAGGCGTGTACCTGATTCATTTATGGGAATTTTTCCACCATGATGTCTCGGTGGATTTATCCTTGACCTATGTTTATGATGTAGTGTTTTAAGTTGTTGCCACATTTCCCATGTTGTGATTATCATGTTATATCATGCCTTATAATTCATGTTCCTTTTACGGTCTATTGATATGCCTATTGTCTAACACATATTTTCTTCCTAATGTTATTCCTTGTTTATTCCCTTATTGGGATTTATATCTCAACCCTTTCTTATGTATGTCCTCAGGTTATCCCATTCAATATTAAGTATGAAGGAACATTTTCATCACATTAAATAAGTTTTCAATAAAGGTGTTGATTTTCTTGTTTTAAGTTACTATGTAGTGTTCCTAATATCTCAAATACACTATACCTGTTGATATTTTGGATCATATTACGTGTAATTTTGTGTAATAAAACATGTATCAATGAGTAATAAAGAGCAGGGTTGTTATAGTTGGCATAAAAGGATAGGTTTAGTCATTTTTGGGATTAGGATTAGAAAACACTAGATAAATACTTAGGATTAGAGAACTCTAGAGAATTCATTAGGGATAATAATAATTATAGGAAAACATACCTAATTTTTTCTAAGTATAGAGCAAGCATTTTAATATGAAAATACATCAATGTCTGGATACTAGAGGTGGATGTGGTTCTGGTACAGATGTACCCAAGGGTAACAAATATGACAAGATATTCCAGGCCTGACTTAGGGTAATCTAGTACACAACAATGGAACTTACTATGCACCTAGTTTGAAACCCCCGAGGGATATGATTCGGTAAATTCATATGCTCATTACAAACTATAATTAAGGGAATGAAAAAAATTCCATAAGAATATACGTTTGGAGATAGATCATGGATAACATAAACTGAAGCCTATAAACTCATAAATTAAAAAGATAAATAAAATTTATAAGCTATAACTTTAATTTCATTAGATTCCCCTTTATGTGTTTAATTTTTTAATATAATCATCCCTAATTTCATTTTTTATTCTTTCTAATGGCCGATAATAAGAGGACTTGAGTTAACAACCTATGAAAAGGGAAATGTAATGATTTCCACAATGAGATTCCCAATCTGATGGGAGTGGGAATTAAAAACTTTGTCATGATACTCTCTCAGCTAAATCATGTTCTTAATAGAAATCTAGATCAATAGAAGTTCCCAAAACCCCCTAGAGAGAACAACCCACAATCGAGAGCTTCATGCGACAAAGGAATCTTAATTTTAATGGATCATCTGATATCTTAATCGTGGAACAATGGATAAAATCCATTGAGAATATATTCTACATACTTTAATGTTACAAAAAATAGAAGGTTCTTATGGTTGTTTATAGTATGGAGGGATAAACTGATCAGTGGTGGTCATTGATCAAGAATACGAAGCCAAAGGAAGATATCGAAACAATGGAGTGGAAGGAATTATAGAAAATGTTTTTTCGATAAATATTTTCCTTGCACTCTCCATATTAAAATGGAAAGGGATTTCCTTGTACTCAAGAAAAAATATGATGAATCCATTGGGGAATACAAGGTAAACTTCACAAGACTTTCACGATGCGCCTCCAATTTTTCCGTCACCCCTGAATACAAGATTGACCGCTTCTTTGGTGGGATAAAACCTAGTCTTCAAAAATCCCTGGAGATCCATGACTTTGATATCTATGAAGAAATTGTCTGATGTGCCTTTAATGTCGAAATTAAGATTGGATAATCCCAATGGTATTATGGGGATGAGAAGCAGAAAGTGGAGTTTAATTCTGGCAGTCTGATGGATAAATCCAATAGTGATAATAAATTTCAGCATCCCAATTGTCAAGGGTGCGGGAAGAAGCACCCCAAAAATTTTCTAAAGGGAACAAGGAAATGATTTAGGTGTGGTAAGGATGGAAAACTAGATAATAATTGTCGACATGAGATATAAGGACCCATCCTTAAAACATTACATAATCATGAATTAAATGAATAATTCACATAGAGGATCTTTTCAGGTTTAGAGTTTTAGAGAATTAGGTCATAACTATTACATCTCAAAAGATTACAAAGTAGACACTTCTACTAAGTTTCCATAAAATAAAAACTCTTAAAAAGAAAAATGTATAATTCCATGTTTTAGATAGAATATCTTTCCTTGATCCCATCCTTGACCCTATTCATCTTTAAGTCCTGTGGAAAACATTTCAAAAACTTGGGATGAGCATAAAAGCCTAGTAAAGGATACACAAAGAAGGCAAACCGTTAGTTTTTCAAAACAACAAGTAAACCATGAGTACTTTACCAAAGTAATACTTTTAACCTTTATGAAGTAGTAAAAACTCTTCACTAAATAAAAGACCATTACTTACCCTTTTATAACCAAAATATTACCATAAAACCCATATAAAGAACACATAGCATATAAAGGTAACTTGGGACATAAACATACTTAAATGGAATAACCATAGGGTCGACTTCCACACATATTTAATGGAATATCCATACGACCGACTTCCATACCCAATGCATTGGAGGTTATAACGTAACCACCCATCCTGGTATTCACAGCACCACCCGTCATATGGTTTATCACGTAACCACCCGTCAAATGTCCAAGTACCATTATAAAATCATAATACATAAAACAATTATAAAGGAGAGAAAAAATTTCCACATTTCAAGAACAATATATAACTTAAATATATTGAAATAAAAAATCCATTATCAAAACCATTTTCAATACCAAAAAAGAGTATATGGTATTTATTTACTTTTAAAAATATAACGGCTTGTTGAGGAAGCCAAAGATCAAATAATACTCGCAGTAGTGGAAAGGTCATTGTCACCGCATACGTTAAATAGAAACATAATTTTTGTCATTTATTAAAACGCTTCATATAGAAAATATTCCTTTAGAATAAAAGTATAAGTCAAAGGGGTTTATACACCATATAAAATAAAGTTGTGTATAAAACAAAATATGCCTCAATGAAAGGAGATTGAGACGAAGTCCCTTACAAAGTCAGTATCCTTAGATTAAGGATAAATCAATTACATGATTATGTGTGACAAATATGAATACACTAAATATAAGTGGATATTAAGTGTAAAACAATCATAGGCCATTCACACATACTCTTGGAAAAACAAAACCAATGACATAGATATTTAACTCAATGAAATGAGATTGAGTTATGATTTCCCATACAAGTTCGTCTAAATGACGTAAGAATTTATCAATGAGATGATTATGTGTAGAAATAGTATATCCACACAAAGGTTTGTGGAAATTACAACATATATATTCCACACATAATCTTGGCATAATAAAATCAATAAGTAGAGGTTTAACACAAAGAATTGAAAGTGGGTTAAGAAGTTCCCTTACAGAAATCTGACAGCCTAACGACGTCACTTTAAAATTCAAAAAATGAGTTGATGAGAGAGAAAATGGTATCTCATCACTTGGACATAAAATTTACATCAATAAGGATATAGAAGAAAATATCCCAACATAATAGTATGTGAATTAAAATACATAACAAAATAAGTCTTTTAGAAAGAGGAGGGTGAAAGGTTCCCTTACCGACTTGGGTAACTTTTGAAACGTACACCCCATGGAAGAAGGGTCATACAATGAAGATGTAAATACCCATAATTGAAATTATACTACACAAATAGTATAACAATGGGAATTACATACACCACTCAAAGGAAATGGTGGAAAACATAGCATAAATGTCACGGGAATAAAAGTGAGATGAAAAATCCCTTACGAAAACTAGGCAGCCTAACGGCGCCACTTAAAACTTCCAAAAATGGTTTGATGAGATAAAATAGGGGCTCTCATCATATGAACATAAAAAGTAAAGTAATAGGAATATAAAATAACATTCCCAAACATAATAAATATGACTTTAAAAGAAATGACATAAAAGAGAGTGCTTAAAAAGAAAGAGAGAGGTAGGATCCCTTACCTCAAGTCCGACTTGTCTTGTTTGTTTCTTTATATTCCTGAATAATAAACTTTGGTCAATTTATAATTTCTTAAGGACCTCTTTTAAAGATTATTATTCAGTTCATATTACATATTATAATGTTATAATAATTGGTTAATAATGTGAGTTCATATCAGACGTTTTTGTCAATGTTTGGTACATGAGTCAAAAATAAACTTGTTTGAAAATGATTTCCATGTAGTTATAAGTAAATCTTCTCCAGAATAGTATTAATGATTTAAATATCATATATATCCAGTACATATTCATTTTATACTACTCCATAACATTTGTAGATAAAAATAAATGAAATGTACCGTTCATAGAGACGGTAGGCCGTACGTACACATGAATGCTACTTTCATTTCTTTGTCATATTAATGGAATTAAAAATAATTGATTGATATATATATTATAATTCAAGTATAATATATATGTTATATAGGTCACATATGTTCATTAATTTCATTCTTTATACATTCCATGTATTGCATGAACGAGTCACATCACTTGAGGGGGCGGTAGTCCACACTTCCTCGTATGAAATTATCGCATTTTCACAACATGAAAAGCATAAAGGCATGTTTTAAATATAAAATTCAGAAGCATATACAAAACATAAATACCATATATATCATATATAAAATATAGTGACATAATAATGTCCACATGAAATGTGTTAAGAGAAGATTCAACAATCATCATTTCGTGAGGCAGAAATTCGCCATCCACAGAAACAGTATGTTCTTTAACCATTAGACGAAGGTGTGTGTAAGTGTAGCTAGAATACTTCACATAACAACATCCTAGTATATTTAAGATACTGGTGTTGTTACAAAATAAAGTAATAAAAATAGTTTAGAGGGTTGGAGAAGAAAAATAAAATAAAAGAACACAAGGGAAGACATTACCTTTAAATCAGGTAACTCTTTTTGATTTGAGCTCAAAGGCTTCCATTGAAAGGATTATGCCCAAAGTTGAGGCTTCAATGATGAAGAGAGGGATGTGGATAGATGGAATGGGCAGGGGTTGGCCAATCCAAAGGCTTGAGAGGTGTGGGTAAGGTGGTAGAGGTGGGGGCCTTTTATAAGAGGAGAGGAGGGACACTCTTGGAAAGTTATAAACTTTTACTTTATTATAAAATGAATTTCGGATTTTAAAGGTCCCAAAATTATATATTTCGAGGATAAGGTGATAATAGTTCTAAATACACCCATAAAATATGTTTTTGACAAGTTTAGGTCTTAGATTTTACATTATATTTTCATTTTATTTAAATCGTTAAATAATGAGATAATCACTACATCATCATGGTGTCATTAATAATTTAATTTATTTAATGTATAAAAATTATAAAGAAAATATCATGATGTAGGAAATATTTTTAGATTTATAATTAATATTTATAGTAAAAAATATGACTTGTATAACCCCATGTAATTTTTTTAGTAAAACAATACATGTTTGTGACATTTTAATTTTAACTTTAAATAAAAAGTCATTAATGTCATTTTCCAACCAAAGTGTCTCCATGGGGTTCCCAAGTTGACCCATGGATTGTCTTGGTCGTAAATGACTCATAAAATAAGGGTAGGACATCTGTCAAGGTCATTTCATATTATTATGACATTATCTTTACCTTAAATTACACTAATTACCTTTAATCGCGATTAAAAACTTAAAAGTTACTATTCACCAAAAAAATTATTTTAATCCCATTGAACCACATTTTAAATCCTAATGAAAACCATGTATGTCGGATTTTTGAAATTCAAATCATAGAAGTGGTAAATTTTCATTTAAACGAAAAATCAGTTTTTAAACTACCACTTAGTGGTTTCACTATTCATCAAAAATTGAAGTTTTTCAGAAAAATACCAAAAATTCACCCTAAGCTATATTTGATATTCCGAATTCAAAAATGATGTATATTTTAAAAAATTCAAAACATATAAGTTACATTAATTAATTTAATAATTAATTCCCGCTGTCAACACAAATAGCATGTTTTTAAGAAACAATATCTATTAAAAGATTGACACTAGTTTAAGTCCAATTTCAAAGTGAGATTAATTCCAATGACCACCATTGGATTAAATGGTAAAAATATAGTCTAATTTCACATTAAAACAAATTCAAAAGATAATCTAATCATATAAATAAATTATATTAAAAAGAGGTTTTGAATTAAAATACAACATTTTACACTATTCATTAAAAAATGAACTTTATCGGAAAAATACCGAAAATTTATACAAAGTAAATTTTGATGTCCCGATTCTAAAAATAATTTTATTTTTTCCAATATAACATATAAAATTGTCAAAAAATGGATTTAAAAGGGGTTCTCCATCAAAAGGCGGTTAATCGACCTTTTAAAGAATATTAGAATATTTACGCTTAAAATCAGATTCATTCACATTTTAACATTTATTTTAAAAAGTAAAAATATTTGACAAAAATATATAATCATTTTGTAGTTAGTTCTGTTCATTATCTCCATTACAACGGCTAGGCGTTAACTACCATTTAAAATAATATTATTTTATTATTAGAGTGCAACGTAAGATTCCCAAGAAACTCGTTGTTGCGTATTGGGTACGCCATCAAGCATAGAATCCCCTTTAAAGTAATGTTAATATTTTATTCAAAAATATGGATAAATGTGAAAATTTCATATTCTTTATTTACCTGGGGTGTTACAAGAGAAACCCTCTATTGTGATGGAGGAAAAGAATGCTCCAGTCAACCCTTAGCACATTATCCATTGCTAAAACTTCAAGGAACCAGAGAAATTTGCAAATAAATGCCCTAAGGAAAGGGTTTTTAGAGGCAACCAACAACCTCCAAGGTAACAAGGGTGAGATTTTTCCATCACTACTGCTGTAGTTAATCATGAAAATGAAGTGGTGACAGGTACGCTAGTTATTCATTCAAGAATAATAAACATACTATTTGATTCTATTTATATGTATTCCTTCATATCATGAGAGTTTAGTAGAACCATTTATACACCAACACAAAGCATAGAAGTATAGATATTGGTGAAAATAGAAAATGGGGAAATTATTACATCCTTTTTGGGATGAACTTCCTAGTGAACCTTATCATACTTACCTTGGTATAATTTGATGAAATTATGAGCATGGATTGACTTTCCCTATATATATCCAAAATACATTTATATGAGAGAGAAATCACTCTCTATATGTATAATTGATCCTTGATTCTATATAAGTGCAAGGAGGAGGATGAATCTTCTTGAGCACCATCATCTTAAGCATGGATATTATTTCCCTATGAGCAAGCATATCTAGCTCAAATGATTGAGTCTAAGGAAAAACCATCCTCAAATAAATGACTATTGTGAGGGAATACACTGATGTGTTTTCTAAGGAATTTCCTAATCATACCCCTAGTCAAGAGGTTGAATTTTGAATCAAGCTTATACCTAGGGTGTTACCAATATCTAAGACTCCCTATAGGATGAATGTTGTGTAACTAGATGAGCTAAAGAAAAAACTATAAGAGAATCTGGATAAAGGATTCATATGCCTAAGTGCTTCACCATGGGGTGCACCAATCCTCTTCGTCAAGAAGAAGGATGGGTCAATGCACCTTTGCATTTATTATTGTGAGCTCAATAAGATCATGATAAAGAAAAGGTATCCTTTTCTACAAATAGATGAATTGTTCAATCAGCTATGTGGATCACAAAACTTCTCCAAGGTGGATCTATAGTCTGGATATTACCAAGTTAGGGTAAAGAAGGAGGATATCCCCAATACTACTTTTCGTATGAGGTATGTGTACTATGAGGTCAGAGTGATTTCATTCAGACTCACTAATGATCTATAAATCTTCATGGACTTGATGAACAGAGTATTTAGATATTATCTCAACAAATTCATGGTAGTCTTTATATATGATATTATAATATATTGCAAAACCAAGGAGGACCATGAGGATCGTTTTAATACTGTGATAAAGACCTTGTTAAAGGATAATCACTATGAAAAGTATAGAAAGTGTGAGTTATGGTTGAAGTAAGTATCATTCTTGAGGAATATCATCACAAGAAATGGGATATCTATGGATCATTCAATGACAAAATCAATTGAAGGATATCCTAGGCTAACATCCATGACAGATATCCATAGTTTCCTTGGGTTAGCATAATATTATCGCCTATTTGTGAGAAATTTAACATGATTTTCAAACCATCTTACCAAGATAAATTAGAAGGGAGTAAAGTTTTATTATAATGATGAATGTGAAGAAAGATTCAGGGAGCTAAAAAGGAGGCTTATCATTGCCCCTATTCTCACACTACCCACAAGTGGGGAACTTTTCATAATTTTTAGTGATGCTTCGAAGAAGGTATTGGGCTACATGTTGATGAAAAATGAAAAAGTCATATCCTATGATTCAATTTAGTTGAAAATTAACGAGAAAAACTATATCACAAATTATCTAGAGTCGGTAGCGGTGATCTTTGCTTTGAAAATTTGGAGGAATTATCTCTTTGGAGAGAAGTGTGAAATATATACGAATCACAAAAGTCTTAAATATATACTCACACATAAAGAGCGGAATATGCGCCAACAAATATGGTTAGATATCATAAAGGATTAGGGTTTCTCAATCCACTACTATCCTAGGAAAGAGAAAAAAGTGGAATATACTCTAAGTAGAAAGGAGCTAGAAATTCTATTATCAATGAGAATTGATAAGGATCCAATCTTATTAGATTTAAAGAGGATGGACATGGGAATCATAATGAATGGAAAATCATTAATCCTTTCACAAATGGTTTCTCAGCTGTCTATTCTTAAAAGGTTAAAGAATGCTCAAAAAGATGATATGAAAATTCAGAAGAAAGTGGAAACTATAAGAAAATGGAAATCCTTAGAGTTCAATGTTAGTGAATAAGGAATTGAAATATTTTGTTGAAGACTATGTGTTCCATCAAATCCCGAGTAAAAAAAGAAATTGTGGATAATGCACATAGTTCAACTTTTCACATTCACCTAGGAAACACAAAGATGTATCGATATATCCAAGAGCACTATTGGTAGGAAAATATGAAGAAGGAGATCATAAAATATACATCAAAGTGTCTGGTATGTCAGCAAGTGAAGGCTGAAAGGCAGAAGTCTAAGGGGATGATGCAACCATTATCCATACCAACATGGAAATGGGAAAAAATCACCATGGAATTTTTAATCAGACTTCTCAACACATCTAAGGGAAATAATTCTATCTAGGTTTTTGTGGATCATATTACAAAGACTACACACTTCATTGTGATTTGAGAGGATTTATCACTAGATCAACTGGCATAGATATACATCAGATAAGTGGTAAGGCTTCACAGAGTACCACTATCGATTATGTATGATCGAGATCCAAGATTCACCTCTATGTTTTGGAAAATTCTCCAACATGATCTAAACACTGAGATGAAATTCATTACAACTTATCACCCTCAAAATGATGTCCAATATGAGCAGACTATCCAAGCACTTGAGTACATGTTGAGAGCATGATCAATTAACTTCAAAGGAGGATGAGACCAACATCTTCCTCTAGTCGAGTTCTCTTACAATAATAGTTTCCACTCGAGCATCCAAATGTATCTCTATAAATCCCTTTATGGGAAGAGGTACAAGACACCTTATTGCTAGGATGAAGTTGGGGAACACAAACTTCTTGATCTTGAAATATTATAGGAAATGGTTGAAAAGGTTAAGACTATTCAATAACACATCAAGGATGCCCAGAGTTGACAAAAGAGCTAAACTGAAAATCATCTACGAGACCAATAGTTTGATGTTGGAGACATTTTATTCCTTCACATCTCTCTATGGAAGAGTGTAATGAGATTTGGGAAGAAGGGAAAGCTTATTCCAAGGTACATCGACCTTTTTGAGATCCTTGATCACATTGGAGGAGTGGCCTATCGACTATCACTCTCACTAAACTTATCTCAAGTACATGATGTGTTCCATGTATCCCTATTAAGAAATTACATACCAGACTCATCACATGTACTCAATCTAGAGGTGGTACCATTGGATAATAACCTTTCGTATGAGGAGAAACCAGTAAAGATCTCAGATTGTATAGACAAAGTTCTACAAAATACGACAATTCCCCTCATCAACATGTTGTGGATCAACCACAAGTTTAAAGAAGCAATGTGGGAACTAGAGGAGGTGATGAAGAAGAGTTACCCTCATCCATTTTAGTGTGGGAAAAGAAAATTTCAAGGAAAAAATTTCCAAAGGGGGGAAAATTCTAACTACCCGAACTATAATGAATAAAATTTTACTTTTTGATTTAATTAAATGTCTTATGGTTATATAAAATACATGAATTTATTTTGTTTTACTATATCCAATTATATTTAAAGGACCATTAAGTATCTTTACCATTGATAATATAGTCTTTGAATAATGATCACATGGCTAGTATAAATATAGGGTTTTAACAAATCCATTTGTCACAGATAAAGTAAGTGATGTCCTCAACTAATAGGATCATACCCTATGAATCCCATTTATCAGAGCTTCTGATGGAGATATAATTTCTGGTATTTTCCCTAGACCAAGACCAAGCCAATATCAAAAAACTTCATCATGAGTGAAAGTGTTTATAAGACAATTTCAAGCTCATCGATATCACGACCCAAACCATGTTCACCAAACGACCCCTTGAATGCCCCACCATCGTGCACCTTACTCTTAGGGCGTATTCTAGTGTATTAAAGGGATATGTATCAAGAACCCATCAATAATATTATTCACATTATTTTTTATATAATAATGAATATATTTTCATCATATTATTGTTACTTTATAATTTTTTTTATTTTTCATTCAATAAAGTACAAATTATATTTTTAGTTAATATTAAAATTCAATTAATGAATTTATGAATTAATGGATTTTTAAAATAAATAAAATTTTAATAAAATATTATTATCAAATAATTTTTTTAAATATAAATGATCATATAATTTTTATGAAGTGAAATGTAATTTTTTATTGGGATTCAAAAACTGTTATTGTTTTAAAACCCATCATTTTAAATAAATGTAGGTTTTTATTTTCAAAGTGAAAATTCATATATTTAGAAAATTATTTAGATAAAATTAATATTATTTTTGGAATCAGGAAATCTAAATTATCTAATGGTGAAGTTTTCATAATTTTCTAAGACAGTCAAATTTTCGGGTAAAAATTAAATACCGTATAAATATACTTTGTGTTCTATGACATCATAATGGCCCAATAGTGATGTAATAAATAATATAAAAAGTATACTCAAACAAATATATATTTTCCTTTAAAATAATGTAATTTTATGTTTATTTGATTTATTTTATAAATCCTTAATGAATACACCAAGACTTATAATATATTTTATGATTTTAAAATCATTTATTTGGGAGTGTGACTTACATACACATAATAAAGGACATTGTTTTATTATATTCTACCATTATACTTATAAAATAATGTAAACCACTCCTCTTTATTAGAAACCATGGGAAAAAACCATGGGATGGTTTGTGGTTTTGAGTATTTTATTATGTATTGTCCAAAAACAAAATAATAAAGAAATAATCATATTTTCCTATATAAATCCACCTAATATCCCATTTCTCTTATATAAAACTCCTTGGAGCACGACCAGACTCTTAACTATACTCCCTAGAGTCCTCTCAATACACCCTCAAGCTTCCAAGAAGCCTATACCAAGCCTTAGGAGTCACGCATTCAAGTAAGGGATCCTCACCTTCCTCTCCTTTCAATTCAAGAATCTTCCTTGAAATTAGTATTTATAATTTCAGTTGGTTATATTATAATTAATTTAATATGATTCCATTAATATCTGAGTAATGTTATTTTAATGATATATTATTTATCATCTCTCATTTTTACCTTTATCTAAGCCGTTATTATGCCGAAGTTTTGTAAGAGATTTTCCACCCTCCTCTTTTATCAAGCATTCCTTTTAATGTTATGTATTTTAATTTCAATCTTCTTATGTTGGGATATTTTATTACATATCCCAAATACTTTCCATTTTATTTATAAATTATGAAACCCCCTTTTACTCTCATTTATCTCTCCTATGAACCTTTATGAACACCTGTTACCATGCTGAAAGTTTTTAAGGGTTCCTTCATTTCTCCTAGTTTCTTTATTATGTTAAGATTTATATATACAATTAATTATGTTGATAATTGTATTTAAATGTCCCAATTACTTTAAATTTCATATGTAAATGATGAGATACCCATTTCACTACCATCACCCCATTTTATGAATTTTTAAGTAATGTTGTTATGTTGCCGAAATCTCACTGCGATTTTCCATGCCAAAATAATTATGTAGTGAATACAATACCCATTTTTTCTATTGAGGGTATTCAAATTTATGCACATATACTTATTGATTTGGGACTTACATGTTCTTGATTGTGGAATAAATTATTATGTTGAATGAATCCATGTTTTATGATCTATGTTACACACTTAAGCATGAGAATGAAATGATTATGATGGGTGCGCCCTGACAGCATTCTAATGCATTGTGTAATCTTTAGTATCATGATATATCATATTGGGATATGGTTGTAACTGATTAATTTATGGGAATTTTTCCACCATTATTTCTTGGTGGGTTTATCCTTAACTTATGTTTATGATGCAGTGTTTTAAGTTACTACCACATTTCCCATGTTATGATTATCATGCTATATCATTCCTTATTATTCATGTTCCTTTTATGATCCATTGATATGCCTATTTTAGAACATGTATTTTCTTCCTCATGTTATGACTTGTTTATTCTATCACTAGGCTTTATATCTCACCCCTTTCTTATGTATGTTCTTAGGTTATACTATGCAGTGTTAAGTATGAAGGAACATTTTCATCATGTTAAAGAAGTTATCAATAAAGATGTTGCTTTTCATGTTTTAATTTTCTATTTAATGTACCTAATTTCCCAAATACACTAGACCTATTGATATTTTGGGTTGTATTAAATTTAATTTTGTGTAATTAAACATGTATCAATGTGTAATAAAGAGTAGGTTCATTATAGGTTCTTTACTATTAGGTACCACATCAAAATCATGGAAAACGTTCCATATCCAAATGAATTTCTTGGCCACATCAAAAGCCTCTATATACTCATACTATACTATAGATTCGGTAATAAATAGATTCTTTGAACTCTTCCAACTCAAAGCTCCTCCATTGAGAAATAAAACATATCCTAACTTCGAATTTAGCTCATTTTAATTTTTCAGAAAATTAGCATCAGTATAACCCATGATGACCAGTTCCTTATCTCCTCCATACACTAGGAACATATCCTCAGTTCTTCTAATATACTTGAGGATATCCTTAACATAATACCAATTTCGTTCACCTGGATCTTCTAGATATCTACCTACCATGCTCAATTCATAGGTAACATCATGTCTAGTACATAACATAGCATACATGATTGATCAAATAACTAAAGATTATGGGATATTACTCATTCTCTATTTCTCCTATTGTGTCTAAGGACAAATTTTATTAGAAATATATATACCATGTTACAATGGAACCAATCCCCTCTTGGATTGTTTTATAGTAAATCTATTTATTATCTGGTCAATGTTTGTAGTTTCACTTAGTCCAATAAGCCTCTTGGATCTATCAAGAATGATCTTGATCCTTAGAATATAGGCTACTTCTCCTAAGTATTTCATAGAGAAGCACTTGTTTAACCAGTACTCAATATACTTTAAGACTAGTATTTCATTTTCGATAAGTAATATGTAATCAACATATACTACTAGGATAATGACTACATTCTCACTGAACCTCTTATAAACACATGTCTCACAATCATTCTTAATGAAACCAAATTCTTTTATAGCTTCATCGAATTGAATTTTCCATGATCTAGATTCTTAATTCAATCCATAAATGTATCTATGAAACTTGAAAATATTTTTGGAATCAACTAGAGTCAAAAAACCTTATGGTTGTGTCATATATACATCTTCCTGAAGGTTCCCATTAAGGAAAGTAGTTTTGACATCCATTTTCCAAATTTCATAGTCATGGTAAGATTCTATACCAAGTAGAATTATGATGGATTTAAACATGGAAACTGGTGAAAAGGTTTCATCATAGTGAATTACTTAATGGTTTTTAAACCCTTTAGACACTATCCTTTATTTATAGGAATTTACTTTACCTTTCATGTCCAGTTTTCTCTTGAATACCCATTTGTACACTACAAGATTTAGATCAACTGGAGAATTGACTAGAACCCAAAATTAGTTATGATACATGGAATCCATTTCAAAATTCATGGCTTCTTACTATCTTTAAGCTTCTGATCTCTCTACTACCTCTTTATAGGAGATATTTTCATCATTTTCAACCATAATGAGTTAGCATCTTGAGTGACTAGAAAACCATACATCTCTAGTTCTATTACCTCTCTTATGATCCTATACAATTATTGTGTTTTAGTAACTACTTCTTCCATAGGGTCTTGTGGAATCTTTTCCTGTGCCAACTCTTGTGTATCTTGAGTATTAAATTCATCACAATCAATCTTTCTCACACTATCCTTTTTGAAGATGTTCTCCCTCTCAAGAAAGATGACTTGTCTAGAAACAATCACTTTCTTGTCTGAGGGGTTGTATAGGAAGTATCCCTTTGTTTATTTGGATACCCAACAAAGATAAACTTTGTTCCATGGGGTGATATTTTATTTCTTGATAAGACCTTAACAAATTCGTCACAACACCATAAAAATGTATGTAATAAAATAGGTGTCTTTATACTCCATACATCAAAGGGAATTATTTTTTGTGCTTTAGTTGGTACTTGGTTTAGTGTGTATGCTGTAGTTTGTAATTTATATCCCCAGAATTATAATGAAAGATCTACACGAATCATCATCGACCTTAAATTTTATAACAAGGTAAGGTTCCTCCTTTCACTAACACCATTCCACTATGGTATGTAAGGTAGAGTGAGTTGAGATAGAATCTCAAAATCTCATATAAAGTTAATGAACTCATGGTTAAGATATTCATCAACTTGATCTGATAAAAAATTATTTATATTCTTTATAATTTGACTCTCTACTTCATTATTTAATTATTTTAATTTCTTAAAGGAATCAAACTTATACCTCATTAAGTAGAAATAATTGTATCCACTCAAGTCATCAGTAAAAGTTATGAAGTAAGAATACTCACCTTTAGATTCTACTAGAAATGGTCCACACACATTGGAAAATACAAATCCTAGAAGCTCCATGGCCCTTTCACCTTGTCCATTGAATAGTGGTTTAGTCATTTTACATGTAAACAAGCATGATATATTTAAAGTGGATTTATCTCAAAAGAGTCTAAATAACCATATTAATAGATATTTGTCAAAAAAATCTCATTTACATGACCAGTACAGTGATTCCATAGTTGGGTGTTATATGAATCATGTGAACATGATTATTATATATTTCCAATACTTAGTTTTCATAATTTAATACATAAAGACCATTATTTAAATGTGTCATACCATAACATATGCTTCCTTAATAAAATAAATAACTTTTATTTCCAAACTTGAAAATAAAACCATCTGTATCTAGGCATGATACATAAATTATGTTATTGGTAACCATTGGTACATAATAAAAATCATTTAAAACCAAAGTCATTATTATTATCAAAGAAAGGTGGTAGTCACCAATAGCTATAGAAATCATCCTCATACCATTGGAAGCTTTGAGATACACCTATCCTATAGAAATATTTCAGAATCTATATGGTTCCTACATTTGGATACATATGTGAGAACCACAAGCTATATCTAATAACCAATGTGTAGATATTGAAAGATTATACTCAATAATGAATTCACCTTTATCTTCCCCTTATTTTTGGGTGTAGTTATTATTTCATTGGACTTGATTACCACATTAAAAACACACTACCTCCTTTTCCTTACCCTACCTTTGGATCTTCCTCTTCTTGGAATGATGGTGCTTGGGAGCTTTAGACTTGTTATGAGTATTGGCCCCATTTTACTTGTTCTTCCTTTTCTTATTCACTATAAGGACTGTGGGGTTGTCATGCCACATGTCCTTATCTACTTGAAGAAATAATTTAAGAAGTTTTTAAAGACTCTTCTCATTATTTCTCATATTATAATTAACAATAAAACCATATAAGGTCTTGGTTAGTGATGAAAGTATGAGATCTATGTGTAACTCATATAGGAATTTAATCCCTAAGATGTCTAAGAATTCAGTGTAGCCAATAAGCTTGACTACATGAGGCCTAGCTGGTGCATACTCTCCAAGATTATTTATAAACAAAGCATTGAGGTCTCATATCTCTCTTATCTCACCTTCTCTTGATAGAGATCCTAAAGGAAAGACATCATGCTATATGCATCCATGTCCTCATGTTACTTCAAAATCTCATTGGCCATGGATGATAACATGAAACAATGAACATCTTTAGGATAATTCATATTTTTCTCATAGAGAGATAAATCTTCATCACTAGCGTCATTACTAGGAACATTAGTAATAGTTTCTTCCAACATGTACAATTTTATTTCATGGTGAAGGATAATGCATAAGTGCCTTCGCTACTCTTGTAAATTTATGTCGGTGAGAAGGTTAGCCTTATCAAGAATGGATCACAATGATATATTTGAAGTCATTTTATTACTATTTCTACAACTAAGATGAAAATAATTTTAATACTTTATTAGATAAAACTTAGACATATAAATAAATGTTATATTTATTAATCTCCCACTATTTTATCAAAACCCAATATACCTCACCATTGGCTTTAAAATATCCCATTTCATGGAAATTCTAGTTGCAATGATCCATATTCCCCTTCTCATTATCCCAACTTTGGTTGGTCAAGAAACATGAATGGTTTAAGTTAGGAATTAAAAATTCCAAATAAATTAACTCAAAATTCCTTGATCTGTTGATTAGACTCCCCAATCCTAAAATCCTTAAATTGTATTTCCTATACCCTTAGCTCTCAGTCACACTAAGTTCTTCTTTGGCAGTCAACCCTTATTGTGAACTAAGTTAAGTCAACTGAAAAATTCAAGTTAGAATTCCACAATTATTGAAAGCACCCCAACTTTGGATGGTAAATCACTTTGAACCATGGTTCAATTTTAACTAAATTAGTGGAAGGCTATACCGAATTAATGTATATAATTGAGGGATTTTATATTTTATGTGTAAATTTCCAATTATTATCATTATTACATGATTTTTAATATTAAGTGGATTTACTTAAGTGATTAACTATGTATTAGATAATATTTACACATAAGAAAATTTAGTTTAGTTCTATCTTGCATACTTTTTAATTCATTAATTCATGTGATCATGATAAAAACACCATAATGAAATAACCATTCAACTTGATAGAAATAAAATATTAAGTGGCATGATCATGAGATTTTACTAATGATTAGTTTATTTTAAGGATGATAAAATAACTTTCGACCTAGGGGAAAAACACCTTGAACCAATTAAGGTTTGTGTTACAACTTTCCATCTATCCACCTATGAATCTCTCTTGGATTTGTTTCACCTCAGCTCCAAACATGAATCACCTACACTAACATGGGATCTCTATCCATTACATATGCTTTTACTCACATGTGTGTTAGGGGAAGAGGTTTACATAAAAGAAACCATGGGCATGTCGTCCATTACATAATAAGTGGAAAGATGGAACACAAACCAACAATTTAATTTAATAATAAATTAAATGAAACCAATCACATACAAAGGTCTTGGTCTAAGTTCATGATAATCCATTAGCATACAAGAAATTATGAATTTAATAAAATTATAATTCATTTATAATAGTTCTTATTCAAGATAAATCATGATCGAATCAATTAATTATATTCTTTAATTAATCAATTCTTTTATCTTAATTATCATCTAAATTTTATTGAGATTCTAATCCATAATAATTTTAAACAAATTAAATAAATTTATTTAAAAATAACTATGTATATAAATGTACCTTGGAGGAAACATGGTGAATACCCATCCGAATCTACCCAACATGTATTTTATTCATATAATATTTACTCTTGTGACATATGGCATACACAACTTATCACATACTTTCAAGACATGTACTATCAACTTAATGATTACACAGATTGCATGATTTTTATATCATTTGTTATGATTCAATGCATGTAGAGTAATAACTATAATATGAATCACACATGGTATATATATTTGAAAATTATATAGATATTAATTAAACATTTGTATATATATATATATTAAAACCCATCACATAGAATTTAATATCAACTTAATGAACACTCACAAACACATGTTAATAAGGTTTACATAGTATAATAAGTTAATTTTAATTCTGTGCAATTTGGTTTAAGTAGATAGCATGTACAAGCCAGCTACATGGCGTGAACATTTTATCACATTGTATATAAGGCACATGCCTTGGGAATCAACATGCAACAGTGCCTTGGGAAAAATTGGAGTACACAGTGTGTACATGGGTTACACAGTGTTTGGTCTCCGAGTTACACATTCACCAATTAGGTAGGCCATGTGAGAAGATACACGGCCCATCTATGAATAAAGGACTACATGTCGTGTACATGAACTACATGGTGTGTACTCCGAATGACCAAGCACTTGGCTGGCCCGGTCAACACATGGTGTATAATTAAATTCATTGTGCGTAATAAATTCAAATGCCATGAATTAATTATAAATTAATTCTTGGTACATTGAACACTAGTACATGGTGTGTACCTCTGGGTTATACAGTGTGTACTCCTGTGTTATTCAGCTAGATTCTTCAGAACCTCTGGATGAGATCTTAAATTTTATTTCGTTCATAAAATTAATTAATTTAATTATATTTACAAGAAACAAAAGTAGAAGAAGCATATCCCAAAATTTAGATTAAATAATGATTAAACATGAATTGAAAAACTAAATAAAAAATGCATAAATCAATCAATGATTTTTAAATAATTATAAATAATTTCGTGACTACTCTGATACCACTAGTAGGTTTCAAGCATAATGGAAGAATTGCGATGGGTCATGCCTAACATTTATTTTTGTCATGATCGATTATCAATTCAAGATTTACATAATGATAAACATTATGATCAACAGAATTGAATAAAATAAAATAAACAAAGGATAAAATGTCGAAACCAATGGCAGGATCATCACATATTATTTATAATTAATTTAATCAATTAATGAATTACCTTGTGAGAATTATTTCTCTATTGATGGATCTATCAATCGATCTACTTTGTACCATTGGTGAGTTGTAGAAATAAAGAGAAGATTCCCTCTAGCAATGATCCCCATGTGTTCCAAAGATCTTCGAACATCTCCACTAGAATCTCTGGGTGCTTGCACGATAGATCTTATCACTTACGTCATTATAATTTGATCTTCATGATAATTACTTCCAAAGTTTTCTCCTTTATCTCTCTTGAATCGAGAGTGGGAGGTAGAGGAAGACCGCTCTCCGTTATTGGGAGTGTTCTTGGAGAATAGATCTCTCTAGGGATTCGAGAGGATTATCCAGATTTATTGTGCACAAAAAAACAAATGAATTGAATCTATTGAAAAATAATACAAGTGATTTTATATATCACTAGGGTTAGAAAATAAATAATCATACAAGTTCCATTTATTATTTATTTAATCTCTTGCGGAACCCCATGTATAAAATAATAGTAATAATAATATTTCTTGACATGCACTTAACTTGAGAATTAAAATTAAATATTATTTATTCAAATAATATTCAATATATATTATTTCTCATATGACATGAAAGCTCCATCCTCCATTCCTCCAAAATATTTATGAGGCTTTGAATAATGTTTATTTATTTATTAAATAAATATAATTTCATTATTCACCAATAAATAAATAAATATTATATTCACTAAATATAAAATAAATATTTATTAAATATTCTGCTCACATAATATTATCTTGAATAACTGGTGACAAAATATATGCGATCAAGAAAATATTAATAATTATTAAACCAAATTCAGGAATAATATTTATTCAAATTGTTAAATAATAAAAAATAACATATATTATTTAACTGAGATTCTAGATACACTCAGTGTGTGACCCTCTAGGCATCTTTCTTAGTGGCATTCAGAGAAGCCACCTAAAGTCCAAGGTTAGCATCTAGAAACACTGCAAGGTACCCATAGAGAAATAATTTAATTCCACAATGATATAATACTTCATACGAACACTTACTGTATAATAAAATCCCTTTAGCATGATATCTCTAATCGACTAGGTTGCATGATGGTGCCATCAACCTATGTGCCCGATGTCTCTTTATTTGAATTTACGGAAATCAAACTAGCCTATAAAAAACCATGAACATTGATTTATTTAGGCTATATCATTTCCATCAAAGTTCCTAGGATATCAACTTCCATTAAAGAACAGAAGGGACAAATGCTTTCTCACGTTATTCATTAATGTATTATTACTCATGACACACCCAACACATCCTAACTCGCTGCGAACATATGTAATCACGATTTTCATCAATACTTCAAAATACATAACTCATAATAGTCATTAATAATAATATTAATGTCTAAGGATCAATACACATGTCTTCATATAGGAACATACAATGACACATATAAATGTGTATTTTCTATTATTGGGTCTCATTCTCATAATATCCTACAATGGATATTACCAAGCAACTACACCATGAGATGGTTCCTGAAATTTCTACGAGTCCCCACCCTTGATATCTTGTATCATTTGTGTCCCTAAAATGATATCATCTAGCTATAGAACATATAGTTGATAATATTTTCATGGAATTTCTAGGTTCTCAACATAGTGGAGAACTGCTATGACCTTTCTGTGCAATAATTACTCTTAAGAAATTATTACATACTATGTCATGAAAAACAAAAATAATGATGTGATAAGAAGTTTACTAATATTAAAAAAATGAATACAAGTTATCATAAAGTACACTGGAGTTGGTTCTAGGGCACCAACTCCAACTTTTTCTAGGTATTTTTGTTTTTAAAATGGTGTTTTAAATGGAAAGGGTTTTTCGATATCCAAAAATATTTTTCAAATGGATTCAAAATAATTTTTAAGGGTTTTAAGATAAAAAGGTGAAATATTAAAATGTTTTCTTAATGATATGGTAATTTATCATTATAGATGATGATGGGTGATCCAGATGCAACTTATACATTGGGTGAGCCCGATACATCTTATACGATGGGTGATACCGATACATTTTATACAACAAGTGAGCCCAATACAAATTATACAATGGATACAACCAATATAGATCTTCAATGAATTGAGTAATGTTTCTTGTATTTAAAGGAAAGGAGGGATTTAACCAGGATGATTTATCTTATGAATTTAACTAGGCTTCAAATATTTCTGAGATAGGTGAACATGAGTTATGAATATTGTAACATCCCGACCTGGGTGCCACATAATGGTACCCCAAGCTGGTCGATCATATGACCTCAAGCACGTCTCCCTCACTACAAAAAAAATGACTTATACCAATATAAATTTATTGAAAGAAAATATATCTGGTGGTAAAAATGAGTAATTCCAATAGATATTAAGTTCTATTAGTATTAATTTTAAGTAGCGACACTTCTTTTTTCCAACATATATATCGGTTGGCATTGATCGTTCATTCCTAACATATCTTTTACCAACGGTTAAATCTATCGCTTTATCATAGTAATACCATCATTTTTTACCAACACATGAATTTGTTAGTAATAATATCAATTACAAACAAATATTTTACCATTAATAAAAATTATTACAATAAGTCATTCAATAATAACAAAGATTTTATCGATAACCAATAAAGAGTAACCAAAATTTTTATATATTTTTATTTTTACGAACAAAGTCAATATTCACTTTTTACAGTCTTATTAAAAATATATCATTAATTTATTTTAATTTTTAATTATTTGTAAATATCAATAGTGTATATATTTTGTACTATTGTTCGTTTAATAAACATATAAATATTTTTTTAGAAAAAAACAGTTTAAATCACTATGATAGTTGATATATTTACATATGTTTTTTATACTCCCTAATTTTTATATTTAAATTTAATAAACATAATTAAATATATTCAAAATAAATGAAAAAAATAAATATTTAAAATTTATTAAATAAAAAACACAACAATCAATTTTGGGGGAATGACAAAGGGTACCAAAAGTCCCCCTAATACCCAAAGAGAACCATAGCCAGTTCTGTGAATAGTGAAAAAACACTATTCACAAAACTACAAGAGGTCCTCTTTGGATATTAGGGGGGAGTTTTGGTCCCCTTTTTCATTCCCCCCATCAATTTTTCAGTGCTACTCGCTCGAGCTATAGGTTTCTCTACCGACGTCTTCCCTATCGGTCGGGAGATCTCCCTTCATCTGGAGCTCCTGATCAGAGCTTCCTCCTACACCAGAAATCCTTTAATTTATAGTCATCATTCCAATCATTGATGATGTTCTCGGTTGATGGATGTTTCGATGGTAGTTCTGGCAACTAGCGAGGCTATCGGCTTTGGAGGCAATCAGTTGCAGATCCATCTTCTTTCTAGATGACGTTGGGGATGGTCGACGATGGTGTGGAATTATTCATCGTCAGGTTGGATGATTTGATCAAGCATGTGGATATATTTATTCATTGATGTCTAGTTGCTTAAGATCCAATCATGGGTGATTTATCTGGTCCACTTGGAGTTCATCAACGATGTCTTGGCCTTCATACCGTGAAAGATTTTAGGAGATGGATAATCACCCAGTGACGACGTTCTGTGATCCAGCATTCAGTGAATCCAATTACGACATTCAACGTCCCATACGACCCTCAAATTCAGCGTCACAAGTGACCACATTTTCAGCAAATGTTTCCATCCCAGACGACCCCGACGTGCGATTGGGTTCTGCGAGCAATCCAGGTGATGACATTGTTGGAGAATTTTTCTCTATATTGATTGTCCTCGCTCAAACATAGCTTCTATTTGTAACTTTTCCATGAGATTTAACCAATCATCCTTAGAAAAGCTGTCACACATGGCTACATAAGACATCATGGATGGTGAACAAAGTAACTCCCAAACACAGAAAAATCAAAACAAAATTGAGCATGCAGATGCCATCTTTCTCTGTACAAGTGTGCAAATAAATAATCATCTGCTGGGGGGATGTCAAATACTAACAGTGTCAAGCCTTCTCTTTGCCGATTTGCTTATGTAGCACCAAATCTCAAAATCCTCACTCAAATATGGGTACCCATATTCCACTGACTTCATCTAATCCAACAATATCTCTGATTGATCTTTTGAAGGTAGTTACAACACCAAAGACATGATAGAACCTTCAATGCCTTCCCACTTCTCTTAATTCAAAATATCCTCCTCTTTCACCTCCAAAAGGGATTTCATATTCCTTATATAAGGAATCCAATACTTCAATAGCTTCACCCTGCAGGCCGCTGGCAATATCACATTACCATAACCAACTACCTCCAATGACTTCCCAGTAACTTTTATCATATTTTCCTTCAACCTCCATATCAAAAAACTCAACTTCTCATCATCAACCACCCTCATTACATCATTAGATATTACCACCCACCTTGAAACCAATTACTTTATTAAGTTCATCTTCGGGAGTACCTTGCACATCCATTCTAGATCTGCTAGACTCTACAATATTTGAGCATCTATTGCCTTGAACTCATGGGAAGACTCTGAGAGGAGGGAAGACAAAGTGTTTACAAATGAGGGAAAAACATTGGAAAGTGCCACTTTCAACTCCATTATAACTTCATCATCACTTGCAACTGATAGCGTACCTTTATCTTGGTCCAGTATGAATTAAACTTGTTTTTGAGAAGAAGCTTTAATCTCATCTCTGAATGGGGGGCACGACTTGCCTATTAAAATAGAAAACTGAACTACTAATAGAAAAACCAATTTTGTGGAACTCATGGGTCTTGTTCACCACCTTCCTTTCAATAATAATATTTTTTCTCAAATCATCCACAACTTTCTCATAGGATCCAGCATTAATAGTAGAGTTTAATTCTCAAAAGGACGCTTCCCGGGGTGTTTAAATGTCTTATAAAGAGTCAAAATTCATTTAAATAATACATGTGTTGGCCTCCTAGTACTAGATGTGATTCCAACTAGATAACTGATTACTCTTTATGTGAAATGGTTTACCCAGTGTCTCTTGTAACATGAAGCCTCCAATCTTCAACCTTTTTCAAATGTCTTTCATGTGTTTTATTCCACTCTTCTGAAATAAGTAGAAGACTTCGTCCAGAACACCCTATTCCCTCTTTGATAATTATCCACTCTTTGAATATTTCTTTATCATCAGACACCTTCACTCTTGACATTCTTCTTTAAAGTCTTCTATTCTTCATTATCAGCAATAACTCATGCAACCTCCTTATCAAGTTACAGACAAAAAATGCAGCAATTTGCGATGGATCTCTCAGTCAGCAGAACCACCAAAATGGGTTGAACATTACGATCTGCATCCTGCTAAATGGTATGGTGAAAAATCACAGCCTCATGCCTCTACCACGGGCAGAGGAGTTACAGTTCAAAGGTAGGATCTTGAGAGGACATGCCATGCATCTCCTGGTAAACCAGCCTGGGAAGAAGGCCTCTATATGAGTCTCTCTTCCTCTTCTTCTTCAAATAGTCAATGAATCCCTCCACCTATGATTTAATGTGAAGGTACCATCTATGAGCCCCCTCTCTGTCATTCAATTCTGACCCTCTTTCTATGGTGCTGATTGGCTTCCCAAATAGGAAATACAGATGACCAGTAAATTTTGGAAGAATTACAGGAAGGTGTAGATCATATTTTGTAACCTCCCCGTTAATTTCATACCTCAGCCTCAAAGATTAAGATGTTAATAATTCTATTTCACCCATGAAGTAAGGTATATTCATCAAGCCATTATAATCAATGATGAACTCACCAAAATAATCTTCTCCTACAACACAAAATGGTACAATCATGGAACCAAATCTGGCTACCATCCTCACAAACTCAGACTGATGTGGCCAGAACAGCTTGTATTCCTCACCCTTTCGATGGAGAGATTCCCTCAACCCCCCAGGATATAGAAGGATACGGGACTTTGAAGAAAGCAGTTTATTAAGGTTCATGGTTGAGGTAGGTACTGCACCCATAAATCTGAATGTGTCAAACTCTGATAGATCTGGTAATTTTCCATCTCTCAAGATCCTCACAAAGGTTATTGGATGTGTGCTAACCCTCTCAGAACTATATTTCTCTACAGAAATAAATGGGGGAAGTAGTGTATAGATTTCCATTTCTAATAACACGTGGTAGCCAACAAGCAATACCGACCCTTTAGAAGGTATTCCTTCAAGGCCTTTCACTATTTTCACATTCTCCAGTGTTAAAAGAATCACATTTCCAGAAACCACATCAATCCATCTGTAAGATTCGTATGATTTTTTAAATTCAGAAAGAGTTGGTGGCACGTAATCGGAAACATAATCTCGGTTTCTTCTACAGTGATAAAAATCAGAAAATCGGATGGTCATGGACAAATCAAAACCATTTTCCAATAACTATTAAAATCAACATAAACACAGGTGTCTGCACTTTCTCAAAAGTCACTGAAATCTCTAGCCCCAAACTCCCGTAGGTCTGTGCTGGTAGGCACAGCCACAAGTGAACATGTTCACCCTTATGTTCGTTCAGATTATTTAATGAATAGGGGTGAAAACGAGATCGTAAAGGGGTGAATGATTGTTGTGACCACCTCGTGCCCAGCATGGTACCCCGTGACTTACACCACACCCCATCCCTCTCTATCATGATTGAACTTGTCATAATGCCGCTGCTGGGGTGGTGTTCACCAATGTCTGCAAAATGAGAAATGAAACTATCTTTGAAAGCCAAAAACCTTCTTTTCATGCTGCAATTGACTCACTACACAAGGCTGTGCAAATAGCCAACAAGATCCAAAGAGGTATTATGTCATTATCAATTGAAAAGTGGTCCCATTCTCAATTGAAAGAATCTTTACTACATTATAGAATTTAATGTAGTGCTACTAGATTATATAATTTTGTGTTATGTGTCACTCTTAATTAAAATTAGCGTCATTATCAATGGTTTGTGATCATAGGTTAGATAATATTCTTGTTATTTTTATACCATGTGTTGTTATTTTCTCTTGTTGTTACAGGCTGTCTTCTGTTAATGTGGTCACATGTGATTTTTTTTTCAGTCACTGGTTCTATTCATTTTTCTGCTGTTCTCATTGGTCATTTTTTAATTCGTCCTCTATGGGAGTTTCTGTGGTCATTGATTATATATTCTTGTTGTGGTCACTAGATGGATAATCTTTCGGTTCTGGTTGTTTCCACTAGTTAGATAATCCTCTTATTGTGGTAAGATGTTAGATAATGCGGTCACCTGTTATCTTTTTTTAATGAGCTCATTGGTTATCTTCTGGTTTGTGGTCACAGGTTAGATAATCTTCTTGTTATTTTTATATCATGCGTTGTTATTTTTAGTTAGTTTTTGTGGTAACTAGTTATCTTCTGACATAAAATTATTGGTAAAAATTTTATATCTTGTAAAATGCATATTCAAGTAGGTTGGTGTTTCTTAAATGTTTAAAATTTTTCCTGCATTAGGTTGAAGAATATGATCTACATCTGAATCATTTGTCATATTTGGTTTGGTAAATCTTTTAGTTAGTGTTATTATTGTTTACTATGGCATGTCTTAGTGTTTGAATGAATCTTATAATTTCCATAAGTGGAGGCTAGTTTGATGTGGAGTTTCAATACAAGAGTTGTGTTCAAAGCTGTTGTATTTGGTATTTGGTTTTTTCTTGCAGGAGTTTCAAGCTGTGCTTTGGTGTGGCTACGATTGGTTTTTCATGGGGGTGTTTCTTTTGAAGCGTAATGAGTGCCCATGATCAGCCTGCAACTTGATGGATGGATGCATGATGGTCTGAATTTCTATATGAAGGTATATTATATTATAATTTAATGAGCATGTTTATCGAAGCAAAAAAGTGGATTTCTCATCCTGATGAAGCCTACAATTTTTTTCTAGTATGATGATATGGATTTTTTTTCTTCATGATCTAGATTTTTGAATGGTTGTTTCATTTTGAAATTGGGAAGACTTATTTGTGAGGGTTCCCACTAAACCCCTAAACATGGTCAATCTAGATAATAAAATATTGATTTCTAAGGTTATCAATTGTTAATATGGTCACCATAGCCTGTGAATTCTCAATTGAATAGTAGTGCCATTATAAATTCAAAGAATCTTTACTATATTATATCACGTGTTATTTTTTTTACATGATTTATCATTCTTTATTATTTTTATATCATGCATTAAAATGAAAATTTTTGCTAATTGTCGTGTTTTTGTGATCTTGTGATGGTGCATGTCTAAAGTAGAGGAATCTGGGTCAGGTGTTGCTTCAAACATAGAAGGGTGGTCCACTACAATCAAAGAGATTATGGATGTTTAGATCCACTATAGTAGATAACAAGTCATGTGAATTAATGAGGATTCCACGACAACGACGTCCGATGTTTATGAGAAATAGATTGCAGATAAAGATTCATCGAGTTCAATGTAAAATCTCTTAGTGTTTGAACATGTTTAAACATGTTTTCATTAAATATCTTGGTGTTTCTTTCATTTTCATGAAATTTGAACATGTAAATAATATTTTACCGTGTTTTCTAAATAGTCTCAGTTTTTTAGTGTTTTACACAAGCTAATTTTATGATTATTATATAATAAATATAATTACATATTTTATATGATTATATTAATAAATATAATATAAAACTTTAACAACAAATATTCGAATACCAACACATAATATTTTATTTAAAATATAATTTATAAATATATATTAATTATTGGAATTGTTTATAAATGTTAATAATATTACTAATAGATATATTCGTCGTATTAATTTGCTGCTAAGAATTTTTTACCAACATATATGTCATATGTTGGTCTTATTATAATTTCAACAGAATCATTTTATCTGTCATAATAACATTTAGCGACATAGTTAACCGTTTAGCGATAAGACAATTTTTTTGGTAAAACGTTTTACCAACAGAAAATGCACTTTTACCAACAGATATACCTCTATTGGAAAAAGCTAATTATTTTGTAATGGCTTTATGCTAGAGGCTTCCGACTAGAAACGAGAGTCTATTAAGTCGATTATGGGGAGACTATACCCTATTTTATCAGAGTAATAAACCAAAAGAAATAAATAAACAATATCAAAAGATTATATAATCATAATAATACCAATATCTAAAGATAAACAAAGCAGGAAATACAATATCCAACTAAAACAAAAAACATGACATGCTAAAGTAAGTGTTAAGTGTCTAAAATGAAAACTGAAAATAAAGACACTGATGACTCCTAAGAAGGTCCCGAACCACGTCTGGTTCCCTCATCCAATCTCCATTCCCAAATCATCAATATAACCTAGGGACTTTTCCCTTAACTTGTCCTGCAACAATAGTCTATTCAGGTATCGATCAGGTAGCCTGAGTGGGGTGTGAGTACAACTCAGTAGGACACTGCCAATGATGTCTAAAAAAATCTAGTCTAAAATAGTGTATATAGTTTTATAAATAAATAAGTACAATGATTAATTAAAAAGTTACCACATTATCAAATATTCTTTATTTAACAACATAAAACCCTAGGTTTTTTAGAATAGTTGTACTTTAATACCTACTTCGGCCCATGCCGAAGTTTGAATCATTTCACATTTTCAAATCACAATTCGATAAACTAACGGGATTTCATTATCCATTTCATTTCAACTTATTAAAATGGATAATTAGAACCATAGTCTAATGCCAACAATTTGGGTCTAGGTCATCCTGCTTAGGACCCCATGGGACTAGGAACGAACAAACCATGTCCCACACAGTATTATCGATATGAGATTTGGAAACAGTAGACCATGTCCCATTCTCGTGGGATTTGGAAATAGCAGACCGTGATCCATACACTTTCATCAAACAGTTTATCATTACGGGCTTTGGAAACAGCAGACCATGTCCCGCTCATACGGGCTTTGGAAACAACAGACCATGTCCCACACGTGTTTATCAAACATTCATATATATATATAGCGCGCGTGCACACACACATATCACCAATATCACAAAAATCACTATATCACATTAATCAAGATTAATCAACATTAATCCTCTTATCACAATAATTCTCATTAATGAATCCAAAAATTAATTAATCACACTCATACCATCAATTAATTCTACAATTAATTAATAAAATCTATTCTATTAATTAATTAAATAGTTAATTAAATCCATTTCAACAATTACAATATCTCATAATTAATTCCACGATTAATTATCTAATTCTCAATCTTAATATCTCATAATTAATTCACTGATTAGTTATTCAATTAAAAATATCAATATCACATAATTAATTCACCAATTAAATATTCAATTCATAACATTAATATCACATAATTAATTCACCGATTAATTATCTAATTCATAACATCAATATCACATAATTAATTAACCGATTAATTATTCAATCCCTAACATCAATATCACACAATTTATTCACTAATTAATTATCTCAAATAAATATCTCAATATCACATAATTAATTTCACAATTAGTTATTCCTAAATCCCACAATTTCACAATTCTGTTATTAATTAATACACCCAAATTAATTAATTTAATCAGGAAGTTAAATTGCTAAAAAAACCTAGAAATTATACAATTTTCATACACATAATCAAAATCACGACTATGAGATTTGAATATTAGACCACCTACATCAAATTATTGATGAAGGATTACTCAACAGAAATCCCTAAAATTGAGTGGCACAACGACATATAATGAGATCGGGATCTATAACCCTAAATCAAGATTAAAAAATTCAAGATCTCTTAGATCTATATGTAGATCCATAAACCTATATCTAGATTCTTAAAATCTTGATTTGGATCTAGAAAAAACAGAAGATAACTACAACAAAATGAAATAGGGAACAAAGGAGGATGAACGGGAAAGAAATGAGGTAAGATCCACTTACCGGGAGGGATGCATATCTTCAATTTGGGATTTGAATCGTGAAAAAAGAAGGTTAGATGTCCTTATAATACCTATATAAAGCTCTAAAATCATAAAAAACTGAGTTGGTATGAGTTTGGGTCAAATGGGAGATGTTTTAGGGGTTTAGGTTGATTAAAAACTAATTTTCGAGCCATTTAAAACATCACTTACAGTTTCCTGGGCAGGGACACCCAATTTCCCCTAACTGTGTGCCAACCATGCACCAAATATTTTTTGGGGGTGAATAGTTTCTCTTTTTAGGGTACACAGTTTGAAAAACCGTGTACCATCCATGTGAACCCCCACTATCCAGGGTTGCATGGTTTCCTGGGATGGGGTGCAAGGTTTTCTCTAATCGTGTGCTAATCATGCACATTCACATTTTCTTCCATTTTTCTCAATTTCCACCCAAACATAGCCTAAAGTAAAACCCAAAAAAATTAATAAACAAAAGGAAAACAAAATTACCTGAAATATGATCTGAGTAAACTCCAAAAAAGGTCGGGATATTATAATCTCTCCACCTAATAACAACTAATCCTCGCGATACACTCCATAGCTTCTCTAAGATTACTATAGCATCCCGCCTTTTTATCACATAAACTTTCATTACATTTTACAAAACCGAGGATCTTTAAGGTTTAGTGTCTTGGAAACCAGGAACTTAAAACATGAAAACATAAAACATTCTTCTTAAACACTTGAAAGGCTTCTCCTAATGTTCATCCTAGGTTCATTACTGCATCTCATAACCTGGGGACATACATCAAAAGAAAGGGTGAGCAGAAGGCCCAGTAAGGGAAACAAGAGAAACATTTTACATGTGAACTTGAGATACTTCAATAAGGTCATGAAAAGAACTTTAAGGCATGGGAAAGAAATCATGAGATATATCATAATAAAAATAACATTTTTCATAACTTGAAGATGTGGCTGCAACATTTAATATTGACAATCATTTCGTTTCACCAAGGTCCATCCCCAAGGTGTCATTAAAAATTATCAAGGTTATTCACCAAGGTATCGGTCTAAAAAGTCATCTCTAGAGATTAAGTCTTTACCTAATGCATTGGAGCGCTATCTGGGCGCACTCTTGACATGTCTTTATTATCATGTGAGCCATATATATCATCATCAATCATTTCATAAACAACCCATATAGCATAAAATAAATGGGTTTCATTTCATAATCATAACGTTTTAAAAACTGCATTAAAGACATGATCTTTATGTAACTTTAAACCCACAGAAAAGGAAAGCGGGTTTCATGTATGTAAATCCTAGAATTTAAGATAGAACATTTTGATATATATGTGTATACCCCTGTAGAAATAAGATCTTTGAGTATTCATGTAACATCCCCAAATGATAAAGGGTTAAATGACTAAATGATATGACTCATGTCAATGAGGTGCACCTTCCTTTTCGGGAGCCTACCTGGTTAGAACTCCACAGTTAACCGTGCTTGGCCTGGAGTAGTGATCAGGATGGGTGACCTTTTGGGAAGTTTCTCAGGGTGTGTGTGAGTTAGGACATAACACACTGGAAAGGACATGTGTTGGCCTGTGGGGAATATCATTAGTCAGATGACCCGTTCAGGCATGTGGGTGGACCCTGGGGTGGGCCCCACGTGTCTGTGAGGGCAACTGGTGGTACCTGGTGGGCCAGGACCCGACGACCATGTTAAGGCGGGGTGGCTGTGCTGTCACCGGGACCCGGTTGTCACATTTGGTATCAGAGGAGGAACCCAGCCTTAAGTGCGGTGCACTGCCTGGGTTGAGATGTAGGGCCCACAACGAGGGCGTTGTGCTCTAAAGGGGAGGTGATTGTAACATCCCCAAATGATAAAGGGTTAAATGACTAAATGATATGACCCATGTCAATGAGGTGCACCTTCATTTTCGGGAGCCTACATGGTTAGAACTCCACAGTTAAGCGTGATTGGCCTGGAGTAGTGATCAGGATGGGTGACCTTCTGGGAAGTTTCTCAGGGTGTGTGTGAGTGAGGACAAAGCACACTGGAAAGGACATGTGTTAGCCTGTGGGGAATATCATTAGTCAGATGACCCATTCAGGCATGTGGGTGGACCCTGGGGTGGGCCCCACGTGTCTGCGAGGGCAACTGGTGGTACCTGGTGGTCCAAGACCCGACGACCATGTTAAGGCGGGGTGGCTGTGCTGTCACCGGGACCCGGTTGTCACAATTCACTTAATAACATAAAATAATTTTTAGAAAAAAGAGAGATGCATTTTGAGACGAAAATTCTGCAGCACAACGACTACGTTACGGTGTTTTAGAAAACGTTGAAAAGAGAGGGGACATGGGTCAAACATTCATAAATGACCCATAAAATAGTAGAGGGATATAATATAAGGGATTTAAGAACATGGTAATGAAATTTGAAAATATACCATATGAAATGAAGAATATGAAAGGAAGATAAAAATAAGATTTCTCTTATGAAAATTCGGCAGCCTAACAGCGTCACATAAACTTCTACCAAAAATTAATTGATGAGATAAAATAGAGTCTCTCATCATATGAACATAAAAGATCAGTATTATTGATATAGAGATCATACCCCAGCATAATAAAAAGGGAATTTCAAGACTTTACATGGAATTAGAACTTTGAAAAAGGAGAAAGGTGAAAGAACCACTTAAAAATTCGGCAGCCTAACGGTGCCACTTAAAACTTCGAAATACTGAATTGAAGAGATAAAATGGGGTCTCTGATAATATGATCATAAAAGATCATTAATATAGACATAGAGATCATACCCCAACATAATAAAAAGAAACTTGAAAGACTTGACATGAATGTAGAACTTTGAAAAAGGAGAAAGGTGAAAGAACCCCTTAAAAATTCGGCAGCCTAACGACGCCACTTAAAACATCAAAATAATGAATTGAAGAGATCAAATGGGGTCCGTCATCATATGATCATAAAAGATCAGTATGATAGATATAGAGATCATACCCCAACATAATAAAAAGGAACTTGAAAGACTTGACATGAAAGTAGAACTTGAAAATGAGAAGGGTGAAAGAACCACTTAAAAATTCGGCAGCCTAACGACGCCACTTCAACATTCTTAAAACGAATTGATGAGAGGAAGATGGGTTCTCTCATCATATGAACATGGAAAGGGTAGTAAGATGAATATAAAAGAACATTCTCCAACATAATAACATGGAGCATAAAATAAATGACATAAAAGAGATTACTTGAAAAGAAAGAGAGAGGTCAGATCCCTTACCTTAAAACGTAACTCTTAAAACTCAAGGATGGGACCTTGAGGGCTTGGGGGAACCATGGGAGGACTCCTTGGGAGGTAATGAGACTAGAACTTCGTTGGGGGAGAGTGGGGAGTCGAAATGGATGAGAGGATGGCTTGATATTTATAGGGAAAGTGAGGGGACAAGGCATTAATGGCCAAGGGACACCTCATAAGTGGGTTTCTCAAAACCACATGATCTCCCAAGATATTTCCCATGAAGTTAGGACACATGGGGCCCCCAATACAATAATTCATTCCCTTTGGTCATCCAACCCATTAAATATCTCATGGAATCATCATGACATAGTTATGATGTCATTAAACATACCGAAACCCTAAAACTGTATTTTTACTATTCACTGAAAATTCAACTTTCTCAGAAAAATCCAAAAATTTCACCTTAACCAAATATCAATGCTCTGATTTCAAAAATGAACTCCATTTTATAAAAATAATTTTCTAAATATTTTTAATTTAATTTTTTAAATAAATACACTATTCACCGAAAATTAATTTTTTCAGAAAAATCCGCAAAAATTACCTTAACATAATATCGATGCTCTAAGTTAAAAAATGAAATCCATTTTGTAAAAATAATTTTCTAGATAATTTTAATTTATTTTTTAATTAAAAAATACTATTCACTCGAAAAAAATAATACTTGACTAATAATTTATGAAACCATTATTTAACTATTTTATTGAATCACATTACTTAATAAAGGTGCCTCGATTATATTAATGCTTTATTTAAGTGAGATTACTAATCCATTTGGTTACATTACTAATCCTAAGCATAAAATCACTATTCATAATTTACTATTCATCAAAAATTAAGTTGATCTTATTAGACTATAAATTTCATACTGAACATAATTGTAGAAGACCATTTTTTGAAAATAATTACACATTTTTAATTATTTAAGGTTTATATAAACATTTTTTAAAATATCCTTTCTCTAAAATTCACCAAAAATATGCATACTATATTTATCCGGACATTTGAAAAGTCATAAACATCATCATAAGAAGAAATCCCAAGTTTTATTTAAAACAAAGGATTACACAAGGCAGTTACGGTCTCCTTACATAGCCCCTTATCACACAAGCATAGGACCTAAGTGTAAGGTGTGCTAAGGTGAGAGAATCCGAGGGAGGCTCGACCAACATCACACGAGTAGTAATTTCTATCAGTTTGAACTTATCGCGGAGGCGAACCCGTTTTGGATTCACACGATGAAGTTCAGCTTGGGTTTGGTCCAGAGCAAATCCCAGTGGTGCTACCTCCTTCCCAAGTTCTGTTAGATGGGCTTCAATCGGTCCAAGACTACTGGGTGAGGCCATCGAATCTTTTTTCTATATTAATTAACCAAGATTACTTGTATTTAGAGACAATAATCAAAACGTTTAGTTTCCAGCGGTCATATTGACCAATGGTCATATAACAGTCAAAACCCAACGGTCTCATTTTAATTATACTCATGTTATCAAATGAAACATTTTTGTTGAGTATAAAAATAAAATAAAATAACACACAAAATTAGGAAACAAGATTTATTCAAAATTTCAGGTCATTACAATCTTCCCCCCTTAAGAAATTGCGTCCTTGCAATTTTTAAAATTGGGTTTTGAAATTTCATTGAAAGTCCCACATCGGAAAAGGAGTCAGTAACACTATTACTTTAAAAGAAAGAAAGGGAAGTAAAAAGGTCACCCGAGTTAACCCATACTAGGATTCCATGGAGGAAAACATGGATATGGAAGAAAAACAAAGGGTCAAGTTCTGGGGGAGAGTGATAGAAAACATGATTAGGAGAAATTTGACCACGAGAAAATTCCAAACTTATGATGTGTGTAAACGGTCTTTGATTACCTAGTAGGAAACGTAAACCAACAACATTTTTGTTATACATTTCTTTTCATAATTTTGAGGAATTCATTTACTACATAGAACAAAAATATAAGGAAATATACCTACCTTCAAGTAGAGTTTCATCCTTTAATAAGTTTCTACCAAAACTAATATTTTCTCCAAATGATGAGCATTCAAAACTACTTGGTCTCATCAAAACACAAGAATCGTCTTCTATAGAATCACATAATCCACAAAAGATTAACTATCTATTTCTTCTATCTTTAAACATAATCCCAAAAACCGAAAGGTTAAGGTAAAACAACTCTTCAAAAAGAAAGAATCCCATAGGAATGGAAACTACTTTTAAACCTTAAAAGTTCCATGGTACTACTCAAAGTTCATCATAGACCATTCCATAAATAACGGTCCTTAAAATTCCTCAAAATAAACCAAACTAAGATTGAAACCCAAATACAAGAAGGATTTGATAACACAGTCTTCCAAAATAAACTTCATCGTTCGTCTCCAAACAACATCAACCACTCCTAAAATCTTATAACAAAAGTAGCTAACCTAAACATATTTTACCCAAGATAGGTTAATCATTTCCATAAGTAACCTAAATTACCATTAGTTCACCTTAAATTCATCGATTCTTCAAAATATAAGTCAACCTTACTCCTCAATGAAAATACTGCAGTAATCTATTTACCTTGATCATATTGGGTCCCAAAAATTGTGAATGTATCCCAAAATAATAATAATCTTTTAATCCCCTAATCATCTCTGCCATATTAATAAGGCAATCGTCACATTTCCGATCACATTGGTTTTTGGGACATGTTCTTCCATTTCCCACCATTAACTAAGAGGAGAAAGTATAATTAGGGGATTAAATACTTGGCCAATAATCATGAAAAGGAACTTAAAGCATATAAGGATAAATTGTAGAAGAAAAGTATACCCTAACTTGTGATCCCCTAGGTTTCAAACTTGGTTATCCATGATCATATATTCTTATGTGAATCTTTATTTTATTTTATCTTTGGTCCTTTAATAATGGTTCATACTAAGATTATAAATTTACCAAAGCATATCCCCTGGGAGTATCGTAACCAAGAGTTTAGCAAGACCCGTTTTCGTGTACCAGTTCCCGTTCGAGTCTAGCTCAAAGCGGTGTTTTTGGGTTTTACCCCTATGTACATCTGTGCCAGAGCCACTTTTACCTGCTCGTATCCAGAGAGGGATGTATTTGCTTGGCAACCCCTTACTCAATACTCACCAAAATACTAGGAAGATTTCCAATATTTAAACTTTTCTATAGGGTTCTTCCTAGAGTTTTAATATCCTAATTTCCACAAATAACTAAACCATTTTTTGATACCAACTATAGCATCCCACTTTTTTATCACATAAACTTTCATTACATTTTACAAAGCCGAGGATCTTTAAGGTTTAGTGTCTTGGAAACCAGGAACATAAAACATGAAAACATAAAACATTCTTCTTAAACACTTGAAAGGCTTCTCATCATGTTCATCCTAGGTTCATTACTGCATCTCATAACCTGGGGACATACATCAAAATAAAGGGTGAGCAGAAGGCCCAGTAAGGGAAACAAGAGAAACATTTTACATGTGAACTTGAGATACTTCCATAAGGTCATGAAAAGAACTTTAAGGCATGGGAAAGAAATCATGAGATATATCATAATAAAAATAACATTTTTCATAACTTGAAGATGTGGCTGCAACATTTAATATTGACAATCATTTCGTTTCACCAAGGTCCATCCCCAAGGTTTCATTAAAAATTACCAAGGTTATTCACCATGGTATCGGTCTAAAAAGTCATCTCTAGACATTAAGTCATTACCCAATGAATTGGAGCGCTATCTGGGCGCACCCTTGACATGTATTTATTATCATGTGAGCCACACATATCATCATCAATAATTTCATAAACAACCCATATAGCATAAAATAAATGGGTTTCATTTCATAATCATAACGTTTTAAAAACTACATTAAAGACATGATCTTTATGTAACTTTAAACCCACGGAAAAGGAAAGAGGGTTTCATGTATGTAAATCCCAGAATTTAAGATAGAACATTTTGATATATATGTGTATACCCCTGTAGAAATAAGATCTTTGAGTATTCACTTAATAACATAAAATAATTTTGAGATAAAAGAGAGAGGCATTTTGAGACGAAAATTCTGCAGCACAACGGCTACGTTACAGGGTTTTAGAAAACGTTGAAAAGAGAGGGGACATGGGTCAAACATTAATAAATGACCCATAAAACAGTAGAGGGATAAAATATAATGGATTTAAGAACATGGTAATGAAATTTGAAAATATACCATATGAAATGAAGAACATGAAAGGAAGATAAAAATAAGATTTCTCTTATGAAAATTCGGCAGCCTAACAACGTCACATAAACTTCTACCAAAAATTAATTGATGAGATAAAATAGGGTATCTCATAATATGAACATAAAAGATCAGTATGGTAGATATAGATATCATACCCCATCATAATAAAAAGGGACTTTCAAGACTTGACATGGAATTAGAACTTTGAAAAAGGAGAAAGGTGAAAGAACCACTTAAAAATTCGGCAGCCTAACGATGCCACTTAAAACTTCAAAATATTGAATTGAAGAGATCAAATGGGGTCTCTCATCACATGATCATAAAAGATCAGTAAGATAGATATAGAGATCATACCCCAACATAATAAAAAGAAACTTGAAAGACTTGACATGAAAGTAGAACTTTGAAAAAGGAGAAAGGTGAAAGAACCCCTTAAAAATTCGGCAGCCTAACGGCGCCACTTAAAACATAAAAATACTGAATTAAAGAGATAAAAGGGGGTCCCTCATCATATGACCATAAAAGATCATTATGATAGATATATAGATCATACCCCAACATAATAAAAAGGAACTTGAAAGACTTGACATGAAAGTCGAACTTGAAAACGAGAAGGGTGAAAGAACCACTAAAAAATTCGGCAGCCTAATGGCGCCACTTCAACATTCTTAAAACGAATTGATGAGAGCAAGAGGGGGTCTCTAATCATATGAACATATAAAGGGAAGTAAGATGAATATAAAAGAACATACTCCAACATAAGAACATGGAGCATAACTGAAATGACATAAAAGAGATTACTTGAAAAGAAAGAGAGAGGTCAGATCCCTTACCTTAAAACGTAACTCTTAAAACTCAAGGTTGGGACCTTGAGGGCCTGGGGGCACCTTGGGAGGACTACTTGGGAGGTAATGAGACTAGAACTTCGTTGGGGGAGAGTGGGGAGTCGAAATGGATGAGAGGATGGCTTGGTATTTATAGGAAAAGTGAGGGGACAAGGCATTAATGGCCAATGGACACCTCATAAGTGGGTTTCTCAAAACCATGTGCTCTCCCAAGATATTTCCCATGAAGTTAGACCACATGGGCCCCCCAATACAATAATTCATCACCTTTGGTCAGAAAATCCATAAAATATCTCATGGAATCATCATGACACAGTTATGATGTCATTAAACATACCGAAACCCTAAAACTATATTTTTACTATTCACTGAAAATTCAACTTTCTCAGAAAAATCCCAAAATTTCACCTTAACCAAATATCAATGCTCTGATTTCAAAAATGAACTCCATTTTATAAAAATAATTTTCTAAATACTTTTAATTTAATTTTTTAAATAACACACTATTCACCGAAAATTCATTTTTTTCAGAAAAATCCCCAAAAATTACCTTAACATAATATCGATGCTCTAACTTCAAAAATGAAATCCATTTTGTAAAAATAAATTTCTAAATATTTTTAATTTAATTTTTAATTTAAAAACACTATTCACTCGAAAAAAATAACACTTGACTAATAATTTATGAAACCATTATTTAACCATTTTATTGAGTCACATTACTTAATCAAGGTGCCTCGATTATATTAATGCTTTATTTAAGTGAGATTACTAATCCATTTGGTTACATTACTAATCCTAAGCATAAAATCACTATTCATAATTTACTTTTCATCATGAATTAAGTTGATCTTATTAGACTCTAAATTTCGTACTGAACATAATTGTAGAAGACCATTTTTTGAAAATAATTACACATTTTAAATTATTTAAGGTTTATATAAACATTTTTTAAAATATACTTTCTCTAAAATTCACCAAAAATATGCATTCTATATTTATCCGGACATTTGAAAAGTCATAAACATCATCATAAGAAGAAATCCCAATTTTTATTTAAAACAAAGGATTACACAAGGCAGTTACGGTCTCCTTACATAGCCCCTTATCACACCAGCATAGGACCTAAGTGTAGGGTGTGCTAAGGTGAGAGAATCCGAGGGAGGCTCGGCCAACATCGCACGAGTAGTAATTTCTATCAGTTTGAACTTCTCGTGGAGGCGATCCTGTTCTGGCTTCACACGATGAAGTTCAGCTTGGGTTTGGTCCAGAGCAAAGCCCAGTGGTGCTACCTCCTTCCCAAGTTCTGTTAGATGGGCTTCGATCGGTCCAAGACTACTGGGTGAGGCCATCGAATCTTCTTTCTATATTAATTAACCAAGATTACTTGTATTTAGAGACAATAATCAAAATGTTTAGTTTCCAGCGGTCATATTTACCAATGGTCATATAACAGTCAAAACCCAACAGTCTCATTTTAATTATACTCATGTTATCAAATGAAACATTTTTGTTGAGTATAAATATAAAATAAAATAACACACAAAATTAGGAAACAAGATTTATTCAAAATTTCGGATCATTACAATTACGATCCAAAAAAGATCGGGCCCCTGATCCCTCATATCTACTTCCCTTTCCCAAGTATCCTATTGCAAATGCCCATGTTTCTACAATACATGAACTATTGGAACTATCCTTCCCGACAACACTTTCTCACTGCGATCCAACACACATATTGGATGCTCCTCAAAGGACGCATCTACCTCAAGATCAACACCATCCACATCGTTCAAATGAAATGATTCAGGGTGATACTGTCGTAGTTGTGACACATGGAAAATTTCACGCATAGTGCTTTAATTTTGTGGAAGAACAAATCAGAACACCACTGATCTGATTCTCTCTACACCCTCAAATGGTTCGAAGAATTTGGGTTCCAACTTGACCTATCTTCATATCCTATGGTGAACCAACCTAGGTGACACCTGAAGGAATAAAAGATCAACCTATGTAAACTCTAGGGTTCATCTCTGTCTGTCAATATATGAACCCTACTATGATCCATAATCATATGTTTCCAAATCAACTGTGCATGCTCTAAAGTCTCCTGCATGAGACTCAGTGCCAACAACTCCGACTCACCAGCCTCCATCCGGCATAGCAGTGAACTACATGACCTACTATAAAGTGCATCGTATGGTTCCCTATGTATAGTTTACTGATAATTATTATTATAGTCAAACTCCACTAAATCGAAGTGCTTCTCCCAAGACCCACCGAAGTCAAGAACACATGGCCGCAACATATCCTCAAACACTTTTCTAGTATGCTCTGACTTCCCATCTGTCTGCAGGTGAAAGCCCATACTAAATAATATATGCATACCAATCACCTTTTGAAATTCCTGACAGAAGCATGAAGTGAAGTGTGAGTCACAATCTGAAACTATAGTCCATGGAAACCTATGCAAATGGACTATCTCCCGAACATACAAATCTCCCAGCTGATCTATGGAGAAAGTATCCCAAATAAGCAAGAAATATGATAATTTCATTATTCTACCCACAATAACTCAGATAACATCATTCTTGATTGGTGTCTTCAGGATATCTACTACAAAGTACATGGTCACGTCGTCCCACTTCCACTCCAGAATGGTTAATGGCTATAGCAAGTCTCCAGGTCATTAATGCTTTTCCTTCACCTATTGACAAGTGTAGTATCATTTCATGAACCCTTCTATCTCTTTTTTCATGACTGGCCACCAAAAAAACCATCACAGGTCATAGTAAATTTTGGTCACACCTGGATGTACCGCCCACATTAAGGAATGAAATTACTACATCAGCTTCTCTCATATTCTCTTAGGCACAAAAACTCAATTCTTGACATAGATGATCTTTTCCTCATTTTTGGTCTAGTCTGAAGGTGTCTATCACCTTCAAGGATTTCCATCAAGGTAAAACACTTTGGATCCTCATATTATCTGTCCTTGATCCATCTCAAAAGTGTAGGCTCTACTAAAACTGGCATGAGAGTCATCTTCTCCTAACTCTCCTGAACCACAACGCACATCTCAGTCAGTGAAGTCATCATCCTCCACTCAGCACTAGACCCCTAAATTGCCTGAGTCTAAGTTTTCCTACTCAAAGAATCAAAAACACTATTACCCTTTCCAAGCATATATTCTAGATAAAAATCGAATGACTGAATATAATCCACCCATATTCGCTACTGGAGATTCAAATATTTTTGCGAACAGACATAACTTAAACTATTGTGAACCGTATAAAAATTAATTTTTTTCCCAAAAGATGATGATGCCAAAATTTCAGAGTAAAAACCACTACTACTAACTCAAGGTTGTGATTAGGTTAGTTCCATTCATGTGGCCTCAAATTCCAAGAACCATACACCACAAATCGATCTCCTTACATCAACATAGCCCCAAGTTTAATCCCAAAAGCATCATAATTCACAGTATACTCCTCACCTGACTCAAGCAGGATCAAGATCAGTGCCAATCTCAAATACTTATTCATCTCCTGGAAGGTCTTCTCACATGCTTCTAACTAAAAAAACTTTATACCCTTTTTGTTCAAGCCATAAAGAGCTGCTACCAAATAGGAAAATTCCTAGATGAATATCTAATAATATCTAGCTAACCCTATAATGATTTAGATATAAAAATATTTTTGGGATGCTCCCAATATACAACTGCCTAAACCTTCCCTAGGTCTACTGACACACCTTCCTCTAAGGCGATGTGTCCTAAAAAGTGTACATGATCAATCCAAAAGCAACACATAGATATCTTGGAATATAGACAATGCTCTCTTAGTGTAATCAAGAAAATCTCAAGATTCTGGGCATGATCGTTATGAGTCTTGGAGTACACCAATTTTTCTTCCACAAACAACATGAAAAACTGATATAGGTACATATGAAATATCCCTTTAATCAAGGCTATAAACAATACTAGTGAATTTTTCAACCTAATAGGAATTAAGATGAACTCATATAGGCCATACCTAATTCGAAAATCAGTCCTCGATATGCCAGAAGTCCGAACTCTCAACTGATGATACCCTGATCTCAAGCTGATCTTTGAGAACACACAATCTCCCTTTAAATGGTCAAATAGATCATCGATACATGGAAGAGGATACCGATTCTTTAAATTTATCTTGTTCAACTTCTGGTAATTGACACACAAGTATAAACTCCCATACACATTCTTTTCAAACAACAGAGGTGAACCCCAAGGCGACGTACTCGGATAGATAAATCCCTTATTCTCTATATCTTCCAGGTCAGTCTTGATATCTTGAAGTTCTGTCAGTGCCATTATGTATGGTGGAATCGATACTAGCTTAGCCCCTGAAATGAGCTCAATAGTTAATTCTACATCTCTCTCAGGTGGAAGCCATGAATAGTAGCTAACATAGAAGCTACCAGAATAGTACCTCTCACTGTTGATGGTCCAACCTCACTATCCACAAGTGTAGACTACACTACAAGAAACTATCCCACCCATCTTACCCATGATTCCATTTGAATACCTTGAGTTGTGCCACTCTACTGATATGAGTGATCTTTCCCAGAAGTACCACGTCCACTACCTCTACTGAATCATCTAGTAAAACTATAGTTTCCAGACTGGTATGGCACAAAAGATCTCCTTTATGCACCCTGGTTCGGTCTAGCTCCTTCATAACTAACCTCCTACTATGTGTTCCTACATAACATATGTAGATTTCCCATCTTTACACAACCTCGACATTCCACTGGTGGTCAAGGATAATGTTTTCAGAAGTTTCATGTCCTACCACACTGGTGAAAAAACACATGAGTAAGGTCCCATATAACTGATTTCCCTGCCTATGTATTCTACTTCCCACAGCTCTGGATAACGTTTTCATAGTGATGATTTCTTCTCTTAGATGTTGTACCCTTGGCCATGTAGAAGTAACCATCATTCCTACACTAGAAGCCTCCCTCAGGTTCCCCTCAACTATGAGAGCCTGATCCACCACATCAAAATACTTATTTAACCGAAAAAGGTTAACTTGGGACTTAATCTCACACTTAAGTTCATACTAAAATCATCCTTCCATAGCTATATCATCCTTTTTCAATGTTGGAGAAAATATTTTCAAACCTATGAAGCATCCAACATAGTCCATCACAAACATGCTTCCCTAAGTCAGTCTCATGAACTCAACTAATCTCTCCTATCTTAGTGTCTCTAGGTAGAAGTTCTCCAAGAACTTCTCAAAAGTCCTTCCATAGCATACCACCAACCTGTCCAGTCCGCACATGAATGTCCCACGAACACTTCACTGATCCTCATAGCATAAAAGTGTCCAAATTTACCCTCTTCTCAGTAGGGGTCTCCAAGTGGTCAAGTGTCGTCTCGATAGACTCAACCTAGAACTCAGCTCCCTCAGGTCCACCCTCTCCAGTAAAATTAAGAGGGTCTTGTAAGAGAAACTCCCTTTTCAGGTCATACATGCTCTTCTAAACCCACCCTAGGTATATTTCCATGAATTTCATGAAGTGAGAAAAGTTCTCTCAGAACTTCTCCCCTGCTTCCTCACCCGACACTATCGGAGCCTTAGGTTCCACCAATAGAGGATCATCCATCGCCATGTCCTCTAGTCATCCTCTCAAAAAGAGTCATCATGGAAGAATAACTATACAACTCCAAACACACACCTTAGGACACATTTGACAACATTACATATTTAAGAAAAATGAAAATCACAATGAGTCACAACAAGCCTTTTCCCCAAGTCTCACCATGTGGTCAAAACTAAGGTGCTAGCACTACCCTCAACCATCCTACACCCAGGTCTTTTTTAAAAAGGGTTAACACATTTTGTAACACCCCAAGCTTCCATGGTACATTTCTCTTTGATCAATACAATAGCTTGCGCTATATGCAGCTCTGGGTTCTAGCACACCATGACTAATCAAACTAGCCATTTTAAAAAATAGTTATGAATAGTAATACCCAATTTTTGAAATTTTATAAATTTTATTTTTCAAAATGGACTTAATTTTTGGATTCGTAATATCAAAATTAGTTTAGGGTGAATTTTTTGTATTTTTATGAAAACTTTCGATTTTTGATAAATAGTGAAAAACACTGCATTATTGTTTAAAACCGAATTTTTATTTAAATAATTATTTTTTAATTTAAATTTATTTTAAAGTCAAAATAGATACATAATACCTATATTAGTACAATTTAATTCATTAGAGTCAGTTTATAATAAAATTATATATAAAAATTTTATTGAACTTTTTAAAGTCTTTTACCCACCTTCCAGGCACATTTGTAAATTTGCATAAAACATAATTTTACCGTTTCTGTGAATTGAATTTTAAAAATCTGACAGACATGGTTGTCATCAGTAAGTAAAATTTGGATCAATAGGATGAAAATAATGTTTTTGGTGAATAATAACTTTTGATTTTTATTTACCACAATTAAAAGTAAATAGGGTAATTAAAGGTAAAAATAATATTATAATATTATAAAATTATCCAACACATGTCCTAATTCTATTGGATAAGTGTTTTTTAACAAAAATAAACCTTAGGACAAAAATAAGATCCTTTTTTATCCATTTGTGTTAGATTAGGACATTTATTATATTTTATTTAAAGAAGAGTTAAAAGTGTTAAATTCAAATTTTAATAACAAAACCATTTTTAATACAGGGTTATACATAATATAAATTAATCTATAAATATTTATTAGAAATATAAATAAATTTAATATATCATAGTATTTTTTTTTATAATTTTTAGACATTAAACAATTAAATTTATTTATGACACGATGATGATGAAGTAATTACCTTATTAATGAAAGAATAAAATAATTGATATTATAAATAATAAAAATAAATGTAAATTGAAACGTTTTATGCCATCCATGAATTTTATAGATTAATATGACGTGTTAGGGTTGATTCAATATTTTTTTTGATTGAATAATGTTTTTATGACTTTCAAAAAAACCAAATACTAAATAGTGTCAAAATTGACATAAATGGGTTTAAAAAAAAATACTATTTTATTAAATGATATAATATTCCTAAAAATATAATATTTAGCCAAATGAATTATATAATGTTATATATGTCATTAATTAACCACTTTAGGTTCTCTTGGACTTTTATAGTAACTATATTAACCATGCAGTATAAAAATATAAGAAGACATGGTAAAAGTTAAACTATTTAACTAAGAGTTAAATATAAAAGATAAGGTTAATATGGTGACCTAAACATGTCTAAAACCTATTTGTTGAGAGGATTTATACCCATAACAACCTTATCCTCGAAATAAATCCATTTTGAGCTATTAGAAACCGAAAATAATCTTATTATAAATTAATATTTCCGGATTTTCCTAAAGTACCCCTCATCTCTCTTATAAAAGGGTACATTCCCTTCTCTTAAATTCACACCTCCAAAGCCATTGCTATCGGCCAAAACCTGATAAAATCTCATCCCAACTACTCACAATTCATCCTAGAGGCCTTAATTTGATTAGAAATGCAACTTAAGGATCCCTTTTGTTCAAATAAAAAGGAATCACCGAAAGAAGAGGTAATTATTTCATCACCTCTTTCAAAGTTCTTTTCTTCTTCTACTTCCTATTTCTATGTTGTTTCCATACTAAAATAATAACTACAGTACATTATACATACTGAGATGTTATTATAAATATGGCACAACCATATTCATTATTTTATCCATCCTATGAATGACAAAGTCACCATATGTGCATACGTACGACTTACCGTCTCCACGTCATGGCGTAGTCTGTTATTCAACACTTCATTATTTGGATGGGTATAATAATGAGTATGATTGATTTAAATAATAAATATAAAAAGTTAATTATTATTTATATATATTATACCATCCAATTACATACGATTTCACCATCAATAGAATGATATTGTCTCTCGTGTGTACGTACGACTTATCGTCTCAACGACGAGATGAGATTCATCATCAACGATCACCATTCAAGAATATATATATATATATATATTAAGTATGAGATATATGAAATAATAATACTACTGTAATAATATATATTTATGTATTTAAATATATGTCGTTTACTTACTTCCATACTATACGATAAGAAAACGGAAACATCGTTCATGCGTACGTACTGACTACAGTCTCCATAAATATTGTTTCCATTTCATATATATATATCTATTATATATATTTATATTATGAATATATATGATATATAAATCATATTATACATTCTTGAAGTAAGTAAATCATGATCTATGTAATATTATCAAGAATAACAAGTCAAAACCCGTACGATAAACAAAGCGATATTACCCAAAATGTTTCATTAACTTGGAAAATTTAATAAATGGGTAATATAAAGTTATAAAAAAAATCATATATGATATCATAAATATTATTATGATTCTAATATAAATTAATAATATGTTTAAAAAAATTATACATGAGTTTCAGACACATACAGAGAGTATTGGACCGAAGGTAAGGGTTAATTTTATAATCTCTTTATTATCAGGGGTTGTTTATATGTAAGTGTCAACTGAGACTTATTTATCATCCACATCCGTGTTTCTTATAAATTTATTTCAAAACATTTTTACTATTTCCTAGACTATAGGTTAAAGTCATTTATACCCTTGTTTGTCTTTTTATAAAATGTTTTGAAATGAATCTTTCTGTCATTTTCCAAATAAGGTATTTTATGACCTTTTTGACAAATTAAGGAAAGAATGTTTTTTTATACAGTGGGTGCATCTATTTTCTGCTATTTTAACACCTTTGAAGCTTCCCTTACAATCTTATATTAATATTTTCAAAATAAATTCTTTCTTTTATAATTATGGCACTTTTAAATGATTTCAAAGTAGAAAGATATATTTCTCTCAAATAGTTTTTGTGTTGATTTCATCTCTGTCAACATCTATTGTTGGATTTTATGTTTAATTGAATTTGATTTATTATGATACAATGTTACATACCGTATTGATAGTTTTATGATATGTTTGACTGTGGATGTGCTATTTTTATGTCATTCACAGTTTATGGTTAAAGTTTTAACATTTCATATGTTAGTTTAATACGAATGTTTATATTATGTTTCACCCTTTTCATATGAGGAATGCATTGGAAATAGTAAGTGATGGGAAGGGACCAATATAGCCCCTTGATGCATCGGTAGGTCTCATGAAACAAACTAGTGTCTTGGCATAAGGCATTGACAGAATATTTGTGAATAGTCTTGGCACAAGGCCTTGACATAGTAGTTATTTTTTTCCGGCATTATACATTCCCTCATTATGAAATTAGTCATTACATGTGATTATTAGACTAGTAGAATATCTATGTGCATGTTTATATGGTAATGTTTGACTTATTTTTACCATATTATGCTCAATTTTTATGTTTAAATGGCTTCTGTTTTTTATTATACATCTTGCCTTAAAAGTTTATAGCTTCCGGTGAATTATTTACCCTTACTGAGCATCTGATCTCACCCCTTTGTTATGTTTTATTTTCCCAAGATTCCAAGAATTGTATTATGATTGATATGCAAGGTTAAGATTGGAGAATAATGGCATTATTAAAGGATTATTTGTGATGTGTTTTATGTTATAAAGTGTAATATAACATTCATGTACATAATCTATTTTCCAAGACTACTAAACTGATTGGTCCTTAGGGAATTTATTCCTTATAATCATGAAAATGTATTAAAATAATGCACTAACTCCAGGATTATGGGGTCGGGGTATTACACATTCTCATTATTCACATTTCATTATACACCCATTTATTCAAAATGTTCACAATTTTACCATTATAAACTTCATATTAGGCACCATTTTAAATTTAATTTCACAAGAAAGTAAAATTGTTCAAGTTTAGTAACTTACCCATAACCCGTTTTCCATGCATGCCTAAAATGATCCATGTGACAATAATATTGAGTGACTAGAATTATGAATGTACACTCAATTATCATGCCATACTAGACCAAAAGTCTAATATCAAAAAATCATTGAAATAATAATCAAATCAAACCAAAAGTGTGTCACCCAATGTGAAATAATATTTAACTGTAACAACAAATAATAATAACAACAATTCCTACCCTGGGTACTTGGGTTCTCCCCCATACATGGGTTAGCTACTCCCATGCATGATCTCATAACTAAGGCTTGAATTTTCCTAGTCTCCTGTCTACCTTTCCCAAAAAGTAATACAAAATAAAAAGAAAATAAAACTCCTCTAATATCACTTTGTAACATCCCAACTTGGGTGCCACACACTGGTTCCCCAAGCTGGTCGGTCACATAACCTCAAGTGCACCTGCCCGTATGCTAGAGGCTATCGAATAGTAGTGAGGGCCTAGTAAGTTAATCATGGGGAGACTATAACCTCTTTTATCAGAGTAATACACCAGTGGAAATAAATAAACAATAGTAGAAACTTATGTAATCATAAAAATACCAATATCTTAAGATAAAAAAGTAGGAAATACAATATCTAAATAAAATAGAAAACATGACATAATAAAGTAAGTGTCAAGTGTATAAAATGAAAACTGAAAATAAAGACACTGAGGAATCCCAAGTGGGTCCTGAACCACCTTCAGTTCCCTCATCAAAGCTCTATTCTCAAATAATCAATCTAACTTAGGGCCTTTTCCCTTAACCTATCCTACAACAATAAAGTCTATTTGGATACCGATCAGGTAGCCTGAGTAGGGTGTGAGTATAAATCAGTAGGCCACCACCAACGATGTCTAAAAAAATCCAATATAAAAAATGTTATGAAATTTTATAAATAAATAAGTACAATTATTAATTAAATAGTTATCACATTATCAAATATTCATTATTTAACCATATAAACCCCTGAGTTTATAATAATAATCGTACATCAATACCTTATTTGGCCCATGCCAGAGTCTAAATCATTTCACATTTTCAAATCACAATTCAATAAAATACTAGGCTTTTATTGTCTATTTCATTTAAACTTATTAAAATAGCTAATTGGAACTATAGTCCAATGCCAACAATTTGGGTCTAGGTCGTCATTCCTAGGACCCCATGGGATTTGGAACCACCAGACCATGTCTCACATAATTTTATCACTACGGGATTTAGAAACATTATACCACATCCCACTCTCATGGGATTTGGAAATATAAAACCATGTCCCACATACATTCATCAAAAAATTTATCACTACGTACTTCTGAAACAACAAACCATGTCCCACTAATGTGGGATTTGGAAATAGCAGACTGTTTCATACTCATGTTTATCAAAAATTCATATATATAGCACATATATATATATATTTATATCACCAATATCACAAAAATAACTATACCATATCATTGAAGATTAATCAACATTAATCCTCTTATCACAATAATTCTCATTAATTAATTCAAAAATTAATTAATCACACTCATACAATTAATTAATTCTATAATTATTTATTCATATCCATTCTATTAATTAATTCAATAATTAATTAAATCCATTTCAGTAATTACAATATCTCATAATTAATTCCATGATTAATTATCTAATTCACAATATTAATATCTCATAATTGATTCATCGATTTATTATTCAATTCAAAACATCAATATCACATAATTAATTCACCAATTAATTATTCAATTCATAACAACAATATCACATAATTAATTCACTGATTAATTATTCAATTCATAACATCAATATCACATAATTAATTCACCAATTAATTATCCAATTCATAACATCAATATCACATAATTAATTCACCGATTAATTATTCAATTCATAACATCAATATCACATTATGGATGATGATGGGTGAGCCGGATGAAACTTATAAATTGGGTGAGCTTGATACAGCTTATACGATGGGTGAGCTTGATATAGTTTATATGACTAGTGAGCCCGATACAACTTATACGATGGATAAGACCAATATAGATCTTAAATTAATCGGGTAATGTTTCTTGTCTTCAAAGGAAAGAAGGAGGGATTTAACTAGGATGAGTTATCCTATGAATTTAACTAGGATCCAATTATTTATGAGATAAGTGAACATGAGTTATGAATATTGTAACATCCTGACCCAGGTGCCACACACCGGTGCCCCAAGTCGGTCGGTCACATGAACTCAAGTGTGCCTCCCCGTACGCTAGAGGCTTCCGACTAGAAACGAGAGTCTAGTAAATCGATTTTTGGGAGAATATACCCTATCTTATCAGAGTAATAAACCAAAATAAATAAATAAAAAATATCATAAGATTATAAAATCATAACAATACCAATATCTGAAGATAAACAAAGAAGGAAATAAAATATCCAACTGAAACAGAAAACATGTCATGCTAAAGTAAGTTTTAAGTGTCTAAAATGAAAACTGAAAATAAAGACATAGATGAATCCTAAGAAGGTCCCAAACCCCTTTCAGTTCCCTCATATAAGATCCATTCCCAAATCAGCAATCTAACATTGGGCCTTTGCCATTAACTTGTCCTGCAACAATAGTCTATTTGGGTACCGATCAGGCATCATGAGTAGGGTGTGAGTACAACTCAGTAGTCCACCACCAATGGTGTCTAAAAAGACTCCAGTCTAAAATAGTGTATGTAGTTGTATAAAGAAATAAGTTTAATTCTTAATTAAAAAGTTACCACATTATCAAACATTCTTTATTTAACCACATAAACCCCCGGGTTTTTGAGTACAGCAGTACCTCAATACCTACTTCGGCCCATGCCAAAGACTAAATCATTTCACATTTTCAAATCCCAATTCAATAAACTAACAGGATTTCATTATCAATTTCATTTCAACTTATTAAAATAGCTAATTGGAACCATAGTCCAATGCCAACAGTTTGGGTCTAGGTCATCATGCCCAGGACCCCAATGGGCTTAGGAACTAATAGACCATGCCCCACATAGTTTTATCACTACTAGATTTGGAAACAATAGATGATGTCCCATTCTTGTGGGATTTGGAAATAGGAGACCGTGTCCCACACACGTTCAATAAATAGTTTATCACTACGGGCTTCAGAAACAACAGACCATGTCTCACTCACGTGGGCTTTGGAAATAATAGACCATGTACCACACATTTTTATCAAACATTCATATATATATATATATATATAGTACACACACACATATCACTAATATCAAAAATATAACTATATCGCATTAATCAAGAGTAATCAAAATTAATCCTATTATCACAATAATTCACATTAATTAATCCAAAAATCAATTAATCACACTTATACCATTAATTAATTCTTAAATTAATTAATCCCATCCATTATATTAGTTAATTCATCAATTAATTAAATCTATTTCAGCAATTACAATATCTCATAATTAATTCCACGATTAATTATCTAATTCACAATGCTAATATCTCATAATTAATTCACTGATTAATTATTCAATTCACAATATCAATATCACATAATTAATTCACTGATTTATTATTCAATTCATAACATCAATATCACATAATTAATTCACTAATTAATTATTCAATTCATAACATCAATATCACATAATTAATTCACCGATTAATTATCCAATTCCTAACATTAATATCACATAATTAATTCACTGATTAATTATTCAATTCCTAACATAAATATAACATAATTAATTTACCAATTAATTATCTCAAATAAGTATCTCAATATCACATAATTAATTTCATAATTAATTATTCCCAAACCTTACAATTCCATTATTAATTAATTCACCCAAATTTTTTAATTTAATTAGGAACTTCAATTGCTAAAAAACCCTTGAAATTATACAATTTTCATGAACGTAATCAAAATCATGACTATGGGATTTGAATATTAGGCCGCCTACCTCAATTTTTTTATTAAGGATCTCTCAACGGAAATCCCTAAAATTGAGAAGCACAACGGCATAGAATGGGATCTAGATCTATAACCCTAAATAAAGTTTAAAAAATTCAAGATATCTTAGATATATATTTAGATCTATAAACCAAGATCTAGATTCTTTAAATTTAGATCCATATCTAGAAAAAAAAGAAAAATACCACTAAATGAAAGAGTGAAAAAAGGAGTATGAATGGGAAAGCAATGGGGTAAGATCCACTTACTGGGAGGGATACAAATATTCAATCAAGGCTTAGAATAATTAATAACAGAGGTTGGATGGACTTGAAATCTCTTTGAAAAGCTCTAAAATCATCAAAAACGTTATTGGTACTATTTTGGGTCGAATGGGGGAAGTTTTGGGGGTTCAAGTGGATTAAAAAATAATTTTAAGACCATTTAAAATATCGTGCATGGTTTCCTAGGTAGGGGCACGTGATTTTCTATAACTATATACCAACCATGCACCCATTCATTTTAGTGTGCATGGTTTCTCTTTTTAGGTCACATTGTTTGAAAAACTGTGCACCAGTCGTATGAACCCCCACTATCCTGGGTTGCATGGTTTCCTAGGCTAGGGTGCATAATTTTATCTAATAGTGTGCTAACCATGTACAACCCCTTTTTCTTTCATTTTTCTCAAATTCCACCAAACCACACCCCAAATTAAAACCCAAAAAATCACTCAACACAAGGAAAAAAGTACCTGAAATATTATCTACTTCAACTATAGAAAAGGTTGGGATATTACAAATATGATGCTCTAAGAAACCTATGCTTTAAGTTTCCTACAAGGGTTAATTTTTTTATTTTTATGAGTTTTAAATGTTTTCTTTGAGAAAAAAAAGTTTTTCCCCATTTTGATATGAATTATTTTTTATGATAAAATAATAACATAGAAAAGGTAAATATTTTATGGGTTTTCATGTTTTTTACTAGACTAATAGATTTATTACTTTTATGTCCCTTACTGAGATTTTTTTGATCATGCCATGTGTTATAATGATTTTTATAGGGATTACGGATGAGTAGAAAATTTAATAAATTTAGAGTTCTAGATATATAAGTTACCTTGAATGAAGCAATAAGGCCTTTATAAAGAACTTTTTTTTGTGGAAAAAATTGATACTATGTGGAAATGTAAACTTTGAAAGAGTTTTTCTTAATTATATAAAAATATAAACTTAAAAGGAAATTGGGTATGTAAGTGATCCAATATTTCAGTGTTATGTTATATGTTTTAGATGGATAAAATTAGGTCATGTTTATTGGTATCGAAGCTAGAAATGTATAGATAATGTTTTTACCACCAGATTTGGGAGTACAAGTTTGGGGATACTATAGTTGGTATCAGAGGAGGGTTTAGATAAATTTAGAGATAATAATGTTTTCATGTGATGTTAAATTAAGAGTTATGGATACCATAATGGGTTTATAATTTTAAGGTTGATCATAAGTTCAAAGTCTTAGACACCCCTTTTGAGATTTTAATTTATGGGATTTTAAGGTGATTAATGACATTTTGGGAGATGTTTTATTGGGTTGAGGTATATGTAACCCTTATGTTTAATGTGAAGGATTATTTCGGAAGAATGATATTACATTTTTTGGATGTAATTTGAAAGGCATGAAATAACCTTTTAGGTTAAAACATTATTTTATGTTGAGGAAATTATGGTTAATTAGGATAAAAGGGTTATTACTTGTTGGGAACATATTATTAATCATATAGATTACCATGATATTGAAATTGATTTGGATAATAAGATACTAAAGTTATTTTGGTTAAGTTCACTATTTTGAGAAAATTATATGATTAAGGTAAATGAAAATATTTTTGTTTATGATGGGTTTTTATTTGAGGAATAAAAGCTGATTTATCTTTTAGAAGCATATATGATTTTATTGTGACTTTATTTTGAGAAATTATTAGTATAATTTGGAGAATCTATGACTAATGAATATACATTTTTGGTATGATAATTTAAGAGTGATTAATGTTATTTAGTGATAAATTTCAATTTAATATTTGGGTTTCAATCTAATTCAGGAATATTTTGAAGAATTGTAAGGATAATTATTTACAAAATGATCTATGTTGAACCTTTGGTTTTATTTTTGAATTTTTGATATTAACATATAATTTCTTCATATTAATGTTTATACATTTTGAATATTATCTTAAATTATTCTAACTATTTCAGTTTTGGTTAATATCTAAAGGCAATGGGAATATCTTGTTGTTCTTTTATGGATTATATGATCTGTTATAAGTTGATTTTTTTTCTTGATGCATAAAAAATTTATCTTTAATACTCATCATTTGGATAAAAATATGAAATTGTTGTGGAAATTTATTAAAGCATGAAATTATAATTTTCAAGTAAGTATATTTAATTATTTTATTAGTTTAGATGGTAATTTAATTCCTCAAAACTAAGAAAAGGACCATGAATCAAAAATTCTAACATATTACCTTTATTTTTGATTAATTGACGATCCTTTTCACACCACATTGATTATGGTTTTCTTGTTAATGAATTTATTATGATTATTCAATTTATTGTAATAGATATTTTATATCACTCTCCATAATTATTTGAACATTAATTTTTTCCTCCATGCCCATATTTTCACTTCCCACTAATTCTCTCTAATTTGGAAAACTAATTACGCATTATTCTATATGAAATTTTTATTTTCCTTTCCATTTTTAATAAGAATTTTATTAACCTATTTTATGATGTGGGTTTTTAAAAAAGTTATTTTAAAATTTCAAGCCCTCTATTATCAAGATCATATTTAAATTGTAAGGAAACAATTTATTAAGGTAGGGGGAATGTAACACATTGAAATTTTAAAAGAATTTTATGTTTGATAGAATATATGGCATGCAATACTGAGATCAAATGCATGAAATGTTATTATTTTATGACTGTTATAAAATAGGTAAAGAATTTAGGGTATAAATAAAAGTAACCAAATTATTAAATATATATAAAGGTCTTAATTAATAAAAATTTATCGATAAATTCATAGGAAATAGACACTCAATTTTTAGTAGTCATTTTATTCTTCAAAAATATGTTTTCTTCAAAAATGGTGTTTATTGATTTCTTGAGTGAATATTATAATTAATTTATATAAAATATTGAAATTTTATTTTATATAAATTGTATAAATTTTTAAATAATAATATCAAAATTCGTTTAGGGTGATTTTTTGAGAATTCTCAGAAAAGATTAATTTTCAGTAAAAAGTAAAAAATATTGATTTTTGTAAAACTATCATTTATTTTTATTGAAAAGTCACATAATGATTTGAATTTGATATTAAATTAAAATATTAATTATTTAAATATATATAATCTAATTAATTACATTTTAATCAATATTATACTTGATTTTGGTATAAGTTCATTTTTGGGCTTAAAAATGTATTTTTTCTAAAAATTAGATTTTATTGTATTTTTCATTATAATATTAAATAAATTTATACAAATTATTGGAATTGAATCTTAAAAAATGTATTCTATATTTTGAATTAGGAGTTATAAATTTTTTAAATAGGGCCCTTTTATTTTTTTGTAATTATGAATTGTAATCGTAATAAATATTTGTTACCTAAGTAAGGTTAAATTAGGTAATTAAGGTTAAAAATAATATTATAAGGCCTAACAATTTCCCTAAAACTAGTATTTACATTATTATATAAGTTATTTTAGATCATTACCATCAATGATTTTAAAATTTGGAAAATTCTTGACTCTTTCCTTTGATAACTGTAATGTCTTGGATTTTCCATGTATTATTTTTAAATATTATATGGAATTATTTTGAGACTAGAGCTTTTAAGGATGTGCGATTCCGAGGCCTAGAGTGCCCGTGATAAATGTTTTAAATAAATTAATTTTTTTTAAACAGCGCGCGTGAGCGGTTTTCCTGAAAAAGTGGAATATCTTTTAAATGGGTGCCTAGGTCAGAAATCTAAGGACACTATTGCATTCAGAGTAGCGATTTTACCTTAGGCGGGGCCTAACGTCGACCGGCATGAGTCAGCTGCAAAAGTTAGTTTTTCGGTGTTTTAAAAGGAAGCACTTTAGAAGAAATAAAATAAATTAATAATTTATTTTATTATTTTAAAATGTTTCCTTTTTGCGCAGTGAACTAATCCTACCTTATAAATTAATGCTTATGGAAAGTTCGCAGGGTTAGTATCATAACCCTACGAATTGAGAAAGGGAGAGAGAGCCTCTTGGAGCCTTGGAGGAGGAGGACTCGTTGGTGGACGACGATGATGTGAGCAATTGACGCCTCTCCAATTCGACAAATCCACCCAACGAATGCAACACAACAATCGATCCCTTCTTGAGGTAGGGGTTGTTACTTTGATTATCCTTTTCCCATTTTTGAATTTAAATGATGAATGCAGATCAACCACGAATATGTTGATTTGTAGATTCGTACGTTCTTGTGGGAGGGTTTTATTGGGATGATTCGGGGAATTGATTCATGTTGAATTGTTGTTGTTTGATTTTTCTCCATTTGATCCTACTAACGGGAGTGGATCAACACCGTGACGAATGATGGCGGAGGTTTGTTCCTCAATTTGTTTGTTGGATTTTCTTCCCCTTTCTTTTATCTGTGCATTCTTTGCGTTCTTCATGGGGCGAGGGACAACGGATCATTGCACATCTATTTTGCGACGCAATGATCCCAAATTGAAGATCCGACAGCACAACAACCTTGCGGAGGTGCGACGACAATAGCGAATGACGAATCAGACTGGATCGAGAAGGGACATTCTTCAAGAGTTCTTTGCACGGGTGGATCGTTACCCATTTTCGGAGCCAATCGGAGGTCCGAAAACAACGGAATAGGCTTCGTAGTGTCGGGGAGACCAAAACCTGGGAGTTTCATAGCGATCGGATGGCTAGATCGATGAACAAGACATCACAGAAGGCTTGACGGCGGAGGTTCGTGTTTCTGGAAATTTCCAGAATACACGGCGTGTATCTTCTAAGAACACGCTCTGTAGACCGGATCAGCGGTGGCTAGGGTTTCGAGCATCATACGGGTATCACAGGGTGTGTGACCCCAATCACATGGCGTGTTGGACCTTCCCCAAAGCTCGGCGTGTATTTTGGGAAGTACACGGACATGGGATGAACTACATAGCTTCAGAACACAGTTTGTATATCCTACGCGACATGGTAGAAGCGACAACATGGGACTCAATGTGTATCCAGGAAATACACGGACACGTGATGGGGTATACGACCATGTAATCCACCACACGGACAGGTGAGGCTAGTAACGCGGGTCACCCCTTGTACCGATTACACAGGTTGTCATACATGGGTTGAAGCCGTGTATGGGCACATGACCGCGTACACGGAGCCGACCCTGGATGACTCGGACATGGCCTGTACTCCGTACCACACGTCGTGTACTAACATTTTCTACACGATCAGCCTTACGACATGGGCCGTTGTACACGGGTAGTACCCAGGGTCTGAAGACACGACGTGTGACATTTCTACACGTCGTGTACTTTTTGGAAAATGTCTTGGTCTTCTTGTCCACCGTATCTTGGACATGTTTTGTTCGGGTTAGTGCCCCTTCTTCTCGTTCCCCCGAAGGTCAGACATCGTTTCCTTCTACAGGAGTATGATCCCTTTAGCCAGACTTTCTATGATAGAGTCAGGCATCCATCTGAGAGGCCCGAATCGAGAACCTCTATCCATTCTTGACCCTAGGTAGAGTCAGGCATCGACATGACCAACTCCACAGGGCATCGATCCTCTACCTAGCAGGCGAATTCCGGATGAGTCGCGGTATCCTCCATGGCCCTGGCAGTGATCTGCATCTGTGTATCGTGATCTTTCCCCACTCAGGAGTGCGTCTCCCGTAATGAGTGTATCTATCTATCGTGATCTTTACCACTCAGGAGTGTGTCTCCTGTAATGAGTGTGGCTATCTCTCGTGGATTTTCCTGACGAACAACAATTCTCAGACGAACGTCATCAGAGCTATCAGACTCATGGAGTGAGTTCTCCCGGAATGAGTGCTTTGTGGAATCTTTGAATTGAATCCCTAATGAGGGTATGCGGTTGTGAGAATTGTATCTAGACCATGGGTCTGAGTTTTGAGTATATCTGGTTTGTGTTTCTCTTGCTATATGTGTTGTAGACATATACTGTACATAGCTGACAGTACCTTTACTTCGTGTACTGCTTTGTGGTTTTCGGGGTCCTCTACTGAGTATTGTTATACTCACCCCTACATGGGCTTTGCCTGCACGTGTCGTGTCTTGTGAAGACAAGCATCCTTTTGATAGAGTCCAGGGCAGACCAGGACACGACCGAGCTTTCTGAGTTTCCTATAGGCCGAGGCGTTCCTATGGCTACGAGCAGCAGTTCTAGTACCTCTTTGTGTTTACAGGTTGTACCTTGCAGTTTTCATATTCTTGTTTTGGTGGGCTTGTATTCTCACCCAGTTTACTTTCAGTACTTTACCTTCCATCGTACTCTATTGGTTGGGTTTAGTTGTATGCATGCATTTTGTTCCTTAGTGTTTTTTTACATTTCAATATTTGTGGGCTTGGAGACGTGTGCGTGTGTACAGGTACTTAGGCAATGCCTCCCATGTTAGTAATATGCCCACTCGGTGCTAGTCACCAGCCCTTGGCCTATTGTAGGCAGGCTTGGGGAGTCGCGGCGCAGGTCCCACTGGGACGGGTCAAGACAATAATGACCTTAATATAATTTTAAATAAAGAATACAAACAAAATCTCACTCTCTTTGTTTTAAAATATCTAAATGTTTTTAATAGTGATTAAAATGGGTTATATTTGGTTATAAATGTTTATTTCAAATATTAATTATTTATTTTTATCATGTTAATTTATTTTTAATTTTTAGTGATGAAATAATTACTTTAAATGCTTATGAAATTCAGACACAATGCTTGTGTAATAGTAGAAGAATCAAGTAAATGATTTTAAAACCTCAAAAAGTAATATATTTTCATGTGAGTTATAGTTTTACATGAATTTTATAGAAATATATAACATATTATGGATTTTTTAAAAGTTTTTATTCTAATTTCACTCTTATATTTATGACTTTAAAGTCAAATTAAATGAATAGTTCTAAAAAAATAAAACTAATGATATTTTATAATAAAAAATATTCTATTAAATTATTTAAAATTAATATAAATACTATATTCATCCAAATGAACTTGATATCATATAAAATATAAACCATGGAACATTAATGAGTTACTTTCCATTTTATAGTTACTTTCTTGATCCTAAAAGTGTAATTTTTTTGATATTATGGTAATCATTAAAAGGGTTAACAGGGGTTGAAACAAAGAGACAAGGGTGAAAAAATCACCTAAACTTATCCAAATTTTATTATATGAGATTATTTAGACTCATCATGATCATATATTTTAAATATATTATTTTTTTTACATTTGAAAATGTAAATTAATTTATATTAATTTAATACTTTAAGTAATTCTAAGAGTCCCCCTCTACTAACTTATAAAAGAGCTCATCCTCTCCTCTCTTCATCACAAATTTTGAGAACTATATCTCAGAGAAACACCACCAAAATACCTTTATGAAATTCATAAATACATTATAGTGGACTTATTTTGGTCATAATACCAATCTTATAGGGATTAAGATGTAAATGAAAGGATGTTGTTTGAAGAAGAGGTATAAATTTTAACCGAATGTTCTAGTTTTATTTATTCTTATATATCCTTAAAATATTCATAAATAATGATGAAATAATAAAATCTATATCTTTATTATACATATATTTTATTATTTTAATTTCACAACCTCTATCCATATCCCTTTATATCAAATAGGAAACAAAACCATCATTAGTGTGTACGACATACAACCGCCACATGAACTGATGTAATTCATTTTACATCACTGCCTATCATGATTGATTATAATGATGAATTTAATATATATATATATATATATATATTATATTCATGACAAAATTATATTTTAAAAAAAATAATATATCATATATTTTCTTACCTTTCCATTCATTGAAAAATGATAACGTCGTTCGTGTGTACGTGTGGATTACCACCTCCACGAAGCGATTTGATTTGTTTTTCATACCCAAATCACATGGATAAAATATATAAGTGTATTTAAAGTGATAATATTATATTTATGATATAATAATAATTATTTAAATATAAAATGATACTAACCTTATTTCCCTCATGTTCATTGAAAAATGGAAATGTTACTTATGCGTACGTACAACCCACTATCTTCACGATTGTAGCATAATTATTTTTTAATAACTATATATAATGGTGTATTAAGTATTATTAACACATAAAAATGATAATTATTTTATGATAATTATTTTTGAGATTATTTAATAATGACCACTTTGACCACATTGATCACATAAAAGTTGTTTTGTGATTGTGAACCAAACATCCTCAAAACGTCCAACGTAAACTTAAACAATGAAATAAATAAACAAAACATGGTCATAAATAATAAAAAATAAAAAATTATAATGTAATTTATATATACCATATCTTAACATACATGTATAGTATATCATTTTAGATGAATATTCATCACATTACAAAAGTACATGCCCGAGGAATGTAATAGTTTAGTGTCTTTGGAAACTTGGAAACATAATATTTTATATTGGGGAAAGATATTCAACATCTCCCATGAATATATTACCATTTTTTAGTCCCACTTAAAAGCTTTCTTCATAACATGGGAAAATGAAACATAAGAAAGGGTAAGCTCAGATTCTCAGTAAAGGTAAATAAAAGAGATATGTAATCATAACATGAGTATAAGGGTATGAGAATATGAGCATAACATTTTAAGAACATACCCTTCATATCAAAGATCATAGTATTAATTCATGGAATAAGGATTGGAATTTTTTAAGTCATGAATCATAAGGAAATCAAGGATCGTGTTCCATGAGAGCATAACGTAGGCATAATACATAGAATATTTGGAATACATAGAAATATAGAAAATCTTATGTCAAGGCTACCTAATAAGACCTTCATAACCTATTAGTATTGGGATAATCACCCATTTAGCTGCTTCAAGTTTGGTCTAAAAACCTATGTACCCTCTTGTTTTTGAGATTAGGTTAAAACCCATATACCATATTTTTTTTAGGTTTGGGATACAACCTGTGTACCCTTTAGTTTTTAGGATTGGGCTACAACCTGAGTACCCTCTTGTTTTTGGGCTTGGGATATAACTCGTGTACCATATTATTTTTGGGCTTAGTTTATAGCACGTATACCCTCTTATTTTTAGGATTGATCAATAAACTATGCACCCTTTAGTTTTTGGGATTGGGATACAACCTGTGTACCCTCTTGTTTTAGAGATTGGGCTACAACCTGTATACCCTCTTGTTTTGGTTCTTATCCTACAACCCATGTACCCTTTGAGCTCATATACCATTTATCATTACCCAATGCATTAGAGGGAGATAGAGTTCCCACCCATGAAGAAAATGAAAAACCATATTTACGTGTGCCAAAATATCATAAAATATTTATCATATAATAACCCATGAAATGAAATGGGTATTATAAAAATTTCATGATAGCATAACCTATAGAAAAGAGATAGGTTTCATAATCATTTCCTTATAGGATAACCCATGAAAAGAAGTGGGATTCATGATGGTATAACCAGTGGAAAAGAAAAGGGTTTCATAATAAAATTGTCATCTTAAACATAAACTATTCAAAGAAAGAATAAGAATAGTGCCCTTATATCATATTCCCAATAAGGAATGAGTAACACCCATGGGTGTCATCTTAGATGAATAATAATTTTTAAAGATAATTTAAAACATTTCTTGATGAAAATTTCCTTTCCACTTTGAAAAATGATTTTTAAATCATAACACATTTTAGAAACATTATTATTTGAAAATAAACTTGAAAAATTATAAATGAATCTTTGAAAATAATTTAAAACATGTTTTAAATATAATTTTTTAAAACATTTTCATTGAAAACATGGTTTTGTGGGAAAATATATTTCTGACTGAAGAGAGTGATTTCTTAAAAACATTTTCATAATCATATTAAGTAACAAAGAGTTGAAAATGGTAAAAATACAAAAGTATATCATGAATAAAAAGAGGATAAGAAAATTCTTGAGATTTATTGAGATATGGATCATAATATTTCTTCAATAGAATCATAATCATAAACAATTCCGATAAATGATGAGGTTGTTGCAATAAACTGTTACCATATTGCTAACTTTGAATCATAATAATCATGAAATAATAATATTAGATAAAGATTAAAATATCATGAAAAGTAGGAGATTCATGATATAACATTTAAAAGGTTAGTATATACACCTTTTAAAATAATATAGGTACATAAAATAACATGTTTCCCAAAGAAGGTAAATTGAGACAAAATCACCTTACCGATTTGGTAACTTTTTAACCATAAACCCTTTGAAAGATAGATACTCAAATGGATATATAAATATAATTAATTATTTGTATAAAAATCATAAAATACATCCATTTTAATTACACACACCACATATAATAAATAAGTGTTAAACATGGATTGTGTCTCATGTAAAATAAAAATGTTATGTAAATCTCTTACTACTTGAGTAACTTTTGAATCACGAGTCCTGTGAAAGAATACCGTCAATTAAAACTTTGAATACCAGGAAATAAATGAAATTCATGATATAACATGTCATAGGGAAGAATATAAACAAAAAAGGATAAGTTGTCAATATATCATATATCTCATCGAAATAAAAATGAGAAAAGAAAACCCATGTCATAAGTACTAACTTTATTCATACATATTCAAACCTCCTCTTCTTTGGGTAACTCCTTTTGGTTTGCACCAATGAACTTCATTGGTTTTCTTTCTACAAAAATCAAGTCTTATAGGTTGAGTTTAGTAAATTTTTAAGCTTATTTGGGTAGGGGTTGGATGATACAAATGTCTTGTGATGTGTAAAGAAGTGAGGGGGTGAGTGCCCTTTTATAGTGGAGGAGGAGTGACATTCTTATAAATACAAAAAGGTAAACACTATTGAGTGGTACCCCTTACTTCATGCGGCTCCAATAAATGTCCATTTTCAAAAGAAGATGAAAAATGGTATAAATATTTCTATCCAATGGGTTTTTTACATGTTTCTATGATAAATTTTCCTCTTAAGTTAAAGTTTAGTCCCTTGGTAAACTTTTTTTCTCTTAATCGCTGTAAATAATTTTAAATATTTTCACTAATATTTTTGGTCAAGAGTTAAGTTGGAATTAATATAAATTATAAAGTATCATGATTAATAATAATTTTTCCATTTTTATAAATTTTAATCAAATAATTATAAGAAATTAATATAGAATAATCATGTAGATGAGACAAAATAACGAGTTTTTAAAGTGAAAATGTTCAAAAGTTTGAAATGTTTTTATATCCAATTTCAATGTGAAATTTATTCCAATGACTTAAATTGTATAAATATATTTATAATTTATCTAAATATACTTTAAAAAAATTTAAAATATAATTTATATATATTAATAAATTGGAAAAAATTGAAGTTTTCAATTAAAATTCAGTGTTTTTCACTATTCATAAAAAAATGAAACTTCTTAGAAAAATACCAAAAAATCACCCAAAGTAAATTTTGATATTAATATTTCAAAAAATAATTTTTTTATCAAATAGAGATTCTAAAAGTTTCAGAAATTATTTTTAAAAGAAGTCCACTATTACTACGCGGTAAAATGACCTTTTAGAATAATAAAACTTTCTATGCCTAAAACTGGATTTGTTCTTATTTTATGCTAATAAAACATATTGTACGAATGTAAAAACATTTTTTTTGAATTTATAAAATATAAATTTCATTAATATCTCTCAATAATAGTTATTAATTTAATTTATTATGATAAAATACCTTTGTGGTCATAAAAATAGTTTTTTCATAAAAACACATCCTTTATATTCAATTGGATATGATTTTTAATTTCTAATTAATTGATAAAAAATGAAATAATTTTATAAAAATATGTAAACTATAGTTTTATAATCTAGTAAATATTATTCATATATCCCATTTAAATTTCTAGGTGATAACTATAATAATATTTTAAGAATAATATTGTAGTTCAATAAAACAGAGTCTTGCGTGTAACACAAACTATCGAAGGAACTTGACATTGTGTGTAAAAAGATCCAAAAATAGTGTTGTGTGTACTGAAAAATAATATAAGTGTTGATTGTATTGCAAGTATAACATGGTGTTGTGTATAAATAAATCATAAGTTGGTGTATTATGCAATTCAATCCAACAAATAATTTTAACTTTTTCAGAAAATAATAATTCATAAAGACTTGGGGTGTTACATTCTACCCCCTTAAAATGAATTTTGCCCTAATTTTTTTTGGTTATCAAAGGTTTAATACTTGGAATTTACTTTCATGTAAACTCACTTCATAAGAATGAATACTAAAACATCCTTTAAAAAGGTAAATTTGTAAACATAATGGTTACACAAAGTAACTCATAATTATGTTTTTGCATAGGAGAACATAGGTGGAAAGTGAAAACATGGATATGGAAGAGAAAAATATTGCTCAAATATTGAAGGAGAATGATATAAAAAATGGTTAGGATAAAATTAACTATAAAAAAATACATAAATCAATGAGTCTTGAAAAAGGTCATTAATATCATAAAAAATGATCATAACAAGACAATATTTTATTTCAAGACCCTTTTCCCTAAAGTTGAATATTTTTTCTCAAGAAGATATACTTAATTGATTTCATTCAATTTCATAAGAAGAATCTCACCTTGTAGTTGTGTCTTTATCAATTTAACCTTCATATCTTACTCTAAGAAATGAAAGTGATTTTTTCATTCCAAAATCACTAATAGATTAAGATATCCATAAATAGAATGATAAGTAATTCCATCCATCTTCAGTTAACATCATAAAAAAATATTTAGAATAGGTTATCCAATATGGATAAATCCTCATATAGAAAGATAATACATTAATATTTAAAACCTCATCTAAAATCTATCTTAAACCATTCCATAAATAATTAACCTTGTAACCCTTATGAAAGATAAAAATCCAAAAATTTAGAAAGAAGGTTACTAAATTTATCGAAATTAGTTTACCATTGATCCCCCATATATCATAAAGTAGCTCTTGACTGTGAAATACCAAATATGTGAATACCTTTATCATGTATTCTCTTTGAAACATGGTAATACCATAAATTACCATATTGAAAACATTCATACTTGCTAATTATTTATAAAGATTATTAGATATATTCCTTAAATCCGAAAACTCTGTAAACATCATTAATGATAGAAGATACCAATTTTTCAAAAAATCATTTATATTTTATGAGGTAATAAATACTATCCAATTAACTTTATCCATATCAATAATTTTTTTATCCAATCTAAAAATAATTTTCTAAACATTAGAAACATATTAAGGGCAACATTCCCTTGATCAAAATATCACCTTTCAGTTAAATCACTTTTCTAGGTAATTAGAATCGTTCAATATATTTTTGAAAATACTTAATGAAAAACATATACTTCATGGTCCATATAACATAATTCTTGAATTCAAATACATATAAAATTCAATTATACCACTTATTTATCAAACCATTAACTAGAATTCATAATATTATTCCATAATACCTCTTTACTAGAGTGTGATATATTAATAATGTCTTAACACTCATAATCCTCAATTTAATCATGCTTCTCATGTTTAATATAAAAAATACTATTAGAACTACCCATAACTTTTATATGTCATTTGAAGTCTCCTTATCATCAGAAGAAAAACCATTACTCATATAACCTTGATGATTATCTTCATGAGATTTCCCCTTGGGAAATTGATCTATATAATTCACATAACTTCTACACTTAATACATTAATTTATTGATAATACCTTAGGGATTTCAATATTCCTATTAACTAAACTCTTCATTTTTCCTCATCTATTACTTAATTTGTGTACTTATTCACCATACATAAGACATATTATCAATCCTTTACCAAAATTCAAGGAATTTTTCCTATACTTTAACACATCCTTAGACTTATCATTAGAGACATCCCCAGACATATCCTTATAAATATCCCTAGGGTTCTCACTATTGATTTCACATCTTAGTTTACAAAGGTTGACTAAACCTTTCCTTTGATACCAACTATAACGACCCTAACTTAATATACATAGGTTGAGCTCAGATGATATTCAAAATATCCCTTGGAGATCTTCCCATTTAGTACTCATACTTAAAACCTTTCTTTATAAACTGGGGATAGGAAACATAATAAAGGTTGAGCTTAGATGATCAATAAGGGTAAATAAAGAAGATACATAATCATAACATGAGTATAAGGTACAAGAAAATGTGCATAAAATTTAAAGAACATACCCTACATATCAAAGATCATAATCCTAAGTCATGGAATAAGGATTAATAGTTCATAAGACTTAAATCATAAGGAAATCAAAGAGCATAAAACATGAGAGCATAATATAGGCATAAGAAATAGAATCTGTGGCATACACATAAGCATAAAAAATCTTATGTCAAGGATACATACCACGACCCTCATAACCAGTTAGTCTTGGGTTAATCACCCATGTACCTAATTCAGGCTTGGGCTAACAACTTGTTCACCCTCTTGTTTTTAGGATTAGGCTATAATCTTTGTAGCCTCTATTTTTTGGTCTTGTACTAGAACCCATATACCCTCTTATTTTTGATATTGGGATACAGCCTGTGTACCCTCTATTATTCAGGCTTGGGCTATAACTTGTATACCCACTTATTTTTAGGATTGGACTACAACCCATGTACCCTCTAGTTTTCAGGCTTATGATACAACCCATGTACACACTGGTTTTTGGGTTGGGCCACTACTGGAATTTTACCCTTTACCAACAGTTCAGAACTGTTGGTAAAGGATGGGAAACCGTTGGTATATTATATACCAATGATTTCCCAAACGGTGGCCAAGTAAGCCGTGGGTATATGCTTATACCAACGATTTTGTGTAAATCGTTGGTATATGTGTTAAAGTAAGAGATATACCAACGTTTTGTGAAACCGTTGGTATATGTTACCCTTATACCAACGGTTTAGAACCATTGGTATATAGTGTACAATATACATCCAAAGGATATACCAATGGTTTTGAAAACCGTTGGTAGAAGTTTATACCAACGGTTATAACAAAACTGTTGGTATAATATACATCAAAAGGCTATACCAACAGTTTTGAAAACCGTTGGTATACATATGCTGCAGCTCCACAGCAACCAGCAGCCACCTCTAACCTGCAAATCTCCATGACCTGCAAGAACACATATATCCAGAATCCAAAAGACTACATGGGATGTTTAAAATTCATCCAGAATTCAGAAATTTAGAAATTTAAAATTCATTCCTCACTCAAACCACAACACAAGAGAAAAATACAGAATCTAATACATCCATAATCCAATACATCCATAATTGAAATTCAATAACACCCACAACACCAATACAAAATTAAAATCCAATACATCCATAATCCACTACACATAACAATATTCAAAATTTAGAATTCATTACCAATACAGCGAGAATCCAATATATCCAGAATTCAGAAATTTAGAATTGAAAAGAAATAACACCCATAACAATATTCAAAATTTAGAATTCACTCCTCACTCAAACCACAACACCAATACACACAAAAGAAAAAGATTACATGTTATAGTAAGCACATGGGATGTTTACTCATGGTCTTGGGTTGACTATCTTAAAACCAACAGAAAAACTTGGGTAGAGTGGACAAGGATCATGATACCCATAAGATAGACAATGGTAGTGGTCTTGTGCTTAAACCTAGGATGAGTTATAGGAAGAACATGGTATGTTTATATTCCTCTAATGACTATGTATCCATGTATAAATGGTTCCTGATGTGTTAGTGGGAAACATTGGCCAATCATGACATATGAGATGGGTTACCAGAATAACCTACATGTTTTTCATAAACTTTTCAATTGGAATAAGGGGGTATGTGGATAATTGTAATTTGGTCTCCTGGGTGTGATGTGAGATGAATCCCCATTTTGGGTAGTGGGTATGAATATTCAATTATGTCTTTGGTATTGGGTTCCCAAAGGGAATTTGGTTTGGTCCTAGAACCCACTGTTTTAGGATGGGATTGGCGTATTAAATGTCATGTGTTTTAGAATAGGGGTAGGATTTCCTCACATGAGAAGTGGATTGTGTGAGGTTGGACCATGGATCCTTGTGATAAAGTATCAACACAATCCGAATACGTTTGGTCGGTTTTCCATATTCAAGTTTTTGTTTTCACTTAAAATCCTATCCATTTCAAATAAAAGTGGGAAATTTTGAGTGGTACCGGCCACACCATGCCTTGGATTGAGACGAGGTTGACTCATACATGTCAAAAATGACCCATGGATCGTTTTCATAAAGTATCAATAGAATCCGAATGTGTTTGGTTGGTTTTTCGTATGCCAGTTGTTATTTTCACTTAAAATGTTGTCCATTTCAAATAAAAGTGAGACACTTTGAGTGATATCGGCCACACCGTGCCTTGGATTGAGATGGAGTTGACTCATACACACCACAAATGACCCATGGATCCTTGTTCCAAAGTATCAACACAATCAGAATACATTTGGTCAGTTTTCCAAATGTCTTTTGTTTTTACTTAAAACAGTGTCCATTTTAAACAAAAGAGAGAAAATTTGAATGATACCGGCCAAAACATGCCTCATATTGAGGTGGGGTTGACTCTTATACGTCAAAAATGACCCATGGATCATTTTCCTGAAGTATAAATACAATCAGAAAGCGTTTGGTTGGTTTTCAATATGCAAGTTTTTGTTTTCACTTAAAATCCTATCCATTTCAAATAAAAGTGAGACAGTTTGAGTGGTACCGGCCACACTGTGCCTCGGATTGAGGTGGGGTTGACTCGTACATTTCACAAATGACCCATGGATCATTTTACTAAAGTATCAACATAAAAATAATGCGTTTGGTTAGTTTTCCGTATGCAAGTTATTGTTTTCACTTAAAATCCTACCCATTTCAAATAAAAGTGAGACAGTTTGAGTGGTACCGGCCACACTGTGCCTCGGATTGAGGCGGGGTTGACTCGTACATGTCAAAAATGACCCATGGACCATTTTCCTAAAGTATAAATAGAATCCTAATGCATTTGGTCGGTTTTACGTATGCTAGTTGTTGTTTTCACCTAAAATATTGTCAAATTCAAATAAAAGTGAGACAATTTAAGTGGTACCGGCCATACCATGCCTCATATTGAGCTGGGGTTGCCTCTTACACGTCAAAAATGAACCATGGATCCTTTTTCTAAAGTATCAACACAATCCGAATACGATTGGCCGGTTTTACGTATGCTAGTTGTTTTTACTTAAAAGGGTGTCCATTTTAAACAAAAGAAAGACTCTTCGAGTGATACCGACCACACCGTGCCTCGGATTGATGTGGGGTTGACTTGTACACATCAAAAATGAACCATGGATCATTTTCCTAAAGTATAAACACAATCTGAATGCGTTTGGTTAGTTTTCCATATGCCAATTATTGTTTTCACTTAAAATGTTGTCCATTTCAAATAAAGGTGAGACACTTTGAGTGGTATCAGCCACACCGTGCTTCGGATTGTGGCAGGGTTGACTCGTACATGTCACAAATGACCCATGGATACTTGTGCTAAAGTATCAACAAAATCCAAAGCTCCCAAGATCTCTTAAAGGGGGATCTCCTTCGATCCTTGGGCGTTTTGAGTGCTGTCAAGTGCAGATTGAAGATCCGGGTGAGTCTAATACTCTCCTTGCTTCCTTTTTTCGATTAGGGTTTGAACTATTCTCTCATCTTCTTCCAAATCTCTAAAACCGTCTTTTCCATTGGGATTTAGGGTGAATCTTGAAGAGAGATTAGATTGGGATCTGAGATGCTGAATTAAGAGTGCGATTGTCTCTGGAATAAAGGTAGGAGGTCGGTGCTTGGTACTGAAGTAATTGTAATGGAATGTTAATTAGATTTGGATTTAGGGTGAATCTTGAAGAGAGATTAGATTAGGCTCAGTGACCTTATGATGTAGTGATTGATGTGATGATGTTGGTGATACACAGTTGTGTGAGGTACCCAGTAGAGGATGAGGATATATGTGGTGGGGGTTATGCATGGTAGGAGGAGGGTGGGGGGGGGGGTGTCCAGGGTCCAGGAATGAGGGGGGGGGGGGGGGGGGGTTGTCCGGGGTCCAGGGAGGAGGGTGGGGGGCTATCCGAGGGGATGTTCGGGGTTTAGGGAGGAGGGTGGGGGGATGTTCGGGGTCCAGGGAGGAGGGTGGGGGGGCTGTCCGGGGGGTTGTTCGGGGTCCACGAAGGAGGGTGGGGAGGCTGTCCGGGGTCTAGGGAGGAGGTTGGGGGGGGGGGGGGGGTCTGTCTGGGGTCTAAGAAAGAGGGTGGGGCTGTCCGGGGTACAGGGAGGAGGGTGGGGGGATGTCCGGGGTCTAGGGAGGAGGGTGGGGAGCTGTCTGGGGTCCAGGGATGAGGGTGGGGGTGGGGGCTGTCCGGGGTCCAGGGAGGAGGGTGGGGGGCTGTCCGGGGTCCAGGAAGGAGGGGGGGGGGGGGGCTGTCTGGTATCTAGGGAGGAGGGTGGGAGTGGGGGGCTATCCGGGGTCCAGGGAGGAGGGTGGGAGTGGGGGGCTATCCGGGGTCCAGGGAGGAGGGTGGGGGGCTCTCCGGCGTCCAAGAAGGAGGGTGGGGGGGTTGTCTAGGGTCCAGGAAGGAGGGTGGGGGGTTGTCTAGGGTCCAGGAAGGAGGGAGGGGGTGGGGGGGTTGTCCGGGGTCCAGGAAGGAGGGTGGGGGTGGGGGCTATCCGGGGTCCAAGGAGGAGGGTGGGGGGGGGGGGGCTGTCTGGGGTCCAAGAAGGAGGGTGGGGAGGCTATCTGGGGGGCTGTCCGAGGTCCAGGGAGGAGGGTGGGGGGGAGGGGGCTGTCTGGGGGGATGTTCGGGGTCCAGGGAGGAGGGTGGGGGGAGGGTTGTCCAGGGTCCAGGAAGGAGGGTGGGGAGGCTATTCGGGGTCTAGGGAGGAGGGTGGGGGGCTGTCCGGGGTCCAGGGAGGAGGGTGGGGGGCTGTTCGGGGGGCTGTCCGGGGGGCTGTCCGTGGTCCAGGGAAGAGGGGGGGGGGATGTATGGGGGGTTGTCCGTGGGGATGTTCGGGGGGCTGTCTCAAGTTCATGGGATGATATTTACATATTTTCTAAGAAAATTATTTCAAGGTTAAAAAAATAATTTCATTATATCAACTTCTAATCAGACCACCAATTTTCTAAATTCCACTAAAAAATTAAAATTTCATTAAAATAGGGGGATTTTACAGAAAATCATCAAATCAAGTTTTGTTATTTATAGATAAAAAATAAGGATAACGTGACCTACCTAATCACACATATATTCAGGCATAACAAATCAATAGACATCAAAGGTCGGTAATATCGGTCCAAAATGTAACAGATCAATCTGTCCCTCATCACCATCACTATCATCACCATCATCTTTACCCTCACCCTCATCCCCATTTTCTTCCCCATCATCATCCCCGCCCTCCTCCTCTCCCTCGTACTCAGCCTCAGCCTCCTCATCGTCCTCCTCCTCCGCCTCAACCGCCTCCTCCGCCTCAGCCTCATCCTCATCCGCCTCGGCCTCCTTCTTGCCAACGTCTCGACCACCACTAGAAATGCCACCTAGTGCACCATATATAGAAGGCATCGATGAAATATATTCATCACAACCAGTGCTATCCTCTGGTGGAAGTGTTGGACTTAAAGCTTCCATCAGTTTCATAAATACAGTATTTTCCATAGAAGACTGTTCTGCCGTATCTGTGGCCATTTTTTCAGCCTATTCTGCCTGTGCCTTAACCATCTACAACTCGTACCTGAGGAGGGCCAATACCTTTTCAGAACAATACTCTTCCCAAGTTAGCATCATACTCTACTAGGGTACTCATCTCTCAACACCTAATTTAAGTGATCATTTGGCCCAAAATTGTCAGGTTCCTGGGCATCAAGGGCCTCTAAAGCATCCTATTACAAATATAAATAGATTATTAAGTTAAAAAATAGAGATTAAAATTTTAAATCTACAAATTAAAACTCACAATTTTCTACTAAGTCAGTTCATTAACCGCACTTCCATATTTCTTCTTTCTACTCGAGAAAAACAGTTTTGCTCGAGGCACACATCCTTCTATATTCGATTTATGCCACTACAATGACATTGAATGTAGGAAACCATAATTAAAAATAGGATACCAAAAAAATAGTAATTTCATAACTGAACTTATATAACAACTTTAAAAATTGAATAAATTATGGAGGAAGTAATAGAAAGTGAAAGTCGTAAAGAAAGATTATAAATTGTCATACCTGATGTATCTCATGATCTGGCATCAAGTACGCCCCAATGTGTGGATGCATTTCTTAGCATCAATGTTTTTTATTTCTTCCATATACATGCTAAATAAAATTCAATAATTAGTATTAACAAAAAACATGAAAATTTTCCTTTAAATACCTATAATTTGATTAATACCATATATTGGCTAGACGTCCAATGAGTAATCATCTGTCAGTACTATTCTAACGGACAATCATCCATGATAGGGACCGCCTAGAACTCTGTGACCACTCTAGCACGCCAAAAAATGTACAAATCATGCTTATAAGCTCTCCAAAGCTCACCTAAATCCTTTAGATGTGCTGGCTGTGCACCCTCACCATCAGGGAAATTAAACCGTAGCTGGTACCAAAATATTAATTCATATAACTACAAAAATTTATATATTGCATTAAATACAATATATTTTTTTACCCATATCTTTGCCTAGGCGTTATCGTTGACTTCATTTGGTAGCTGTCTCCATGAGAGCGGGCTGACAAGAATGATGTCAGAGTATTTGGAAAGCATCTCCAAAAAACTTCTACATTGCTTCCCTGATTTCTCAATCATCTAACTATCTTCATTGTAGTCCACCATCAACTGTGTACGGAGGTTCCACACCATACACATGCATGTACTCCCCTAGCCCCACCTCCTATCAGTAGATGAATCTATTATGAAGGAAAAACAAATATTTTATCAATACATGTTATAATTAAAATAAATAATGGTGTAACAATTTGTTAGGGTTGTATAAGTATACCTACGGTAGTCTGATCAATTAGCGCCACTGGATCTGTAGAAACTGAAGGAACACCCTATATAGATGGAGTGAGTCCCAATTTATGCTCCGAAGGGACATACTTTGGCGGAGCAGGAGTCGAAGAATATGGAATATAAAATCTTGGTGAGATCAAAGTAGTAGTAAAAGAAGATGATAGGGATGGATGACTAAATGCTGGATGGGGAGTGGGAATAATCATCGGATATGGTACAGATGGGTGAGGAGGGTCAGATGTAAATGGTGGTGAAAACATGGGAGGCCTAAATATCCCGTGTGTCCCTAACAAAACACCGAGATAAGAATGCGGGATGGATAGTATGTCAGTGGGAGGGGCATGGTCTAATCATGTACGCTGACCAGATCATCTAGCTCCCGTACCACCCCTCTCGTACGAACACCATGAGCACTAAGACCACTACTAGGCTGCTCATCAAATAACTATCGCCTAATAGATGGATCCGGAAAAAAATGTTTAAAAAAAATTATTCACATGACATTATATATAATTTAAATAAATATATTTGAAAAAAAACTCACTACAGGCACTAGTGGTGGAATGCCCATCTTAGTCATGCGACGATTGTTGTCCATAATCTGTTTTCATCGCCTCTCTTCAATTGGTTTCATTTCATGCATTTGAAAACAAATATGGAAGTAAATATAAAAGGATAACTAATGTGTAACACAAAAAACAAAATAAATGAGAGGGAATAGGGGGATTCATGGATAATTTAACTAACCATTGTTTTAGGTGAGCTTGAAAAAATATATAATGAAGTCAATAAATTGTACAAGATGTAATAAAGAAATTTAATTTTTAGTAGGATGATTATTTACTAAGTGCCATACTTCTATTAAAATCATGGAACATTGATTCTACCAGATTCATAGGTGGAAAAGTAATTGTCAAAATTAAGGAAAAATTTAATTTCTTTAGCTGAGGTAAATGATGCAGGTTTCAATACATGTTTTGCAGAATAATACAAACCATCATGTTCATTACCTAGTAAAATGTTAAAGAGAGGTCTTAGAGTCATAAAAAGTTTATACAAATCATATTTGAAGCATTGAAATGTTCACCAAGTTATAAATGTTGGTTTCATAGGTTTAAATATAGTTCAATTCCAAATTATAAAATGCAATTCAAATAAAAATTTCAACCAATAAACATTGAAAATTCACATAACGGTCAAGTCAGATACAACATATTTGTAATCAATATTAAATCAATTTGAATAGAACCAACCTTAACAACCCAAATCGAGGTAAACCAAAAGAATTGAGGACATGAATGGATGATTTTATATATTTCCCACAAAAACTTCAGGTTCACAGTCAACTCTGACAATTGAGCTATTGGAGTCATAAAAAAAAATGGATTGGTTCCAATGGAAGTAGGTATGGTGTTAATTTCATCATCACCATCATAAAAAATATGTCTTGGAATTACTTCAACTATGACACCAAATTCAGGTAGAAGTTGGTCTTTGACATAAAAAACTTGTTTATCCATTGATTCTAATACATATGGTTCTTCGATAGCAAGAGTGAGAGTCATATTAATTACTCGAAATCCATAATTATCAATAAATGTGCCCTGTCTCTTCATCTAATCAAACCAATTGCATTTCATCTTTGTGACTCGTCCATGAGAGTAATAATACAACATTATTATTTTTTCAACGACTACATAATAACCCACATTTTCAAATCATGGTCTACTATCTGATGCACTGGCATAACAATCTGTTGTGGCAGTAACCATGACACCATCATGTTGTGTTCTCATGTTATTTTCTCATTCAGTGACAATAAATTTGTACCCATTGATAACAATTGATTTATAGTCACGAACCACAGTATTAGGACCAAAAGACAAAGCTATTATTTCCTCAGAGACAGAGTTAGCAGGAAAAATTAATACCTGCAATATAAATGAATATCAAACTTAATTAAATATTTATTTAATTATTTTAAACAGTAATATTGTTACCTTCAATTTTAACCAAGCAGAAAACTTTTTTTTATGCAAAGTCTCCCTCCTTCTCAAAGATAAAGAACAATGTTTTCTATTTATCATTATTTTATGTTCCCTGTAGATAAAAAATATTAACAGTTTAACAAATATATATGTAAGATATACATATTAAATTTAGTTACCTAATGTAGTCATCAAACAAATCACAGTTGAACAAAACTGTGTGATGTGCCATCTCCCGCTCTTCAAGGCTTAATGTCTTCAATATATATGATCCAGGAATTTCTCCTATTTGAAGAAGTGATGGAAAACTGGGTTCAATTTTCTCATAATGTTCTTATTCATTTCTCATTGGTCTATTCATTCTGGTAGTAATATCAGACAAATATATTGGGCAGAAATCCATACATTCTTGATCCAAGTAACCGTTCACGATAGAACTTTCAGGATGATTCTTGTTTCAGACATAAGACTTTAACGTGTACATATTTCTTTCAGTTGGATACATCCAATGAAAAGAAAAAGGTCCTCCAAGAATTATTTCAGTGGGAATATGGATAGTCAGATGTAGCATGCAAGTAAAAAATGATCGAGGAAATATTTTCTCCAACTCACACAAAATTAATAGGGCATCTGTCAATTTTTTTTGCAAAAAAGACTTGGAAAAATTCTTAGCACAAAGATATCTAAAAAAACTACACAACCAAATAACAATCACCCTTACATTATTGGAAAAAATATGACAGATTGCTATTGGAATCAACTCATGCAGAAGAATGTGATAATCATGAGTCTTCAAAGATTTTAGCTTCAACTCTCTTCTATTGACCCGTTTAGATATGTTGCTTGAATAGCCATCAGAAACTCTAATAGTCTCTAATACTTACAAAAATTGTTTTCTTTCCATAGGTTTCATCACATAAGAAGCACATGGAACTTGCCATTTATTTTCACTGATACGCACAAGATGCAATTCTGGTCTGATGCCCCAATCCACCAAGTCATGCCGAGACCATAAATCATCTTTTGTCTTTCCCTTAACATTTAGAAGTATAGAAAGTAACATTTCACATATATTCTTTTCAATGTGCATTACGTATAAGCAATGATGCAAAAAATTGGTTGACCAATAAGGCAAATCAAAAAAGATACTCCTATTCCTCCAATTGTAACAGGTTTCAGTGGAAACATTCTTTCTCTTTCTAGATTTCATTTGACCCTTCCCGAATGAAAAACTGAAATCTTTCAATTCATTAAGCACATCAGTTCCAGACATATGCTGAGGTGGATCTTCAGTCTCTATGGTAATATCAAATCTTCGACGATTTTTCTATATGGATGGTCCATTGGAAAGAATCATCGATGTACCATAAAACTGAAACTACAATGATATTTTAGTCTTCTAGATCGTGTATTCTTCATACAAATAGGACATGTGAGTTTTCTCTTTGTTCTCCATCCATACATCATTATATAATCCTAAAAAATCATTGATCATCCACATAAGTGCAACACACATCTGAAATATGTCTTTCAAATATGCATCGTATGTGCGCACACCCACATCCCAAAGAAGTTTAAACTCTTTTATTAAAGGTTTCATGTATACGTCAATATCAATGCCAGGTTCAAAAGGTCTAGATATGAGTATAATCATGAAAGTGAAAGGTTTTTTCATACACAACCATGGGGTAAGATTATAAATGTGTATAAAAAAAGACCATGTGCTGTGAGAAGTAAGCATCTTCCCAAATGGATTAAAACCATTTCATGAAAGACCCAGCCTCACATTACGCACATCAGCTTCAAAATCAGGATATCGAGCATCAAATCTCTACCATGAAAATCCATATGCAGGGTGAACCAACTCATCATTAGTCTTCTTTCTCTCAGTATCATGCTATCTCATTTTTATTGATATTTCATCATACATAAAAAGATTCTGGATTCTGGGGATCAATGTAAAGTGACACATTACTTTCTGTGGAATGTGGGATGGTGTTCTATTAGATTTTGACTTCCAGAAGGATGTGCCACATTTTATACAATCATTTCGTTCAATGGTTTCCTCCTAGAATAAACTGAAATCTTTAAGGCAAGCATGAATTTTGTTTCTTGAAAATATAAGTTCCTCAACTAACTTCCATGCCATATAGTGGTTTGAGGGAATATCTACATTATCTAGAATTAAATCCTTCAAGAAGGTAAGAATGTAATCGATTACTGTATTAGAAATCCCATACATAGTTTTTCCATGAAACAATTGGATTAAAAATTCTAGCTTTTTCTTTTTATCGCACTGTCGATATATTGGAGTCGTGGTAGCATCATTAAATTTTTTCACCCTTACAACATCATCATTTTCATTAGACGCATAATGTGTGCTCATATCAAAGCCTTCTTGGGTCAGAATCCTTTCTTTTTCATGATGATGAATAAACGGAAACCGGTTATATAACAAATTCTCCATTCCAGTCCTCTCATTTGGATCATCATCAATTTGAGATTTCATTTTCTCCCCATTATGATACCACACATAGTAGTTTTATTGAAAACCATATTTGGTTATGTGGTAGCTGGCTTCTTCATGGCTCAACTAAGCTCTTCCAACATAATTGGAACATGGGCAGTGTATGCAACCACTATCTGAAGCATTGTGAAATAAAAAATCTAAAAAGATCTCCAAATTGTTTTGAAAATCGCTTGAGATCTGATCGGTTTCAAACATCCAACTTCTATCCATTCTATAAAAAAATAATTGTTATAAGTCATTTCATCAAAATCAATTCAATAAGATTGAAGTTTCATCAAAAATATATTTAAGTAAACGCGAATTTTTCACTTTATATGAAACCATAACAGACACACTACTCTATATGAGAATCATAATATAAAAGACAACAAAATACTATATTTATAACAAAATATCTTTGAAGAACTATACATGAGTGTACAAGATCATGTAAACTTATGGAGGAGAATTATTCAGGAGTTGAATAAATTTTAGATCGAAGAAATTTTATATTTTAGTAGATAATTTGTGTGATCAAATACATTGACCAAGGGGGAGGGAGTGTACAGGGGGGTGCGAGGTGTCCAGGGGGTGGCGGGGCTGTCCAGGGGGGTCGGAGGTGTCCAGGGGGTGGGGGGCTGTCTAGGGGGTCGGGGTGTCTAGGTGGGAGGGCTGTCCATGGGGGTGGTCGGGCTATCCAGGGGGGGTAGGGGGTGTCAAGGGGGGTGGGAGGGATATCCAAGGGGGTGAGAGGGGTGTCCAGAGGGTGGGAGGGGCTGTCCAGGGGTAAGGGGTGTCCATGGAGGTGGGAGGGCTGTCCATGGGGGTGGAAGGGCTGTCCAGGGGGGGTATGGGGTATCCAAGGGGGAAGGAGGGCTGTCGGGGGGGGGGGGGGGGGTGGGCGGGCTGTCCAAGAGGGTGGGCGGGCTGTCCACGGGGGGTGGTCGGGCTGTCCATGGGGGGTGGCGAGGCTGTCCAGTGGGGTCGAGGGTGTCAAGGGGGTGGGGGGGGGGGCTTTCCAGGGGGTGGGGGGCGTTCGGGGGGATGGGGGGTGTCCTGGGGGTGGTGGGCGGGTGTCCGGGGGGGGGGGGGGGGAGTGGGCGGGCTATCCATGAGGGTGGGTGGGTGGGGGGGGGGGCTGTCCAGGGGGGTACGTGCTGTCCAGGGGGTGGGCAGCTCTGGCACGACAAATGAGTCGTGTCGGACGCCTTGAAGTGCAATTCCACCTGGGCAGCGGGTTGAATCCTTTGCAGACGACTTAAATACGTGACAAGGCATTGTAAGCGAGAGAGTGGCCTTGCTGCCACGATCCATTGAGATCCAACCTCAGGTCGCTTCGATTCATCCCTCCCCATGATTAAAGACGTCTACAGCCGAAGAGGCTTCTAATTTCCATGGAATAGCTGTGCGGTGTTTCCCTCCGGGTCGTCCGAACCCCCCCAAGTATGTCTCCCCGTCAATGTTGATGTGTCGCGGTGGGATTGTTGGAAGTGAAAAAATGTCTCTAGGGGGAGGTGGGGTCGTCCACAGTGGTGGAGGGGCTATCTAGGGGTCGGGGGTGTCCAGGGGGTGGGGGGGGGGGCTTTACAGGGGGTGGGAGTGGGGGTGGGGTTGTCCAGGGGGTATGAGGTGTCCAGGGGGTGGGCGGGCTGTCCAGGGGGTGGTAGGGGTG